>CM042326.1:7105000-7330000 GCA_023566125.1 Zingel zingel | reverse complement strand
CTTTCTCATATCGTTTGAATAAATTCATTAGAACTGTGTGGTATTGTAAAATTAGTCAAAACAGGGCTGCCATGTGACGGCTCAGTACCGCTAACCCCCTATTTTTTGCCTTTTATTTTTTATACTTTTTTAAATACTTTTCTTATTTATACATATATTTTTCTATTTTGTTGTTTCCTTTTATTCTGGTTTATTTTTCATACTTTTTTGCACTGTGACCTTCACTACATTTACCATTAGTCATCACACTTTTCCTCCCGTAGAGGTTGATTATAGTGATTCTCACAATTCCCAACTTGACATGGTCCACAAGCAGGCATTCATGGTAGTCCATATGCCTTGCAACTGCACTGTTGTGTTTGGCAGGCAGTTGTGCAATTACCGTAGATCATCTGCAGGAGGCTTTCTGTGGCAGCAGTCTTACTGGTCATAACTGGTTGTCCACAAATTTCCATCCAGAATTCACTGTGTTCATGTCACCTTCCTTTCCAATCCACACCATGATCTGGAAGTAAACACTTTGGCAGTGGTATTTGGTTGACGACTCAATTGGAGGCAGATATTATGCCATTGCCTTGGTCCCATGGTCCTCTATGACATCCCTTGCTTGATTTGGGAGCAGAAACACATTTGCACAGGACTGGATGGTTGATTCACCATTCACAAGTTTTTGGAATGCTGTCTGTTTGCCAACACTAAAAGTGTGTGAAGTTGTATCACATCCTGTGAAGGCATGAATAAACAGCAACTGAGAACACAAATTACTACCCAGGACTTGTTTCATCTCACTGATGTTGTACACTTTAGTAGCTTTGGACTTGTCTGAACGAAAATAGAGGCCTCTATTGTTCGTCCCAGCATAGTAGAGGAGAATAATGAGTAAGGGCGTTTTCACACCGACAGCCTTTAGTTCGGTTGAATCGAACTAGAGTTTGTTTGCCCCGCTGGTGCGGTTCGTTTGGGCAGGTGAGAATGCGGGCAATCGAACTATGGTGTGCACCAAAAGCGGACCAAACAAGCGTACCGAGACCTGCTTGAAGAGGTGGTCTCGGTACGCTTTCAATCAAACTCTGGAGCGGTTCACTTGTGGTGAGAACGTGATCCTTACTCGAACCGCACCAACTAATATGTACTCCGCAAGTCTGAGCTGATGTCTCCTGTAGTCAGGTGTGTTTATCTGCGATGCAGCAGAGCAGCAAACTGGAGCAGCTTGCAGTGTTTCTCTCACAGAAATAGACTGCGGTCAAGCTTGCCGTCCGTCACTTGTATCTCTGTGGTCAAACCAGCTGCCGCTAAAATTGGACACATACGCCGGCAGAGCAAAGGAGTAGTCAGGACCTTCTTCCTGTATTTACTTTCTTGCTCCCTCCCCCAGACATATCTGACCAATAAGAGGGCTGGACGTTCTTGCCTGATTTGTAATGATGCATTTTCGTACACTTGGATTTTTCCAGGTGTGAAACCAAACCAAACCAAACCGACCAAGGGCAAATCGCTCCAAGTTCATACCTCACCAACTGATTCGGACCAAAGCAAACGAACTACAGGTGTGAAAACGCCCTAAGTCTGTATCCTCCCCTATCAAGGTTTTGGGCTAATGTTCTTAGGCCTTGATTGCAGCTTTGAGAATGTCAACGTCTGCATCACCTGATGCGTTGATAGCAGTGCAGCCCTTCTTCTCTAGCTCCTCAGTCATAAGATTGGTAAGTCCTTGTTTGTTGCAAGATCTGGAAAGGAAATCATCCTTTCTTCCCACAAACTCAGTCTCTGCATTGAAGTTAACGATGGGGTGAGTGTTTTCACCACGTCTCTGATGCGTATTGTCTTTGATGGAAGGACCTTCGCTATAACCAGTGGTGGAGGGAGTACTGAATATTTGCATATTACCATTTTAAATGGTAATATGCAAATAAGAAAAAAAGTTGGTTACTTCGTTAGTTTGCACCTTGGTCAGTGAGGGCACTGTGTCTAGCGACCCGTGATTTACAAACAGGTGGTTCAGTTATTTTGATGCTGAACTTTGAGTATCCATACTGTCCACTACCACAAACAAGGCCTGGCTTTTAAAAAAAGTTCCTATCCTTATCAGCATAAAACGGAAATATGTTGTCAGAATCGGAATGCGGTTGGTTTTATTCCTGGATGTATTTTAAGACAGTTTTATTTCCTTTAACCATGGGAGCGTAAGCAAATAAAGTGTGTGAAGCAGCGGAAAAGGGGGAGCGGATGTGAAGAGGTCCGGCCAAATAAATAAGATATGAACGTGTGTTACGAAGCCTGGCAGAGAAGTAAACAACGCTGTGAAGAGAAATAGATGGCAACTATGATTTAAAAACGGGAATAATAATTTAAAAAAAAAAACATTTTCAATTGAACTTTTACCGGAGGCTGTATTACCGAGGGTCAGCGGCGCTGCGCCCGGGCTCTGGAGCAGCGGAGCCGTCTTGGAAGTCGATGAAGGATCGGCTATTCCCCATATCTATGGCAACCAAACTTCACTAGTGAGACAAACGTGTGATGGTCAGGAAGACGATTTGGCAGGGAGAAAAACTAATCAAAAAATTTAACGGAACGTTGTAGAAATGTAGTGGAGTAGAAAGTATAGATAATTGCTGCAAAATGTAACGAAGTAAAAGTCAAAATATGCACTATTGATTCTACTTAAGTAAAGTACAGATACCTGAAAAATGTACTTTATTTTTATTTTTTTTACTTTGTAATACAAAGTATTTGTACTTCGTTACATTTCACCACTGGCTATAACCATCAAAAACGACTGTTGCTTTACCATAATGGCGTATGGTAAAGTCTGCATATAACTATCACTCTTTTTCCATGCCAAGTGGTGAACCAGGGAGACACCGTCAAGAACATAATGCTCAGTTGGTGGGATGGAATCCAGGACAGTTTTGTAAAGCCTGGTTAGCCCCGATTCACCCCTTCCGACAATCTTAAGGATGCTCCGATTATCGTAAAATAATCTGATTAGATATTCCTGCCGTGTGTGGTGTGTTAAGACTGCTCTCGTCTGCTCGGAAGGACGTCGGGACCGCTCCGATCTCAAATCGGGGATATCCAACATGTTGGATTTTTTTGGCCCGATTTCTCCTCATGTGTGGTGTCCCCTGGGGACAAACGAGCACGCAGCCTGTGGACTGTGGCGCGTAGCCAATCAGAAAGTGAGGTGACGAGGCGGCGAGGAAAGCACCGGGAAACAAAATCAAAACAGCGGGAGTCAAATCGGTTCGTGTGTGATGTGTTGATTTTGCCGTGTGCTGCGCACCACACACTGTACGACCAAAACTGTTAGACCCGTGATTTTTTATCACCGTGTATCCCAGGATTGGAAAATCGGCCGACAATTTTAAAATCGTCCCGTGTGAACCAGGCTTTAGATTTCTTGCTTAAGAACTCAGTTACTGCCTGCGCTAGTTGGGGCTTGTTGGCTTTACAGAAGATGTCCTTGCCTTCGAACAGGGCTGCAGGAAATGGGCAGAGTTCATAGCTCATTACATCTTCTAGTGAAAACTGTCCAGTTTTCGACATGATCAGGAACCGTCTTTCTGTTTGAAAGATATTCCAAAATGGGTTTTCCAATAATCTTTTCAATGATCTCATTGCCAACAGTCTCAAACTCACGCACATTCACCTCCTCTTTGGCAACAACACCAGTTACAATGTTTCTCAGAGATGGGTCTACAGAGAATGGTGTGCAAATGCTAAGCTTTTCCTTGATCTTTTCTAGATCAGAGTCTTTTCATCCTTGCTTCTGAGGATTCTCTGTGCTGGTCGTGTAGGTGAGGTCATTGAAATCCTGCATGCCGTTGTTGTATTCAGATGTGATGGGTGTAGGCATGGTCCACAATGCTCGCATTTCTTCAGTCATTCCACTTCCATGGGTCAAGCCTCCACTGCTTTACAAGGATCGCATCAATGTCTGCTCGATGACAAGGTCAGAGCTAAGGCCTGCCCAGTACTGGTTAAATAACTTTTACATTTAATTTCAAGTCTGTGTTTTAGCAAAAAAAGGGTATGTGTCCAAAAACACAAAGCCTACTGAGTAGGAGTTACATGACATAGGCTAAACCGTTACACCGTACATCTCTTGTTACTCTGGTTGTCTGGTCTCTGGTTCACCCCAAACAACCAGAGTAACAAAGTAATCTCACAAAATCATGTATTCCATAAGTATGTAATCATGTCAGTGCAAATTAGACAAGTCCAATGGATTCATAGACCCAGACAACATGGGGTTAGACACCAAGATTACTTGGCTAGGTCAAATATTGAAGGATTTAGGATTTTTTTTAAGGGCGTCCTGCCCATCATAATATCTACATACATGGCATTTGATTGAAGGCTGGTCTCACTTTGTCCCACAGCAATATTAAAATAGTTTAGATTTGTGTACATTCTTTCTGTTAATAATGTATTTTATTAAGTGTCCATTTCATTATAATATTCAGATTTATCATAAATAATTGAACATGCACATGTATTTTAAGTTCCGTTGAAGAGGGGTGGAGGTGGGGTCA
This sequence comes from Zingel zingel, assembly GCA_023566125.1. Taxonomy (NCBI): domain Eukaryota; kingdom Metazoa; phylum Chordata; class Actinopteri; order Perciformes; family Percidae; genus Zingel; species Zingel zingel. Next base: position 7,325,465 of record CM042326.1, on the reverse strand, counting down.
TATTTGAGCATTTAAAAATTTACTTGAAAGTAACGCAATAGTTACTTTCTGAAGTAACTAGTTACTTTCATAATTTGTAACTGAGTAACTAATTTAGTTACTTTTTGGAATAAGTAACTAGTAACTGTAACTAATTACTTTTTAAAAGTAACTTGCCCAACACTGGTGGCGGAATTGTTTTCTGAAACTGCAAAATAACACTAGGGAACGTTTGCTCTGGAACACGCCTCCTCTTTTTGCTGAACCACCCCCGGGAGCGCAAGTTCATTCCCTAATTTACTGACGTGAGTCTGTGGCGGGAAAAGTCTGCTGTGCATCGGTGTACAAAGTCAATTGCACTCTTAGACTTCCAGTGAGGTTTTGCTCTATTTCTCTCCATGTAACTTTAGATGAGGGGTCCATCCACACTCTGAGGGCCCATAGCTGAAAAGCTCTGTGATACACTTTAAGGTTGGGGAGGGCCAAGCCTCCCGTGTTTGTGATCCATTACAGGGTAGGGTATTTTAGCATAGGTTGTTTATTGTTCCAAATATACTGCCGAATTAAGGTATCAAGTTTCTTCCAGAAATGTATTGGTGGGGGTGGGGGATCATTGTACTTAAGAAATTCACACGAAGAACTATGTACATTTTAACGACAGAAATCCTGGACCGTAGTGATGCCGGCAGCGCAGACCAATTGGCCAGATCCCTTTGAACACTACTTAATATAGTTTCATAGTTGTCCTGGACAACTCGCTGTATCGATGCGTGTATGGTAATGCCCAAATATGTAATTTTTCTTTGGGTTGGTATTGTAACACTAATGGCTGATGCCACATGCCTGTTGTTCAATAAAAGAAGATGGGATTTATTCCAGTTAATTATAAAGCCGGAGATTGAGCCAAATTCGTAGAAGATCTTAAGAATTTCTGGAATGATCTTCAAGATAAGCGATGTACAACAAAGTATCATTTACTTTCTTGCTCCCGCCCCCAGACATATCCGACCAATAAGAGGGCTGGACATTCTTACCCGATTTGTAATGACGCATTTTGGTACGCTTGGATTTTTCCAGGTGTGAAACCAAACCAAACTGACCAAGGGAAAATTGCTCCAAGTTTACAAACTCACCAACTGATTCGGACCAAAGCAAACGAACTACAGGTCTGAAAACACCCTAAGTCTAATTTATTTTTCAAACAGGCAATGTTGAAGATTACTGCAAAGTCTGTAACATGATCGACCCTGACACAGAAAGTGACAACTATATGAAATTTGTCCCTGCAAATTACATTAGCTTTAAATGCAAAAATTGAAAACAAGTTACATTTTCTTGAAACAATGTGTGCATTTGTGAAATAATAGTAATATAAGTGATGAATGTGTGTTTGTGTGTATATGCGCTGGGTGATCAGTAAGAGCTACTCTACTTTACCTAAGTAGGTGCTAAACAATGTTGTTTGCTAGGGTAGGTCATCATAAGTGAGAGACTTATTAGTTCATCAGACTAGTAGTTGTCGGAGTCTGTTCCCATTCAATAGTTTATCTTCTGTTAATGCGTAGCCCCCCTGCAAATTACATAGGCTAGCATCAATTGGACACGAAAACTGAAATCAAATGCCTTTAGGACCCAATTTAGCAGACACCATGCTTATCTGGCTCAGACAATTGGGTTTTGGGGAGCAACTTTAAGTATAATGGCTGAGATCTAATTAGCCAGGGTAAATAGAAACTGCTGTGCATGTGTTAAAACAGCTTTTTCTGCAATCACCTTATTTGAAAAAGAGGCATGATCCTCCCCTTACGTGTTAGTTTGCACTTAGCAAATATGTATATACGCCATTTGATTTTTTACAGCCATGAAATACATGAGTTAACCTCTGCATTCTCATCTTACACATCACACTCCTCTGTTATGGTGTGGTGGCCATTTCAGTAGATTTACTCACTAACATTGTTGTGGAAACACAATAAGCAAGGGAACTAAATGCACACTTTCTGCATTACTGCATTACTTCAATTACTAAGTTACTCCTCTAGTAAACTAGTATTCACATGAAATAAAACAATAAAACATTGAGACTATTCAGCAGAGGACACTGGGAAATAAAAAATTCAACACTGGTTGCTATGGACTCGTCACTAGGCTTCCTTAGTCGTATATTTAGCACATAGGTAAAGCTGCCGAAGCTGAACATTATATTCCAAAACATATGTTTTTTTTTAAAGCAGATTTTAAATTACATTGTAACAATTTAACAATTCGCCCTTATGAAATCCAATCGCACCACGGCTGTCTTGGAACGCAATAGACAGACGGTGGCGGAATGCCCCGACACTTAAATTCAACTAAAATGTAACCGTGAACAATCGGTGTTCGACCTACAGTCTGTTGAGACGCCTCTCCAAACGCAGAAACGAACCGCAGTCACACCATAAAATGTTAAGACACGTTGAGAAAAAAGATCCGTATTTTGCCGTAATCCAATGACACGGGGAAAAAGTAATCCACAGCGATCAGTAGATCCACAAAAAGGGTCACGGTGTATCCAGCAAGGCCTATACGAACGTCACATTCACCAGCCAGCTCCAAACAGGTGAATGAGGCTTCTCCACTTCGCCGTTTAAACAAAGTGGAATAAACGTATAAAAGTCCAAATCTACACAAAACCTGCAATCAATTAGTAAGCTGACATCACATTTATATACATGGCATTTAGGAAACCTTTATTGCAAGGTTGGCACGGCAAGATGTCCAGACTAGTGCAACAGTAATTTTCGTTTTTTGCGTCCTGCTGCTCCCATCGTCAGCCAGGTAATATTTTTTTTCACTAAAGCAGTATATAAAATCTGATGCATTACCTACCACCATTTAGTGTTATTTAAGATAAACAATGCAATTACCTATTTCAGCCACCAGGGGACAGTGGTCCCCTTGCCCCCCAGCAAACTCATGGGTTGCTGGTAGCGAAGGAGGGCCGAGACTAAGAGCTACATGGAAAAATATGCACCAAACAAGCCACTCTGAAATGTAGCTGTTTTCATGAATACAAAAGTTGGGTGCCCCCCGCAGGCTAAAAAATGTTGGGTAACCCTCCCCTCAACAAAGAATAAAAAGACATGACCCTCCCCTATTTTCCTCCGGTGGTCCATTCCATGAATACCAAACGGTCCCTTAATGAAATAAAAGACCAGTCACAAACACATTGTATTAAGAGTAACTTTATAAAAAAATCAAAATTTACAAAGCGTTCGTAATAAAGTACCATTGGAGGTAGCACCAAAAAGCATTTAGACCTACAATGTGATAAAGAGGTCAACTAAGCAGACATTTAACATTTTAACAACAACCAATTCAACATTTAAAAAAAAAAAAAAAAAAGCATTTATTGATACCTCATTGACTACAGCCTCAGAGGGTGATGTAGTGTTGGCTGGCTAGCTAGAATTCCCCTTAATCATTTGTAATTTCATTCCTCAAACAGAAATACAAAACAATGCAATTTAACTGAAGTAGTAGTACAAAACACACACAAAAACAGAGTGTAAAGTACCGTACGTTGCCAAAATAACAAATGTTACCAGTGCAACTGCAAGCATCTGTATATGTATCCAGTAAGCTACAACACCGGCTGAAATATCTGCACAAAATTCATGAATCAACCATGAGCCAGATAATTTGGCTCCAGTCTCCAGCCTAGATTTAAACCGGTATCTAAAAGACAGAGCTTAACCATTCAAAATGGGGAGCTCATTTATAAAAAAAAAAAACTCATCCTTTGGCTTCTGAGCAGTGCCTGCTGCTAACGGACTGTACTGACAACAACAAACCGTCAATACCCACAAACAGAATAAAACCCATCTATTGGCGTACTGGTGTCTAGCTGTACTATACTTTCACTGGGATGCAGTCCTTTATCAGTCCATGCTTAAATCAATCTAACATACATTCAGCCATATGTGCATCTGCCTATCAAAATTATTTGATCTTTGGTACATTTACAGCAAGTCATCATCTTCTCCTCCTCCGTACATGTCTGCCAGTTTCTTGAAGCGGGGTCCCCACTCATTGAGGCAGTTGTAGTCCTGGTCTCCGCTGCTCGATGAGTTCAGAGAGGAGAGGCTTCCTGCATCAGAGCCACCCCCTTCATAATCAAACACCAGCAGAGAGTCATAGGGAGGTGCTGTTGGGTCGTTGTTGGCTGCCTTCAGGTTCAGGAGCAGAGGATATGTTATTTGACATACTTTTAGTATTTTTTTTATACAGCAGAATTAAGTCAGAAAAGATGGGGAGAGAGGATGATGCGACAAGTATCAAAAACCATACTTAAAAAAATCATGCCATGACGATCAAACAATTGGACATCAAAAGGAGCCCCATGGGGTTTGAATTGAATAATGTTGAAGATTGTGTTGACCAATGTGATTTGTGATTTCAAACAAATGTGTTTACCCCCCCTCTAAAAACAATAATTTATTACAGCAGTAATAAATTACCTATTCTAACAATGTTAGATTTGAATAGGTTTGTATGAGCTCTCGAATGTTTGACTCACATCATCAATGAAGTAGCCAACTTCCTCTGGGTTGGCGGGGCGAGGCCGGTACTGAGGAGTTGGCACGAAGTTCGGCACTACGTCGTTTCTGAACACTTCGGGCCGGTTGTCCAAACCACGGTGGAGAACACTCAGATCAAAGTCCTGATGGCGACACATGTAGGAGTTCACACATAAGATACAGCATCTTTATTTTTAACTAAGACATCCATTTGTACATTTATACAATACATGTAATGTAGCAGATCAATAATTTGCATTAAAATCAGCTCCACTTCAACCACCTAAAACAATGAACTGCTGCGCACAATGTTAATCAGGTAATTTAAATGTTTACAAAAAGAGTTGTGATACAATTTTACTAAAGTAGAGGATCATATTGAATTTGTGCAGCCAGTGCTTAAATATATTAAGTGCTAACATTGTAATTGTATGCAATTTAGGCAATAAAAATGTTGCTTGTTCTAATAAGGAAACCTTTCTTTTGTATATTTACTATTGCCGTTTAGTATAAAGCAAAAGTATTTCTTATCCGATTAATTGATGGGATAATCGCTAGAATACTCTATTACTAAAACAATTGATAGCTGCAGCCCTAACCTGAATGACACCATAGTTTTGACTACACACTTGTGGCAATCTACAACCTCACCAAAAGATGCCACTAAATCCTACACACTGGTCCTTTAACAGTTTGGCAAGGGAGACTCACGTTGATGGCACGTTCCTCAACGGTGGGTGCATTGTCATTGACATCTTCGAGCTGGATTGTTAGAGTACCAGTTCCTGTAGCTGGGACTTCATCTGGTGAGGGGACAGACATATACACATACATCAGGAGAACAACTGGAAATTATATGGAAGCTAAAACATCACAGTAAGATAAAGCCCAAACTTGTTGGCCCTAAAGCAGTGCAGAAAACCAGATAAGCATGTACAAGTTTAAGATTTGCCTCCCACCTACCATTGTCATATGCACCAATAAGTGCTGTGTATTTGTTGTCCTTGACGAAGGCAGACTCTCTGTCCAATGGACTTTTTACTGTAATCAGGCCTGTCCCTTTGGCCACGTTCAGCCAGCCAGCAGGGTCACTAATTATTTTATACCTGGACATAAACAAGATGATAAATGCTATGCAAACGACGAGAATACAACAGATTGGATCAGATCACTTGAGTAACACCAGTTAACATGTAGTAAATACGGTCTACACTTCAGTTTCTATTACTTAAAGGTGACCCATTATGTTTTTTCTGTATTTTCTGTCATATTTATAATGTTAGAATTAGGGCCGTCAAACGATTCATTTTTTCTTAATCACGATTAATCGCTGAATTTCAATAGTTAATCACGATTAATCGCATCTTTTATCACATGATTAAAATTCAATTATTTTGCACTGTAATAATGTGAACCAATTCTTACCAGTGTATCTTCATTGAGAATCAAATGAATGCAAAGGTACTTTATGAACTTGACTTTTAGATTTATTTCATTATTTCAAATCAAAAGATGTGCAACAAGACTGAGGTAACACAATCAATGTCTTCAGAAATATAGCTTGCCTTAAGCTTGCTTTTAAAAATGTCAAAATAAATTACACAGCAAAAGTGCATGCACAAGATGTCAAGGTGGTCTGCAGTTAGTTGCCACCCATTTAGCAAGCGCTTCAGTTAATTTTTTCGATTTAGTTTCATCCACAGGTCTGTGGCGACTTGTACTCTCCAAACTAGCATCAACCTGATTAGCTTTACTAGCTGCATGCTTAGCTCGTAGATGATAGCTTAAACTTGAAGTGCTTCAGTGATATTTTAGTTCCATTTCAGGTGCATATTGCTTTTGACTGGTCGACGGAGCAGGCCAGGAGTTTTTTTTAAATTAAAACACACCATTTAGAACTGTGTTGTTCATCTCCAAAGGCTGCACAGGAGGTAGGAAGTGTCTGTAGCAGCTTGACAACAAGTAAAGGTGCCTCAAAGGGTCAAAATACTAGCAGCCAAAGATTCTAGAGCGTAGCGATTCTTCGTAACAAAGATTATTTGGTAACAGCACCAGTGACGGTGTATAATAAAGAATCTTTGGTACACGCGATTAACAGAATTATAACGCGTTATGCTCTGTCTTTAATCTCATCGTGATTAACGCGTTAATGCTGACAGCTCTAGTTACAATGCCGTATTTTCATGTTAAACCTGGCCAAAGCTTCAAATAATGAGGTAAACGTATTTTAGAGAAATCCCCGTGAGGCGCGGCATCTCCTTCCGTGTTGCAGGAGAGCATGTGAGCGAGTGGGGATGGGGTTGCCAGGAGAATGTGAGAGGAGAGATGCAACACAGGCACAGATTTACGGAAGAAATGGGTTAAGTAACGCAACATCAAACTATAACAATATAAATGGTATTGTCCCATTCTATATCTTGTTTGAAAAGATACGGATATATCTTAAAAAGTCAATATACTGCCAAGGCCTGGTACTATCAAAGTGTTGACCTAGGATGTACTGAAAATTACAAACATAGATTTGCAGCCTTTAAATAAGCTTTATCACATCCACTAAAATCTCAGCTACTCCTACATTTTATCTTGAGTAATACAGTCACCATCTGCAGGCTAAGACATTTTAGTGATGAATGCACTTATTGATGCCTGGCGTTAAAGAATTAAAGGTGTCACCTAAAGTAACGCATTTCTTAATCTAATTTTCTCTAGCATGATACTATTGTGTTTAAATACAAGTTGAAAATAAGGAACATCAGAGTTTGATCTTACATGACATTCTGTTTGCGTGCAGTGTCTGGGTCAGAAGCGGTGTACTGCACCACATCACTGTCAACGGCAAGGTCCTCACGTTTTACCACATGCTTCTCTACTGGATCAAAGACTGGAGCTTCATTGACATCCCGCACAGTCACCACCACTGTGGCGGTGGCAGTGGGCAGTAGAACAGCAAAAGGAATCTCATTCTCCACTGCAACCAACAAAGTGTGTGTGCTGCTCTTCTCAAAGTCAAGAGCCTGGTTGGATGGAAGGAAAAGCATACTGCTGTAAAACTAAAACGTCCACTTTTTACTTAAATACATAAAAGCGATTCTTATCTTATGAATTGACAATAAGTCGCTGATAAACAATCAATAGAAAAAAAAGTATTAATATCTCTCAACTTTAATATTGCGGCTTATTTGAGAATTATTAGTTTACATCCTACCTTGGCAGTATAAATGATTCCTTCATGTTTGTTACTTCCTGTTTTCACGGTAAAAAGTCCTCCAGGATCACCATCGACAATCGTGAACTTGGCGTTCCAGGCTGGGGAATGTGGTTCGTCACCGTCCGTTACTGACATTGTTAAGATCTGAGCGTCGACTTTATTTTCATCAACTGTTGCCGTATACTGGGAGAATGCAAGAGATGTGTTAAAAGTGAAACAAACAGAGAAAAAAAGCCAAAAAGTGTTTAAACTTGCATTTCAAAATCCAATATATCTTTTTAGAGTGAAAGTTTTATCAAACGTGAAATGCAGTGTTAAAAGAAAATGAACTGGCGGTTCATAGAAAGTCAGCTTTAACCCTTAACCCCAAAACCTTTTTCGACACTTTTAGTTTTCACTAACATCAACTTACTACCACTAGTTTTACACTACTTTTTGGAATTCATGGTCAATAAACCTCATTTATATGAAATTATACCTAATTTTTCAGTTAAAAAAAACAGAAATTATGAATTACTGACTAATAGTTAAGATCAGAGGAACGTATGTTGAGTGGATGAGTTTAGTCAGGATACTGATTTGAAACCATTTCAATTTTCACCCGAAATCCAATGAATGTGATCAATTATATTATTTCCTTTTTTTTGTGGTAATTTGGTTAAAAAGAAACCCATATTTCTGATATAGACACTTTTAAAAGGGGTCAAATTTCACCCGAGGACATCACGAGGGTTAAAGTCACTACAAAAATTGACAACAACACTGACTATAGTTTACTTCAGCCCCATGGACACTGCTTCAGCATGGTGAGAACTCTGAAGCTTGACAGATCTGCTATGCCTAGTTATGGTTGCTAAGCTATGCTTGGAGAACTGTGGCTCTGAGGAGTATTTAGCGAACAGTGAATTTCCAGTCAAAAGTACGTTGTACTTACCGACGGCAGAGTGAAGGCCGGAGCATGGTCGTTGCTATCTGTGACAGTAAGGATTACTTTCGCTTCTCCAGTCGCTCCTTCTCCCTTCACGTCTGCTGCTTGTACCACCAGAGTGTATTTGGGGTATTTCTGAGTTAAACACACAATGTGTTTAACTCATCAACTAATGGCTTAAATATTTTGTTGTCATTTTACAGACTCAGTTGGAGCAGAATCCTTTAAGACACTTCACATAGCTGATACAGCTGCAAAACTAATGAAATTTCCACTAGCCTCAGCTGGTGTGATGTTACATGATTACACCTTCAAGTCCTTTTGCTTTAGATATTGCCTTCTGCTAAGAAAAGAAGTAAGTGTGCTTTTAAAGTGATATGAAAGTACAGTATTGGTCCGAATATAAGACGACCCCCCCTTTTTCAAGACCAAGACATTTTTGGATACTTAAAAGCCAAATATTGTTTTCATAAAGAAAATTATTTTATTTGAAAATAATTCTAATAAAAACACATTGAATAAAACAAGGCAGGCTGTTGTTTTTAATATCTTTAAATGAAATAATATTTTCACTATCTTTTTAAATGAAAGTGTCACACTTAAAAGTAATGGTAAATATTTCCAAGGCCATCAGCTGAATGACTGCTCTGCTCTGCATCCCATCATTCCGTTTTTCTGTCCGGTAATCACACACTCTCCTGTCAATCTCTTGGAAGCAGCCGCTTTGAGGATCACGGTAACATTTTCTCTGGCTGTTTGCATTTTTAGTCGTTGTAACATCTCCATGACAACACCTTGTTGTACATCTGTTTTAACTTCCGACTTTTAGGCTTTTTTGTAGCTGGATATATCATTTGTTTCGTCTATGTATGAATGTGGATAACGTTAGTGATATTGAGATGCTTGCTACAGTTATACTTCTAGTGATGAATCGGCGAAAAACACGTTTTATTTCTCTGATTAACTGCTTTATTCTAGCGCCGTTGGGCTCTCTCGCTCTCTCTACCATATAATGTTACCGCGCTTTCGGGCGCTCGTTGAGGCTTTGTCTAAAACTCTGCTTTTTCGACCAGCAGTTTGTAAAATTAAAATAAAATGGATTATGGATCATTTTATTTCTATAGTTTATAGCTGACGTCTCTATTGGCTGTTGAAACAGGCGACCTCCCTTTACGTTCTGTGACTTAAACAGCTGAAGCCCGATTATAAGATGTCCCCACTTTTTCTAGTAAAAAAACCTGTGTTCTATTTGGACCAATACGGTAGTTATTGTGGTACTAGTACAAGGGTAAAAACCCTTGGGGTGTCAATTTAAATTCAATAGTCTAACTACCCTTAAAGTATGTAAAAACAAAACTGACATTTAATGTGTACTAGCGGCCCAAACTCAAAATATGCCATGTACAAAATCAATAGACCCCACCTTCTACTCAATCAGGGGGCATTTGTAAGGTGTACCATTACAAGATCCATTGCATTTTCTGTGTTGCGTTTTTCATTAGGCAATTACAGTAAAGTGCTCTTTTGTTAATGCAAAATGAAGGAAACTAGCAAGCAGTGCTGAACCATCATGACACAAAACCATCTGCAAAGTGATCCGAGGATGCATTTTGGACTTAACACCATAGACAGAAAGACAATGGATAAAGGCAATGATTTCAGAATTCCAAGTACATTACAGCAACGTTACCACAAGAACAAATCTGAAGTCACCAGGCAACAACTGCCCCACAAATAAATGAAAAAAAACAACAACTCAGTTCTACAAAGTACTTTTGGCTAATTGGCACGTCGTACAGTTTCTTCTGCATGGGAATAGGTTTGGGTATCGTTTGGATTTCAACATTTCTTGATTCCGATTTGTTAAAGGGGTGATAGAATGCAAAACCGATTTTACCTTGTCATAGTTGAATAACGACAGTGTACTGGGTAAATAGGACATACATAGAACCTCAAAATCCCATTGACACCTCTTTCCTCTGCAAATCTCACAATTTGAAACTGCTTCTGAAAACGGGCAAATCTCAACGAAAAAATCTCCTCCTCATTTGGCTCCAGTCTCTCTCTTTGTCACGCCCCAAACATTTACATAGGCTACACCACTGATCTGAGATCAGGTAGTCTTCTGAATAGGTCGCGCAGATCTCAGAAATTGTATACATTGTTCATCTGCTATTTTACCACTAAATTCACTTCTGAGACTTTTTTTATGCGAGAAATCAACTATGTAGAGGTCAAATATGGGTTGTTTTACGAAAATGTATAGCTAATTGCAAATTTTGTCCAAGTGGGTGTCGGAGTTCAGCGGCCAGTGCTGCCTGGGTTGCTGCCTCGCTGCCCGGCCTGTCCTCCTTCACAGACCGTGGCCTGCTGTGAGCTAGATGGAGCTCCGTCACGGCCGGCAGCCCACAGTGCTCCATACCCGCACAAAAGGCACAATTTCTAGGTTACTGGACTACCAAACGCCGCTGCCCTGACAGAGCTCCATGGCCTGCAGCTCACTGTCTTCCCTCCCCTCTTCCTGCTAAATGGCCGGTGTGTTACGCCCGCAATCTCTTACCACAGGTTCCAGTTAATCTTATAATGGATATGTGTGTTGAGTTATTTAAACAAACAATTGCGAGTCTCATTGATAAAGCCCACGGCTGGATGGAGCTCTATCAATGAGAGCCAACTAGCCTCCTCCTAGACCTCTGAAATTCACAAAAATGCATTAAATTCGAAGTGTTAGCTTTGTAAGACCTTGCGGTAGCTGTAATATAAGTGGCGTGATGAAATTCAAACTTTAAATATACTCTAGTTATGCCGAAAGTGTAGCTAACTAGCTGCGATCTTTAACCATAGGATTGAAGGGACACTAGCAGCTAACGAAACCCCTTGCATCTGGGGGGAAAAAAAATACCACTGGGTTGAAAATGTGTGTGACTGTGTGCAGTAAATGTGTGCGAGTGAGAAAGAGCGGCTGCACTGACAGCAAACAGCTGTTGGCGATCGGAGCGGAGTAGAAAACCTGCAGTCCATGGCGCATGGTTGCCTCGTGTGCTCGCAACTCTTTTCATCTTGTATTCATGTGTAGTTTGAACTTGAGCTGTACGATAGCTGGTATTTTTACCAAATACATCAATGTCGATACTGTGGCGTGCTGCAAAGATTGTGACTGACCCCTCCCACCACGGGCACAAACTCTTTGAGACACTCCCCTCTGGCAGGAGGCTGAGGTCCATCAGGACCAAATCCACACAAACAGTTTTTCCCCCTCCACCACTAGCCTTCTTAAACAAAGGGGTAGGGGTAAGGGGAAGGGGTAAGACAGAAAAATGAGATTCAGCCTAAATGCACTGTGACTCAGGTCCCCTTCAAGGCCAGACTAATGTTGGAAGTCCCTCTAGTGGATAGAATGTATAACAACAACCACCACATGCTTATAGTGGCATTGACAATGCATAAGCCTGAGAAGTGTAGTACATAATAACAGGCTGCATTTGAGCATTAAATATTAGAATATTATTCCTATCCTACCTGTGAAGGTCACTCCATGACAGTTCCCATGATCAACTGTATGAGACCTTAATCAGTAGCTTCATATCGCTACAACATATCTACTATTACACTGTTTTCCTTTATATTCTTTTGGAATAGGGATCATTTCAGTAGCATCAAAGCAAGCAAACACTAGTGATATTTGTTTAAAAAGTCTTACCTCTCTGTCTAGGCCACCGGCATTGACTCTGATGACTCCTGTGACTGGGTTGATAACAAACATGAAGTCACCGGGCAACTGTGGTTCCTGGCTCATCAGACGGTAGCGGATATCTGAGTTGTCAGTATTTGGCTGGTCAAAATCTGTGGCCACAACCTTAATCACCTCAAAACCTGAAGAGAGGGAAGTCAGAAGTGAAAATTATGTACAGACTCCTCAAAGTATTCAGAGCACAACATTCAAAAGGAGAAAATAAAGCGGGGCCATAGATTTAGACTACTAGATGAGAGGAATGACCAACATGACAAAGTTGTTTTTGATTTTGCCATCTGCCATGAGCTTTAGCTTAATTAGTGTGTTTGTGTTCTGGACACAATATTGGCACCTGCCTAGACCTATATACTTTCAACTGGAAGATTTGTTCAAACTTGTTTTTTTCCCCCTCTATGTCTTATTTCACTGTACAGCTATAGCACGTCAAGAACATAGGATCATTAAAGTGAGAGGACCGCAAAACAGGTTATATTAGAAAAAGTCCCATTCAGCACTAGCACATCCACTGAGTAGTATTTTCCACAAGGTGTTAGAGAAGGTCTTGGATTTTACTTTACTTGATGTTTTACTTGTATAAAGTCAAACAGTAAAAGTGCTATCCTGCTTTTTTGTCTTGTAAAAGTGAAACATACTTTTGAACACTGACATACATCTTTTTCAGGCTTAAATGAGATCCACTGATGGTACCTATTGGTGAGGCCTCAGGAACTTCTCCCAGAAAGGTGCTTTGATTAAAGGTAGGGCTGTTGTCATTCTGGTCAATTACTTTCACTGTAATAGGGCCTCAGCATTTCCTGAACCTTCTGCTACAGCATGGGCTTGAAACTGCATAGGAATAAACACATTTGTATTATAATAATATGTACATGCAAGAATATTCCATGTAGATGACCGGGCATGGAAAATACAATAGATGCATACCGATTCCCTGTTATTGACCAAAACGTGAAAGGTGTGGTCATAGTGTCACCATGTCGTTAGTTGATGTAGAGATTAAGAGTGAAAGCCTTTAAACGTACATAAAGTTTGGTTTTGTACAGGTGATACCTCAATGTGATATAACAATAACCCTGGCATTTTGATGTTCAATAAACTGAGGAAAATTTAAATATGACCGAGACATGCAAGACAATTAGTCAAGATTAGAGAATTCCCATGTATGATGAGCACAGAGGTGTAACACAAAAAGGCCTTTTGCCATATTGAAGCAAATTTGACTTTTTGGAACATACAAAGCATGGTAGGGCAGCAGAAAAATGTATTATCTTGCAGGTGTGTTGTCTTTTCAGGCGTGGAAATTTGATTTTTGAATTACATAAATTAAAATCACCCATGTTTTTGCAAAGTATAGCTTTAAAGACAAGCTGGAAAGTTGACTAATGTTTTGAATAAACACCTGTGATTGTGTTGATTAGTAGAACTAGTTTGGAGTAATATATAGCTCTTTCATGTTTAATTCAGATTTAAAACTAATGAATTCTGAAGGGAAATTGAGTACTAAGTGTGTTCAGATGACTACCTGTCTGATCAAAAAAAAAGAGTATGTATAAAGCTAACACCAGAGAAGATGCCTACCATGTAGCTGTCTTGTTGCTCTCTGTCCAGTGGTTGTGTGAGATACAGACTGCCATTGTTTCTGTCCATGGTGAAAAGGCCAACAGGAAGCTGATCAGCTCCTGGACCAGTGATGCTGTAAAAGATCTTCTTTACTGTATCCTCATTAGAACGGATCTGGATAAAACACAACAGGCCTGAGTTATACCATTCTCACTTACTACAACAATAGTTACAATATTGTTAAACAATTGTCCCTACAGTAAGAAAGCAATTACATTTTTATTTATTTGCAAAAGTATTTGAGTTATACTTGTTATGCCAGGTCGTTTAGAGTAATGAGCTGATAGGGTAAAGACTGATACGTCACATGAGGGGGGTGTTGGTTGATCAATTTCATTTAGCCAAAACGTGGCTATTTACATTTTGAGGTACAGTCGCCTGGTTACAATATTCTACATCCTGTTATTAAGATCACAAGTCAATTATGTTGTGATATCTGGATAACAATGCTGTTTCATCATATTAGCCATGGTGCACCTGAGAACAACTATGCTCTCTCATTATCACAATTACATCTTACATTTAGATTTATCCTTATAACAGGATGATTACACACACAAAAACATAGTAAGATGGAGAAAAAAAGGAAATTCACTTTTTAATCACAAGATAATGGTTAAATAAGTGCAACTATGGTTTTATTTAGAGAAGAGTGTGGAGTAGGCTTGGACCGGTATAAACACATTATCAAATGGGTTTGAACCAACCAGATTTAATTGACAACGCACATCATAGGCTACAATTCACCTGTATCATCTTCTATTGTGGTTTGCTTTATCTGTAAATAATGACTTCTAAATTATCTAGAGATTAATAACTTTCTTCAATAAATAGTTCATAAACCTTTTTTTTATGAAATATAAACAAAAATAATAACTGAAAGTCAGAGAACAATGACTGCAGTGAAAACCAACATGAAGTCATTCTTCAAGGGGGCTTTATTTTCTCTTACTTGAGATATTTGTAAGGGGTAGGGTTTTCGGTCATTCTCAATGACATTGATTTCTGGAATAACCCATTCTCTCTTCCTCCTCCTCAGCCCCTCAACCGACTTGGGAAATTGCAGAATGGGCACCTGTTGATCAGTTGCACTCTGAAAGAACATGCACATTTGTAGCCAGTTATAGTCCAACAGGCACTAGACATTGGATTCTAATTGGCCTAAAAACCTGAATCAAGCAAATTACAATGACAATGCATAAATATCTGAACATGTTAGTTCTGTAGAAATGCTTTGAAAAGCAGAAAGACTTTCTTCTAGCATCTTTTGTCTAGTAGTTATTGTTCACTGACAAACTGTAATGTCTTACAGAAAGACTGAGGTCCTTCATTCATTCAGGCTAAAACACAAAACATGATTAATGCATACTGTTAAACAGCTAATGACATTAACTACTAGTAATTGGTAGCAAACTATTTTAAAATAACTGACTTAAAGAGCAACTTTACCCTGTAATTCTACAAGAACCCCACCTCTCAGCATATTATAAAAAAAGCAACAGAGGGGAAGGAAAATGACTGAAAGATGTGCTGCTACGTGGTATTTGACTCAATGTTGTGAAAAAACTGTCTGATAAAGCAACGTAGAGCTGGTAGTCAGAGCTAACCAGTGAGCAGCTGATGTTGGAGCTTTGTCACTAGTGTGTGTGTTTGTGTGTGTGTGTCTGTGTTTGTGTGTGTGTGTGTGTGTGTGTGTGTGTGTGTGTGTGTGTGTGTGTGTGTGTGTGTGGCAAAGAAGTCTCCCTACAGTGGGAGCTGAGCGAAGCAGAGGGACAGCTGTTGACTCGTTAAATGCCTAAACAAGTAGTCATGTATATCTCATTGGTTGTAGGCTACATTTGCAATCTTATGGACATATATGTGCAAAAATAGTTTTTCCAATAGTTCGAAGCTGTGTGTTTTAAGAAGGAACATTCAAACGTCATTTTTGACCAGTTCTGATAGCTCTTATGTGTTTTGGATTGATCAGATGAGATGAAAAATGAAAGGAGCCTTGGGTGTGCCTGTCACAGTCGTTTGTATGTTTCCCTTACTCTTGTTTCCAAGCTGAACAGCCAATTCGCCGACTCAACATGTCGAGTCGACGTCGGCGGGACACACCGCACAGACTAGGCCGATGGTTGGTCGCTGTCGGCCCAACTAGGACTGGTGGCCGACTATCGGCTTGGTGGGTCAGGGCCTTTACTGTTGTTCAGGCCAACATATCTCATTAACCTTCTGGGGTTGTTTACCCACAATCTTGAAATTTAGCAAATTCTTGTAAACTTAGCTGCTGGCTGACAAACCACTGTGTCCATATCTCTCTCTCTGTCAGAAACAAGATTTATTTTATTGAAAATATCTCAGGAAAATGTCCAGCTGAGCTTTCTGAAAACGTGTCCCCCTGAACAATATTAGTTAAATAGCCCTGCTGCAAGCTTTGTGCAGTTGCATTTACCTGGGCTGATCTGTTAACAGCCCCTTTTGCAAATTCAGTGTCATTACCCCTCCCACCACCAACCCTTGATAACAAAAATCATTTTTAAATTGCAAATTAGTTGTATAAAACAAGAGAGCAGATGAAAGTATTTGTGCTTGTTACATACCCAAGACTTCACAGAATCTCGTCAAGTAACCAAAAACGTTGTCACAATAAGGTAGTTTTCTTTCACAAATTGCATACTTCGAAGTGCAATCATGAAATACATTCTACTTGGCTATTATTGTAGCTAAACCTGTGCTGAATACAAGTCATGTGACTTGAAAATACTGCCTACATGCAACAATATCAGGCATGCCAAAATCATCTGTGTGTCTGAAAAACCCTCAGACCCCAGAGGGTTAAGGAGGAGCCACGGAAATCTAAGCAGATTCATACAGGCTGATTTTAGATATAAAAAGCAGTTTGGTCTTAAACTGTTTTTACCAATTATACTAATTATTAGCTTATTATCTTTTTGTACAACATTTGTTATTGCAAAGAGCAGTGCAGGGCCAGCTAAAAATTGCACAGATAATAAATTGGAGCCCTTATATCATCTATTCTGGCTTTAACAAAATAGGTTCTAAAGTTTCATATGGACAATAATCAGAGTTTGAATTACGTGGGAGCCAGTGGGAGCTGAGCTCCCATAGAGAGAGGATGAGCTCCCATGAAAGCATTAAAGTCATACACCTGTGCGGGTCTCTAAAAATCATCAGCACCATTATTTAAATCACAAATAAAGCACTTTTCCCAAACACAGGGAGCTCTAAAGCAGACCTGTGCATCGCTTAGTGTCCACTCTCGCTGTAACAATAGAGATGAGCAGCGCGCCTTCCGTCCGTAGTCTGTACAGCTTCAGGTTTATAATGGACGCATCTGCTGTCGACATGCTGCGGCAGATGTGTCACGTTAGTGCGCTGTGTATTTCTGCTGTAGTTTCGGTTTTCCACCTCCGATGTAGAGCAGCGTACAGCCACTTCCCTAAACTTTGTCTCATTCAGAGACCAGTCTCAAACGGGGCTCTGAGTCTGTCAGAAGGTCTGAGATCTACCGTATCAGCAGAGCAATCACGTAATGCACAACAGACTATGGTGCAGGTGGATTATTTTCTGAAATATAGTGACTTTATTCTTGTAATTGCCTATTATCATTTTATGTTTCTCAAAATATCACGACTCCTCCAAATCTCAGAGCACAGATGGGATATATTTTGAATGTGCACAAAGTTTTGAATATGAGCATAAATCTTGCTCAAACACATCTGAAATATTACAGTCCAGGGCTTTATTAATCCATTAAAATTAATTAATGTATCATTGAGGTGAATAATTGTTATATGCACATTTAAGGAGGTTACTTCCTCAACAATAGACGCAAAAGAGGAGGGAGGAGTAAATGATGCCTATAGGCTACATGTGTGCTGACTCAGATATAATTAGAAAAGTCGATCTACAGGAGAATAAATAGCAATACAGACTGCCTAGGAGCCTTATTGTAATATATTCCATTATGTTTTTATATTTGGATTGTAATCTATTTTTCCCTTTACATAAAGATATTTCCAGCATACATTGATTCAGAAAAAGGTAGAAATGGGTCCATAAAAATTCACCAGAATGCAGGAAATGAAATGTTTAATACTAAAAATTTGCTGGTCATAGACTACTTTTTTTTTTTTTTTTTTTTTTTTTTTTTTTAAATAGACCCCCACAAAGATTAAATCATAATTCGAACCCTGGCAATAATAAACAATTAAACAGCACTCCATAATAAATTAAATCATACAGACTTAAATAGTAATGCTGTGTAGAAAAAAGCATTATCTAAAATTTACATACAAGAAATTGATCATTGCCATAACATAGCCATGAAAAAGACTTGGACTAACAAAATGGAACCAGTGAGTCTTGGTGAGTCATACCCAGCCACAGATGGGCAGTGTTTTATATGAAAACAATTATTTGCATGAAGAGCCTTCACATTGTCAATACTGCCTTTAACAATGTCTTTATTGTAATAGATCCTTGATAAACAGCAATTTGATGACTTGCAAAGCATATTTTGCATATATTGTTTTGAAAAAGTTAATTTAGACTACAAATGGGTTTGCAAGTTTCCATTACGCCCCTTTAACAGTGTCTCTAATCCTACCTCTGTGTTATTAGCATACTCCACTTCAGTATGGTGGTGTTGATGGTTGTGGCCTTTGTGGTCACCATGATGATGCTCAACATTTTGGTGGTGGCTTTCATGGTGATGCCCATGGTGCAAAACTCTGACAGGAACACTCATTTTGTGACCTTGTGAGTCCCAGGCGTGGATAATGAATTCCCGGTGTCCATGAATATCAGTCCGTCTTT
Source organism: Zingel zingel (assembly GCA_023566125.1). Taxonomy (NCBI): domain Eukaryota; kingdom Metazoa; phylum Chordata; class Actinopteri; order Perciformes; family Percidae; genus Zingel; species Zingel zingel. The sequence continues at coordinate 7,306,596 of CM042326.1, read as the reverse complement.
TTACCTGGAAGGGAAAACCCCACTCGTTATCAAAAAGGTCAACATGCTCGCAACAGATTTGGATTCATGCTGTCACATCTTGGAATTTACATGGGTTCCATTCAATAAAATGGATATTACTCATTCTTAATCTAAGTTAAGTTAAAGTTGTGTGTTGTTACCGAATCTTGGATAAACTACCTAAATTGTTGCTGAAAAATTATATTTTCACTGACACAATCCCCTAATAATGTTACTTTGTATAGGCATAAAATTATGTGGGAGATATTTGTAGAGGTGAGCATTAGAAACTGCAATTTTACAATCGAGTCTGTTGAACTGTACTGACCTTCAATATGCCATCTGTATGTACCATGAAATGGCTGTCATCACTGCTGAAAACAAATCTTGTGTGGTCTGTGCAGTCAGTGAAGGCCACTGTAATTAGAGAGAAGAAATTGTCATCCATTACAATGCAGTACATACAGAAAACAAAAAAACAGAACAAAGTAATGTGCACCCTTTTTCCAAGCGGACCGATTGAATGATATATCTAAAAATATACATTTACAAACTACTGCTCTTAAATTGAAACCATTCAAGGCGTTTGGCCATTTATTTCCACAAACGAACTGTTGCACACGTTGCCTGAAAAGCGAGCAGTGGGAGTAAATATGTTACTTAGGTAATTTATATTTTAGCCCATACGAGAGAGGGAGAGACAGAGTGAGAGATATATATATATATATATATATATATATATATATATATATATATATGTACACATCACAATCTAGCATTGTAGATTAGTGGTTGTAATTGATCTTCATGGTAAATTTCCTGAGTAACATTAGGCTGCTCACTTTTAAGGCAAATAAGGCTCATTTGTGCAAATAATTAGCCTAACTCCTTGAATGGTATGGCGGTTTCAATTAAGAACAGTGGTCAGTAAATGTATATTTTTGGGATATTTACGCATTCAGTCAGTCTGTGATCGTCTGCCTCGCTTTCTCTCGCTGTTTCATTACAGCGACTGTGTTTCTTTTTTTACAAAAAATGTATTTCACGTTGTCATAATTCCATATGAAGCTGCTGCTCACTCTGTGTAAAGTATGCACAACACGTATTCTCCATTTTAGCGTCAGTAAATCTGTGATCGACCTCGCGGCCTGTTAGAGAAAGGAACACGCATCTATCCGAATGACTTCATCCTGGCTCGACCTAGTCGCTCCTCCTCAGCTTGGCTTGGCCTTCATGAAACGCACCTACTCAGGATGCACAGATTAGACTAGGTCAAGCCTTGCTTTATCCTGGATTTATAAATTCTACTTTTGTGCAATATCCCCAGCTCTTAAAAGATGAAAAACAAAGATATATATACAAACTGCATGTCTTAGGCTCATTTGAACCATATTTAGCACCCACTGCGGTATTTCAATCTATACGTTTATGTATTTCAACTAGCTAGCGCTCTAGCTAGCTCCTCTGTTCATCATCTCCTCGACCATAACATATTGTAACTTTCACCACTGCTAGTTATATACCCATTTTACACCCAGGGCTCAACCAGGGTTATACCAAGGTCAACTTTGTGTTGTTTTTCCATTGAACACAATGTATTTTTTTTCACAGCACACTGGCAGGGAGAGGGATTTCTAAAGTGCACTCTCTGTCCTTGAAAACTCATGAAATAGCGCTCATACCTTAGGAACGGTATGACAGAAAATGTTAGTGGTTTTAAAACCATGACTTTTTCAAACCGCGGTATACCTTGAAACCAGTAACCGGCCCATGCCTAGGTAGGACTAGGGTCTATTTTAATGTGAATTGCACACGATTTCAATGTGAATTGTACATGACCACGGTTGCTAACAACCAGAGCAGGAAAAATGATGCGATTGGTTGGAAATGAGTGGGGCTGTCGTCACATGTCGCCGCCTTGAAAAAACAACTGCTGCTCCCCTCTCCACTGCACCGCTGCTCTCTCTCTCTCTCTCTCGCCCGAGACACACAACTGGAGACTGCAGTAAAGTGCAGCTGCTGCGTGCTAGCGTGAATCTCGCTTTTCTTTTCTTTTTTTTTTATAAATGACTCGTAAGCCCAACAGCAAAGCCAAACTTTTACTTTTAATGAGATCAAACAAAGAAATGTTCTCCCTCTTAAAATGGTCATAAATCGATACTATAGCAGCCTACTTCCTTGTCCAGCTGCTGCAAAGTAAAGCAGAGGAGAAATCAGCATCTGCACAAAATCATCTGATTCGTGTTTGATGGTTATTTGTGCTTTAGAACGTACTTACTGCCAAACAAACATAAATAAGCTTTATTTCTCTTGCTCTACTGTACAATGACAAAGTCAAGTTGCTACATAACATTAGTTCTTGTGGTGTACAGCTGGACTGGAGTAGGTGATATATGCGTGTTCACTTAATACGACGTGTAAAGCCCCGCCCACTTCTAGCACTTAGGTAATTGTTATCCATTGCTCCATGGACGTATCTGAATTATTATGACCAGGAATATACCCAATTGACTGGCTTGGTTTGAATTTCCAAAAGGGAAAAAAAGGGTTGGACCTTGGTCAGATAACCAGGGCCCCACCCTGGTCATTGGTGTGAAAGAGGTATTAGAAAGGCCATCGCACAAAAAAAGTGTTCTTTGTTAGGTTATATATTGTGCGTTTGGATTGCATTTCATTATGCAATTCTGTCTGCCACCAGACATGATTCTGGAAAAGGATGGCTTGCTTGCGCGCTTACCAACACTACACTGGCAGTCAGAAACCAACATCTACGATGACCAGATACATGTTATGTACTTCTTTACAAATTAAATGAAATATTTTCATAAAATACTAGATTGTATTCTCAACGCGTCGCCATGACACTCGGATAAAATTCTCGAGAAGCCAGACCCACGTCAGGCGTTCGTCCAATCAGCTGCCGGTCAAGGGCGTGGAGCATCAACCATGGATGTATGACGTCGAGACACCACGCTTCAGTCATGTCGGTCAAATGGATCTGTAACGTAACCCTTGCTGCGCCCTCTCTCCCCGCGCTGTGTCAACCTGGGCGGACTGTCCTCAGTGTGCCCCAAACGCGTCACCAGGGCGGGGATCGGCTCATGTAAAAAAGGCGATGTCAGCAACCCACCCGAGCAGTCTTGAAACACGGACCAAGGAGTTTAACGCACGCGCGAGTCAGAGGGTCAACCCGTGGCACAATGAAAGTGAGGGCCGGCGCACGCCGGCTGAGGTGGGATCCTCGGGGTCGGGCGCACCACCGGCCCGTCTCGCCCGCACCGTCGGGGAGGTGGTGCGTGAGCGAGGGTGAAGCCAGAGAAAACTCTGGTGGAGGCCCGTAGCGGTCCTGACGTGCAAATCGGTTGTCCGGTCACACAGACCTCTATAGTGAATTTGCAGCCATAACCCCACAAAAGGCCAAAATAGCCAATTTGGCTCTCTTTCTCTTCATTCTTCTCCTCCTCAGCACCTGCTCATTAATGTTATGGCTGCCATTACACAAACATTTTGAAATAAAAGCGAAAATGCTTACTTCCTCCATAACCTCCCTAACTTTAGTGCCACAGCGTGCTGCGTCTGATGTCATTGTTATTGTTCTTTTGCGCATGCGGGTCATTTCAAAACCGCAAACAGTTCACACTGGAATCTGATATAGGCCAGATTTTAAAAGGTAATGTGAACAGCCTAACAAAAAAATCGGATCTCAGCAAAAAATCAAAATTAGGCATTAAGACTTGCGGTACTTTTTAATGGTACTTGGTATCGACCGATACCCAAAGCCCAGGTATCGGTATCGGAACAGAAAAACTCGGATCAGTGGATCCCTAGTTCATTATCGTATAACCTTGTCTTAGACGAGCAAAGATTTAACAATCAGACAAAAACATAGGCCACACCAAAGAGGGTAGTTAGTTATTCTACTGAGACAGTTGGGGAAAAAGTGGTGGTAAACTTCCATGACCTGACAAACATGCAAAACTGCAGCTGTGTACTGTTTTTCCCAAGTATTTGACATTATTTGAAAAGAAACACCTGCAAAACAGGCTCAGGGACATGGTTTTGCCCTCCAGGTAAAAGCACTATAAGGAGGTGCAGAGTGAGTGCAAGCTGAGACGTGAGTTTGTCTAGGGGTGAATACAATGTGAACAGCTAATCTGTAGAAGGCCATCTGAGCCAGAGGAACACTTTAGAAAAGCTGAGGAGTTAAGCTTTAAAGTGATCATATTATGCTAATTTTCAGGTTCATAATTGTATTTAGAGGTAATATCAGATTTACATGGTTTAATTTTTAAAAAAGCTGCATCTCCTCTTTTCACCCTGTGTGTTGAGCTCTCCGTTTTAGCTATAGAGTGAGGCATCTCACTTCTATTCCATCTTTGTTGGGAGAAGCACATACGCAGTACCCAGGTAAGCACTGCTATAGTCAGAAGCAGAGTATGAGGGCGCGCCACACTAGCAGCTAGTTGAGCATTAAAACGTGTGTTATGCACGTTCGTCACGGAAGTAGAGGCTGGACTACAATAGAACTGTTTGGTGCAGTTTGTGAACAGTGTTTTCAGTTCGAGATGGTAAGTCCCTTTGGGCTTTTTCACTTTGTAAACCTATTACATGCAATATATATATATATATATATATATATATATATATATTAGGGCTGTCAGCGTTAATCACGATGCGTTTAAGGGGCCGATGCGATAAAAAAAAATGTAACAAATTAATCGCATGCCGGCATTTATTCATTTATTTTACACTTCTCTCGGCTTTGCGTCGTGCCTAACAGGCTACTATTTTGACCCTTTGCAGCACCGTTACTTATCATCAAGCTGCCACTTCCTCGTAACACATCCTGCTGCTGCAGGCATGATGGAGAAAGACATATGCACATTGTGTGAAGCCAAATTAAAATATCACCGAAGCACGTCAAGCTTGAGCTACCACCTACGGAGCTAAGCATAGTAGTACAGTTAACGTGATGCTACCCGCTAGCATGCTACGAGTGCCACAGCCGACCTGTGGATGAAACCAAATCCCCAAAAATTACTACAGCTTTGCGAACTAACTGCAACTAACTGCAGAGCTGTCAGCATCGTAGAGGACTTGGGTCTTAAAGACGTACTACGGTTGACCTGTCTCGTTGCCGTCGAGGGGGACAGTTCATTTTCATGAATACACGACACGGAGAAAGCAGCCCAATTGGAACAGTTACAAAGTGCAGCAAACGCTGTCTCATTAACTGGTGATCACTGGACGTCAGTGAGTAATCAACATTATTTAGGAGTTACTAAACACTATATTGACTCTAGTAAGGATAGGGATTCTTTGTTTTTTAGTTAGGTACTTGGAGGAATTGTGCAATAATGACAGATTCACACATGTTTCTTTTGTTTACAGTAAATAAATACAAATCTTAAAATCAATTTCTTTGCATTCATTTGATTCCAAATCATGATACACTGGTAAAAAAATGCTTTCAATTGTTAATATGTACTTAAAAACTGTTCTGAAATGCAAATTAATAGAATTTTAATCATGTGATAAAATATGCAATTAATCGCGATTAACTATAGAAATTCAGCGATTAATCGCAATTTAAAAAATTGAATCGTTTGACAGCCCATATATATATATATATATATATATATATACAGTGGGGAGAACAAGTATTTGATACACTGCTGATTGTGCAGGTTTTCCCACTTACAAAGCATGTAGAGGTCTGTAATTTTTATCATAGGTACTCTTCAACTGTGAGTGACGGAATCTAAAACAAAAATCCAGAAAATCACATTGTATGATTTTTAAGTAATTCATTTGCATTTTATTGCATGACATAAGTATTTGATACATCAGAAAAGCAGAACTTAATATTTGGTACAGAAACCTTTGTTTGCAATTACAGAGATCATACGTTTCCTGTAGTTCTTGACCAGGTTTGCACACACTGCAGCAGGGATTTTGGCCCACTCCCTCATAAAGACCTTCTTCTCCAGATCCTTCATGTTTCGCGGCTGTCGCTGGCCAATATGGACTTTCAGCTCCCTCCAAAGATTCTCTATTGGGTTCAGGTCTGGAGACTGGCTAGGCCACTCCAGGACCTTGAGATGCTTCTTACAGAGCCACTCCTTAGGGTTGGGTACCGTTTGGATTTTTACGATTCCGATGCCGAACCGGTACTTTTAAAACGATTCCGATTCCTAACCGATTCCTAAACCGATTCTTGAAAAACTGAAAAATTACAAAAAAGAAAGGCTTTTTTATGGAGTTTTTTTTTTTTATTGAAAATTATTTAAATTGAACAATATATTATTGTTTTAAAGTACTTAAATATATAATAAGTAAACCTAAGTCACCTAACACATAACTACAATAATTTAACAAATAACAGTTACACTATTAACAAGTAACAAGAAAACAAATGTTGTTGAGTTGGTATGTCAACCAGCTTCAAACTTTAGCAGTTCTTTTGCAGAAAAATGACCATATTTGCTTTCTCTGGCAAGATAAGACACTTCTCCTGCACAGGAGAAAACTCTCTCAGATGGTGTCCAAGAGGCCTGGATACACAGGGAGGAGTTTGAAAGGGCAGACAATTTGGGGAGGCTGTCCCGCCTCCCCAACCACCAGGCTACAGGGCCTTGTCCTAACGATAGACTAGCAGAGCAAGTGTAATATGTTTACTAGCGATCACGTGCAGTCAATGAATGGTTAATATGCCTTTACGTCTGTTTTGGTGAGCCCAGAGGGAAAATATGGCATTTTAAAAGTAGCCTACATTAACGGTAGCTAGTTAACAGTAGACTACAGAGAAAGTGTGATATTTTGATGTCCGTTTCGGAGCTAGCAAAAAGCCGCAGTGATTGTAAAGTCCATGTCGGAGAATAGCGTGGACATGGGCTTCACACCGCGAACAGACACGTGCGCCACTCGGCAGAAAAGGGAGAAAGAAAAAAAGCCGCTGTCTGGAGCGACAGAGGGAAAATATTTCAGTCGGAACCGAAATTTGCGTTCTAATCCGGTCCAAATACTACCGTTTGCGTAGGAACCGGTTCCATAGTGGAACCGGGTTTCGGTACCCAACCCTACTCCTTAGTTGCTCTGGCTGTGTGTTTTGGGTCTTTGTCATGCTGGAAGACCCAGCTACGACCCATCTTCAATGCTCTTACTGAGGGAAGGAGGTTGTTGGCCAAGATATTGTGATACATGGCCCCATCCATCCTCCCCTCAATACGGTGCAGTCGTCCTGTCCCCTTTGCGGAAAAGCATCCCCAAAGAATGATGTTTCCACCTCCATGCTTCACGGTTGGGATGGTGTTCTTGGGGTTGTACTCATCCTTCTTCTTCCTCCAAACAGAGCGAGTGGACTTTAGACCAAAAAGCTCTATTTTTGTCTCATCAGACCACATGACCTTCTCCCATTCCTCCTGTGGGTCATCCATATGGTCCTTGGCAAACTTTAGACGGGCCTGGACATGCGCTGGCTTGAGCAGGGGGACCTTGCGTGCGCTGCAGGATTTTAATCCATGACGGCGTAGTGTGTTACTAATGGTTTTCTTTGAGACTGTGGTCCCAGCTCTCTTCAGGTCATTGACCAGGTCCTGCCATGTAGTTTTGGGCTGATCCCTCGCCTTCCTCATGATCATTGATGCCCCACGAGTTGAGATCTTGCATGGAGCCCCAGACCGAGGGAGCTTGACGTCATCTTGAACTTCTTCCATTTTCTAATAATTGCGCCAACAGTTGTTGCCTTCTCACCAAGCTGCTTGCCTATTGTCCTGTAGCCCATCCCAGCCTTGTGCAGGTCTACAATTTTATCCCTGATGTCCTTACACAGCTCTGGTCTTGGCCATTGTGGAGCGGTTGTAGTCTGTTTGAGTGTCCGGACAGGTGTCTTTTATACGGGTAAAGAGTTCAAACAGGTGCAGTTAATACAGTTAATGAGTGGAGAACAGGAGGGCTTCTTAAATAAAAACTAACAGGTTTGTGAGAGACGGAATTCTTACTGGTTGGTAGGTGATCAAATACTTATGTCATGCAATAAAATGCAAATTAATTATTTAAAAATCATACAATGTGATTTTCTGGATTTTTGTTTTAGATTCCGTCTCTCACAGATGAAGTGTACCTATGATAAAAATTACAGACCTCTACATGCTTTGTAAGTAAGAAAACCTGCAAAATCGGCAGTGTATAAAATACTTGTTCTCCCCACTGTATATATATATATATATATATATATATACAGTGAGGAAAATAATTATTTGAACACCCTGCTATTTTGCAGGTTCTCCCACTTGGAAATCATGGAGGGGTCTGAAATTGTCATCGTAGGTGCATGTCCACTGTGAGAGACATAATCTAAAAAAAAAAAATCCAGAACTCACAATGTATGATTTTTTAACTATTTATTTGTATGATACAGCTGCAAATAAGTATTTGAACACCTGTCTATCAGCTAGAATTCTGGCCCTCAAAGACCTGTTAGTCTGCCTTTAAAATGTCCACCTCCACTCCATTTATTATCCTAAATTAGATGCACTTGTTTGAGGTCGTTAGCTGCATAAAGACACATGTCCACCCCATACAATCAGTAAGAATCCAACTACTAACATGGCCAAGACCAAAGAGCTGTCCAAAGACACTAGAGACAAAATTGTACACCTCCACAAGGCTGGAAAGGGCTACGGGGAAATTGTCAAGCAGCTTGGTGAAAAAAGGTCCACTGTTGGAGCAATCATTAGAAAATGGAAGAAGCTAAACATGACTGTCAATCTCCCTCGGACTGGGGCTCCATGCAAGATCTCACCTCGTGGGGTCTCAATGATCCTAAGAAAGGTGAGAAATCAGCCCAGGACTACACGGGAGGAGCTGGTCAATGACCTGAAAAGAGCTGGGACCACCGTTTCCAAGGTTACTGTTGGTAATACACTAAGACGTCATGGTTTGAAATCATGCATGGCACGGAAGGTTCCCCTGCTTAAACCAGCACATGTCAAGGCCCGTCTTAAGTTTGCCAATGACCATTTGGATGATCCAGAGGAGTCATGGGAGAAAGTCATGTGGTCAGATGAGACCAAAACAGAACTTTTTGGTTATAATTCCACTAACCGTGTTTGGAGGAAGAAGAATGATGAGTACCATCCCAAGAACACCATCCCTACTGTGAAGCATGGGGGTGGTAGCATCATGCTTTGGGGGGGGGGGGGTTTCTGCACATGGGACAGGGCGACTGCACTGTATTAAGGAGAGGATGACCGGGGCCATGTATTACGAGATTTTGGGGAACAACCTCCTTCCCTCAATTAGAGCATTGAAGATGGGTCGAGGCTGGGTCTTCCAACATGACAATGACCCGAAGCACACAGCCAGGATAACCAAGGAGTGGCTCTGTAAGAAGCATATCAAGGTTCTGGCGTGGCCTAGCCAGTCTCCAGACCTAAACCCAATAGAGAATATTTGGAGGGAGCTCAAACTCCGTGTTTCTCACATTGAGAAACACGGAGGAGTGGGCTGTGTGGAGGAGTGGGCCAAACTCCCTCCTGCAGTGTGTGCAAACCTGGTGAAAAACTACAGGAAACGTTTGACCTCTGTAATTGCAAACAAAGGCTACTGTACCAAATATTAACATTGATTTTCTCAGGTGTTCAAATACTTATTTGCAGCTGTATCATACAAATAAATAGTTAAAAAATCATACATTGTGATTTCTGGATTTTTTTTTTTTAGATTATGTCTCTCACAGTGGACATGCACCTATGATGACAATTTCAGACCCCTCCATGATTTCCAAGTGGGAGAACCTGCAAAATAGCAGTGTTCAAATACTTATTTTCCTCACTGTATATATATATATATATATATATATATATATATATATATATATATATATATATATATATATATATATATATACACATATACATATACACACACACACACACACACACACACACACACACACACACACACACACACACACACACACACATACACACAATAAAGGAAAGGGAAAAAGCCAAAAAGCATAATATGAGCACTTTATCTTAAGTCTAGATGCTTCCACAGCTAAAATGTTCTTTCTAGAATGTACAATGTAAAAAATAATTAATATATTATATGATTGAACATTAGAAATGAACACCATTTTTTTCAGAAGTGTGTGCATTAGCCAATGAGTAAGAAATCAGCTTTCTGGATTATTCATACCTTTTCCAAGTCTTGTGTTCTGCCTCAGGTGCTTTCTGGACAATTTAAAAATCAACATATCTGACTCGAATCCAGGTATACATGTTGGCTCCTCATTAGTCACTAAAGCAGAGGCCTGAGAGAGGAAAACTGTGTTTTAATGAGTCATAATCCAGATGTACAGAAAATGTGCAACAAAGAGGATTTATTGAGGAAACTGAATATGGGATTCCTTGTGATTAAAACAAACTATTCAACACCTGTGTAATCTGCAACCGAAGTATATAAACTAAACCACCACACAATGAGTCATAGGTTCCTTTCAGGGTAGGAGCAACTAACAAATATTTGCATTATCAATTAATCTCTCAATTTTTTTGTTGCTCTATTAATTTGGTCAAAGAAACGTTAAAACAAATTGAAACATGATCACAAGTAGTGTTTTCTTAATTGAGTAACAATTGAATCAATAATCGATCTCATGTGGAATTGGACTGGAATTCAACCTGCCAACAACGTCATCAGCGAAACTAGGGCAAGGCCTGTGTTGACTCACCGACTCGAGGGAAGGAAAAGTCAAACTCGATTTAAAAGCTGTCTTGTGTGGGGATGACACGTTTGCCTAGGCATTGCTTTTAATTATGTGAGATTCTAGGCCCTTTCTTAGATTCAGCCTTGTTAACGTATATGGTCGAAGCAGCATTTATTAAAATAAAAATTTCGCTATTACCTCCAGCAACTTAGCTCCGTTAAGTAAATACAGTGCACAGGGCTTAAAGTGAAAAAAAATCCTGAGCCTGAAACTTTTTTTTAAAGGTGGGGGGGGGTATTTGACTGGCAAAACAATTAGTCCTTCTTACATTACACAATAATAAGTCATAATTTTTAAGAAGAAAAAAGTTTTGGATACATTTGCGATAATATCATAATCCTATAATGAATCATTGTGAAAACAAAAATTTCTAGATGTTGTGTTGTTTCTTTGGCCAAGTCATCATCAAAAAAGCTAATTAGTACATTCATGATTTTGTCCATATTGATATTAGCTAGTTGCTTCATGTACACTTATTAAAAACGTTGCATTGTATAACTTTTCATATAGCTAGATGTCTAAACTCTGGGGCAAGGCTGTTATGTTTAAATAACTGCCATGCTGATTTCAAACAGACAGATTTGTCAAGGCAGTTTGGGCTTCAGATAGCTTTTACACAGTGGCCATTCCCAGCTAACAATTTTTGGTTCCCAGAACCAAAACTATTTTGCAAGTTCTCCCACTTGGAAATCATGGAGGGGTCTGAAATTGTCATCGTAGGTGCATGTCCACTGTGAGAGACATAATCTAAAAATAAAAATCCAGAAATCACAATGTATGATTTTTTTAACTATTTATTTGTATCATACAGCTGCAAATACGTATTTGAACACCTGAGAAAATCAATGCTAATATTTGGTACAGTAGCCTTTGTTTGCGATTACAGAGGTCAAACGTTTCCTGTAGTTTTTCACCAGGTTTGCACACACTGCAGGAGGGAGTTTGGCCCACTCCTCCACACAGATCTTCTCTAGATCAGTCAGGTTTCTGGGCTGTCGCTGAGAAACACGGAGTTTGAGCAAAGATTCTCTATTGGGTTTAGGTCTGGAGACTGGCTAGGCCACGCCAGAACCGTGATATGCTTCTTACAGAGCCACTCCTTGGTTATCCTGGCTGTGTGCTTCGGGTCATTGTCATGTTGGAAGACCCAGCCTCGACCCATCTTCAATGCTCTAAGTGAGGGAAGGAGGTTGTTCCCCAAAATCTCGCAATACATGGCCCCGGTCATCCTCTCCTTAATACAGTGCAGTCGCCCTGTCCCATCTGCAGAAAAACACCCCCAAAGCATGATGCTACCACCCCCATGCTTCACAGTAGGGATGGTACTCATCATTCTTCTTCCTCCAAACACGGTTAGTGGAATTATGACCAAAAAGTTCTATTTTGGTCTCATCTGACCACATGACTTTCTCCCATGACTCCTCTGGATCATCCAAATGGTCATTGGCAAACTTAAGATGGGCCTTGACATGTGCTGGTTTAAGCAGGGGAACCTTCCGTGCCATGCATGATTTCAAACCGTGACGTCTTAGTGTATTACCAACAGTAACCTTGGAAACGGTGGTCCCAGCTCTTTTCAGGTCATTGACCAGCTCCTCCCGTGTAGTCCTGGGCTGATTTCTCACCTTTCTTAGGATCATTGAGACCCCACAAGGTGAGATCTTGCATGGAGCCCCAGTCCGAGGGAGATTGACAGTCATGTTTAGCTTCTTCCATTTTCTAATGATTGCTCCAACAGTGGACCTTTTTTCACCAAGCTGCTTGGCAATTTCCCCGTAGCCCTTTCCAGCCTTGTGGAGGTGTACAATTTTGTCTCTAGTGTCTTTGGACAGCTCTTTGGTCTTGGCCATGTTAGTAGTTGGATTCTTACTGATTGTATGGGGTGGACAGGTGTCTTTATGCAGCTAACAACCTCAAACAGGTGCATCTAATTTAGGATAATAAATGGAGTGGAGGTGGACATTTTAAAGGCAGACTAACAGGTCTTTGAGGGCCAGAATTCTAGCTGATAGACAGGTGTTGAAATGCTTATTTGCAGCTGTATCATACAAATAAGTAGTTAAAAAATCATACATTGTGATTTCTGGATTTTTGTTTTTAGATTATGTCTCTCACAGTGGACATGCACCTACGATGACAATTTCAGACCCCTCCATGATTTCCAAGTGGGAGAACTTGCAAAATAGCAGGGTGTTCAAATACTTATTTTCCTCACTGTATATATAGTAATCAGAATAGGTTTTATTGGTCATATAGACACATACTGTACAATAGAGACAACAATATACATATAGGCACATAACACAAAATACAATTATACAAATAAGATATAATATCAACCCAAGTACACATGGATTAGAGTTAAGTAATAATGCAGTGTGCAAGATGCATATTGGAATGATAAAGTATGTAATGTGTAGGTGAAGGGCCAAAGTGGGGATGACCCCACTTATCAGCAGTTCAGGATAGTGATGGCAGTGGGAAAGAAGCTGTTCTTGTTTTTTCTTGTTTTTGTGTGCAGGGATCTGTAGCGCCTGCCAGAGGGGAGGAGGCAGGAGGATGGTAGCAGTGTAGAAGATGTGCACTGTGGGGTCCTCCGTGTCTTCTGTCAGCATGGGGAAGTTTTTCTGGGAGGCCGCTAGAGTAGAAGTCAAAATGAAGCAAAGTTACAAGTCAAATTAAAACCTCTTATCAGCCAAGATATGCATAATACTGATATAAACAATAAAATAACACCTGTCTGTTATAACCCTGCAGATTGTCAGGTCCTGGAAGGCCTTCTTTGTCTTTCTACCCCACAGGCTATACGGTTTTAGAATGTCATTGGTTCCCCCTCGCAGTAGCATGCGATGATGGCAGTACCTCCGGTCGAACCTCCAAAGGTTGTCAGGAAAAGTTGCTGTAAACATATAGAACTACAAATTATACATGTAGAACAAAGTGGAGAGCTTGTACAATCTCATTTTGTAAGAGAAGTCAGTTTAGTTATGATATTTGAATTTATGCAATTATATAGTGTTAATCTTAGGGCAGGTCTATGGCCACTTAATTACCATTTTGTTGACAGAGACTCATGTTGAACTCATGCAGCTCAGTGACTGTCGAGCAGGGCGACAGCAACATGTCATCAACTGGAGCAGAGGGAGGTGACTGGGAGCTCCTTAAGAGCATGAGCAGCTCATCCATCTTCTCTTTAAATGCATCCATCTGCTGTGCCATGCGGGTAATGGTTGTCCTCATGGCTATGGAAAAATGAATGGTGTTAGTTTTAGTTGTAATACATTATATACTTGCATATGTGAACAACTTAAGTGAGTCTTCTTACCTCATTTCCATCTCCTGTGTGATGAGTTCTGCTGTTTACAACAAGAAAAAAGTTACGTTACTCTCAAGTTCCTTGTCATGAAATTGTATTTAATTGGAAATGGAAAATTCAAAGCCACTGTACCTTCAACTGGGTCCCAAGATGAAGTGGCTGGCCGAGCTTGTGTTACAATAGACCCATCCAGCTCTGGGCGACCGGCTGGTTTCCTGTGTGGTGTTGACTCATCTAAAAAGACAGTAGATATGAATATTGGTCAGTTCATTCATGGTAGGTTTCTTGCACATGCCATTGCAAAAGATGAACCTATGCTGTTACATTAAACAATCAACAAAAAAACACTTACACGCAGGTGGTGGAGGCAGTAACATCTGCTGACCTGAAAAAGGGCAGGCAGGGACAAACGCATCAGAACAGTCACGTGATATGCACCAGGTTGAATTTCAGTAGTTCCATGGTAGGAAATATGACTGACTTTTAATTAAGTTGTGAATAACGATTAGAGAACAGCGAAGGGCAGCAATACGCCATAGATGCGTCTAGTCTGCCGGAAACAAAAAGAAGAAGAAATATGACTGGTTTCTTAAACGCATGCATAAATGTTAACTTACGGACAGGGCTTCCAGACACACACTCAGTCCTGAAATTCTTTCTTGCTTGCTTGTGGAATGGATTCATCTGAAATAAAAGACCATACAATTTGTACTGATTGCAAAAATAATATTTGAAGTGTAAATAATAATACATAGTCTGTACTTAAGGTCTTACCATGATTATCTAAATAAACGATGGATGTATTTAGACAACCAAGGAGGTGCAATCATTATGTCGTGCTAGGTTAGCCTGCAGTATCGTGAACAGAACTTCTCGTAATACATCCATGTCTTTATGTCTCATCCACGTTACAGACTTTACAGCATACAGCTCTCAGATGTATCGTAAGATAAGTGTTAAACCCTAAACCCACATCGGCTTTTAGGGACACATAACCATGTTGGAGCTTTCTTTAAGTTGCTTACCAAAATCTCTCACCTTGTTGTCCAGGTTCCTTATGGTGGTTAAAACATTACCGAGGGAAAGTTCAGTCTAGTCAGTGTAGTCAGCATATGTTTTAGTCAATGGCAGTATTTCAGTTCGAATTTGGGACCAAACGAACGGATCTTTTGTCTGCCTTGTTCGCCAGGTATGTATAGCTACGTGTTGTATAGCCTACGGAAGTCAGGACAGGACTTGAATCGGTCACCTGAAAGCAGAGGCATTCTCTTCCCCCTACTGGCATGGGGGTGTAACGGTTGGATTTGTACACTGAACTGAGCCACTTGTTAGAAGTGAAATGTGAAATGAAAGAAGTGAATTTTCTTATTTGTGAAAATCTTTCTATTGATAGATTCTTGTTTCAAGTATTTTCACCTCATAAATTATTGTTTTTAACAAAAATAAATATATTCTCTTGCTATGTTGTTTATCTTATATTTTATAAGACCAATCAAGTGACTGCAAACATTTTATATGCTACTTCAAAAACTTAAATGGAGCTGGTATAAATTAACATTTTCAAACCGCACTCAGAACAACCAAAAACAACCAAACGGGAACGTTGTGTTGAGGTACAGTGCAACCACAGGAGAACGTTCCCGTGGGTTGGTTCCCTTAACATTTAGGGAACGTTATAACCATGAGGGAACGTTCCCTAAATGTTAGTTTTTGGTCTGGTTCGAACTAACCCTATAGGGAACCAGAAACTAACGTTCCCCAACATTCCCTAAATGTTCTGTGTTAGTGGGGTTGTTAATGACAAATTGTGTTCCGCTATGAACGTGCAGTGTATCCTCTATGTTGATTGGCAATTGACAGCCCGCCACGGTTAGATTCCTCCCGCCACGGTATCAGAAATGTACAAAAATCCGTCTATCAGCAGTGATTGTTAGAGAGCACGTTGGAGAATAGCGCGGACACACGCTTCACACCGCGAGTGGGCACGCGTGCCACTCAGAGAAAAAGGGAGAAAGAAAAAAGAGACAGGCTGTCTCAACTGAGGACCCAGTTGAGATGGCAAGTGTGCATCCTTGAGAACTGTAAGTCGTATAACTTATGTTGTCAGTTCATTTAAGCCTGTATTAGTCTATAGTTCTTGCAAATTTAAATTAACTTAACTGGTGATTTTCGTGGTTTCACCTTCACCTACTAGCTAAATTGCACGTGGCTGTTGATTCAATATAATAGCGATTACTCAACACCCTTGCTTACGTTTGTATTTTAGGTGCATTATTTACATGCTTAAATAGTTACACTGTATTAAGATACTGGAAGTGCCGGAATCCCATAACTACTAGAACTGCCAGATATCAAACTCTATAATCTCTCATGATAAATACCCAATTGCGATATTAATGCATGTATTGTCTTAGGATATCTTTAGAACAACGTAATAACACCGACATGTACATTTTAACAAGTTTAATTATACTTTTGAGTAGTAGCCTAATACATGTTTCAATAATTCATATCATGGCATAGTAAACCATGATTATTTCATACATTCGTATCCCGAAAAATATTCATTCATTCAACATAATTCACAGCCAAATAACAATTAAAAGTATGTTATTTGAACATTTATAACCTAACCTGGCACTGCCTCCGTTTTGGTGTCTGCTGTGGTGCGCAGCGCTGTTCGGACCGTGCGCCGCTGCCCTTTTTTCCTCCATAAACTCCGCTCTCAGCTACTTTGCCAGTTGCTGCATGAACTTCCTCCGAGACGTTTTACAGCTGGTGCACTCCTTGGAGAGGATGTGTGCAATGATTCCAGCCAGTTGTAGCATGTATAAAGTTATATGAACACGTAGACAGCTACCAGCCATCTACGTGTTCCGCGCTTTTCACAGAGCGAGCCTCCGGTGCTTTTCTTCTGATTCAGAACAGAGTCCATCCACGCCGTAGCCTACGTTACCAAGTCTGGCTTTGCCTTCGGCCCATTGGTGATGCCCACACTTGTTACTCGAGACCGCTAGTTACGTTTCTCTGACAGAGACTATGATTATTACTAAGCAACCAAGATGCATCTTCAACCACGCAAAAGATTAAAAACAAAACCGCAAAAATCCGAGCGGTCAATATGACCACATATGGCCAAAATAGGTAAAAGTGATTGTATTTTCTTTGCCTTTTGCGTAATGTATATAAAAACAATTTTAAATACAGACTCTTTTAGGAAAAGTCAGGTACCAGCAGGATTGTATTTTTTTATTCAGCAAAGTTATTACCCACAAACCATGGCCGTTCTAGTGTTAAGGAACAGGCCACAGGGGGACCGTCTACACCATGCCCCACTAACACAGAACGTTTAGGGAACGTTCCCTCATGGTTATAACGTTCCCTAAACGTTAAGGGAACCAACCAACGGGAAAGTTCTCCTGTGGTTGCACTGTACCTCCACACAACATTCCCGTTTGGTTGTTTTTGGTTGTTCTGAGTGCGGTTTTGAAAATGTTTATTTATACCAGCTCCATTTAAGTTTTTGAAGTAGCATATAAAATGTTTGCAGTCACTTGATTTAGATTCACTCAAAAATGATTGGTCTTATAAAATAAAAGTAAGATAAACAACATAGCAAGAGAATATATTTATTTTTAGGCTGATAACAATTTTGTTAAAAACAATAATTTATTAGGTGAAAATACTTAAAACAAGAATCTATCAAAAGAACGATTTTCACAACTAAGAAAATTCACTTCTTCATTTCACATTTCACTTCTAAAGTGGCTCAGTTCAGTGTACAAATCCAACCGTTACACCCCCACGCCAGTAGGGGGAAGACAGTGCCTCTGCTTTCAGGTGACCGATTCAAGTCTTGTCCTGACTTCCGTATACAACACACATACATACCTGGCGAACAAGGCAGACAAAAGATCTGTTCGTTTGGTCCCAAATTCGAACTGAAATACTGCCATTGACTAAAACATATCCTGACTACACTTCACAGACGGTGTTATAATGCAAAGTAGGACGAAGATACCAACAAAGACGTTGTTGGCGGTCAACAGTAAAGACTTTTCTCCGCTCAAACTGCTAACCCGATTGCTAACGCGGGAATCAAGTTAGCTTTCCACAGCTAGCTATGCTGTGAGCGCTGCTAGCCCCATGGATACATCAAAGTTGGCCACAGAGACTGAGCCTTCCCTCGGTAATGTTTTCACCACCATAAGGAACCTGGATAACAAGGTGAGAGATTTTGGTAAACAACTTAAAGAAGGCTCCAACATGGTTGCCAGCATTATACAGCAACAATGGAGCTAGGTAGCTAGCTAACGTTAATGTAATATCTTATATGTCCCTAAGAGCCGATGTGGGTTTAGGGTTTAATACTTATCTTACGATACATACGAGGACTGTATGCTGTAAAGCCTGTAACGTGGATGAGACATAAAGCCATGGATGTATTAAGAGAAGCTCTGTTCACGAAACTGCAGGCTAACCTAGCACGACATAATGATTACACCTCCTTGGTTGTCTAAATACATCCATCGTTCATTTAATAATCATGGTAAGACCTCAAGTACAGACTATGTATTATTATTTACACTTCAAATATTATTTTTGCAATCAATACAAATTGTATGGTCTTTTATTTCAGATGAATCCATTCCACAAGCAAGCAAGAAAGAATTTCAGGACGTAGCGTGTGTCTGGAAACCCTGTCCGTAAGTTAATTTGTGCATGCGCTTAAGAAACCGGAGTCATATTTCTTCTTCTTCTTCTTTTTGTTTCCGGCAGACTAGACGCATCTATGGCGTATTGCTGCCCTTCGCTGTTCTCTAATCGCTATTCACAACTTAATTAAAAGTCAGTCATATTTCCTACCATGGAACTACTGAAATTCAACCTGGTGCATATCACGTGACTGTTCTGATGCGTTTGTCCCTGCCTGCCCTTTTTCAGGTCAGCAGATGTTACTGCCTCCACCACCTGCGTGTAAGTGTTTTTTTGTTGATTTGTTGAACAGCATAGGTTCATCTTTTGCAATGGTATGTGCAAGAAACCTACCATAAATGAACTGACCAATATTCATATCTACTTTCTTTTTAGATGAGTCAACACCACACAGAAAACCAGCCGGTCGCCCAGAGCTGGATGGGTCTATTGTAACGCAAGCTCGGCCAGCCACTTCATCTTGGGACCCTGTTGAAGGTACAGTGGCTTTGAATTTTCCATTTCCAATTAAATACAATTTCATGACAAGGAACTTGAGAGTAACTTAACTTTTTTGTTGTTGTAAACAGCAGAACTCATCACGCAGAGGCAAGAAGACTCACTTAAGTTGTTCACATATGAAAGTATATAATGTATAACAACTAAACCATTAATTATTCCATAGCCATGAGGACATCCAGGAGTCTCGGTCAACAGGAGAGGAGGAACAAAATGGTAATTAAGTGGCCCTACCTGCCCTAAGGTAACACTATATAATTGCATAAATTCAAATATCATTATAACTGAACTGACTTCTCTTACAACATTATATTGTACAAGCTCTCCAATTTGCTCTCCAATTTGTTCTACATGTGTAATTCATGTGTATTTCTTTATGTTTTACAGCAACTTTTCCTGACAACCTTTGGAGGTTCGACCGGAGGTACTGCCATCCATCGCATGCTACTGCGAGTGGGAACCAATGACATTCTAAAACCGTATAGCCTGTGGGGTAGAAAGACAAAGAAGGCCTTCCAGGACCTGACAGTCTGCAGAGTTATAACAGGCAGGTGTTATTTTATTGTTCACATCAGTATTATGCTTAGCTTGGCTGATAAGAGGTTTTAATTTGACTTGTAACTTTGCTTATACTTGCTACTCTAGCGGTCTCCCAGAAAAACTTCCCCGCGCTGACTGCAGCAGATGTGGAGGACCCCACAGTGCTCCCCCCTCACAATATCCAACAGCCTAGTGTCAAGGTGGAGTCATTCTGGGCTCCATCATTTCCCAGGACCTGAAGTGGGAGTCCAACATCAACGCCATCCTTAAAAAGGCTCAGCAGAGGATGTACTTCCTACGGCAACTCTGGAAGCGTGGCCTACGACGAGAGCTATTGGCTATCTTCTACACTGCTACCATCCTCCTGCCTCCTCCCCTCTAGCAGGCGCTACAGATCCCTGCACACAAAAACAACCAGACACAAGAACAGCTTCTTTCCCACTGCCATCACTCTCCTGAACTGCTGATAAGTGGTGTCATGCCCATTTTGGCCATTCACCTACACATCACATACTTTATCATTCCAATATGCATTTTGCACACTACATTTGCACTATTACTTTGCACTCTACATTTATACAATATATTGTGTTAATGTGCCTATATGTATGTTGTCTCTATTGTACAGTATGTGTCTATATGGCCAATAAAACTGATTCTGATTCTTATATCTTATTGTTTTATTTTTTGGTACCATGGTTGTTAAAGTTTTTTTAGGTTAGGGTAATGTAAAAAATAATGTTAGGGGAACGTTCTCTAAAGGTTACAACGGTAGGGGAACGTTAGGTTTAACGTTCTCTAAAGGTTACAACAGTATGGGGAACGTTCTGGGAAGGGTCGATGTAACCAAAAACTAACGTTCCCTAAACGCCAGGAAAACTTTCCATGAGAACCAAAAACTAACCTTCAGGGTTACCTTCAGGAACGTACGCTAAAGGTTAAAACTGTAGGGAAACGTTCTCTAAAGGTTACAACGGTAGGGGAACGTTCTCTAAAGGTTACAACGGTAGGGGAACGATAGGGGAATGTTCTGTAAAGGTTACAACGTTCTGGAAACGTTCTGGGAAGGGTTGATGTAACCAAAAACGAACATTACCAGAACGTTCTGGGAACCAGAAATTGTTACCTGGGTGTATGCTACTCAGCATAAATGGGCCACCACTTTCTGAATTCCCCTATAACCGAGCCTTGGAGTTATTTTTCCAAAAAACAAGAAAAAACAAATGCACACAGCAAGGCTGCCAACTTTGCCACTGTGGCAAAGATGCAATTAGTTTTATTATGAATGGTTTCATACTATACTTTGGGTTTTGGTTTCTGAACTGAAACTGAAAATATGCCTCATTGTGTGTGAATAGAGGTGAATACATATATTTGTTTGTGTTGCAGCGAAGTGTCAGTTCCGTTTAATACGTAAAACATTTGGCGACGGGGCGCGAGACTGGGGGGGGGGAGGGTCCGACAGATCTGCCCCCACTGCTATAAAAAATCCTAAAGGAAACACTGATGTGCACACACTAAACCAGTGTGTCTCATATGTGCAGAAACCGTGGCACCATTATGAGACAAAACATAAATGTTTTGAACAAACATACCTACTCAAATCTGAATTGAGATCATAGAAAATAAGTAGTCTCAGAGCCCTGTATGACTAGTCCACCAGGATCCTGAGCCACACATTCACTGCCCAACAACATGCTCTTGAGTGTTCCCTCAGAGTTTCTTGGATTTTGGGTAAACACAAAAAGCCATTTACAGATGGAGGGGTTGTCAAAGAATGCATGAGTGCAGTAGCTGAAACACTACTTGAGGGAAAACAAAAAAATGAGCTTTGTGATAAAATAAAGCAAATTCCCATGTCAGCATCATCTGCCACAAAGAAAGGTGAAATATTAACTCAGGATGTGCTAACCCAGCTAGATGAAGCCATGCATAAGGCACCATGTGTAGGCTTAGCTGTGGATGAGTCCACTGACATATGTGACAATGCTCAGCTGTTAGTGTATGCCAGGTTTTTCAACACAGACCAGAAAACATTTTGTGAAGACATGTTAGGTGTCACTCCCGTTCAGACCAGTACAAGAGGAGAGGATATCTACCTGGCCATTAAGGAGATGTTAACAAAAAGAGGAATAAAGCCAAAACAAGTGGTTTCAATAACCACAGATGGAGCCCCTTCTATGATAGGGAAAGAAAAGGAGCTGTAGCAAGACTGAAAGGGGACAATCCTGAGCTTTTATCTTACCATTGCATCATTCATCAATCTGTCCTCTGTGCCTCCCTGTCAGATGAGCATGCTGAGGTGATGAATACAATGATGAAAATGATACATTTTCTCAGGGCATCCTCTTCCTACCAGCATCACATGCTTAGGGAATTCCTCAGAGAAGTTGATGCCAATGCTGATGATCTTTTTCTGCACAACAATGTGAGATGGCTCAGCAAAGGCAGCGTGCTAGAGCGCTTTTGGTCCATCAGGAGGGAATTAGCATCTTTTTTGGCAGAGCTAAGCAGTCAGAAGGCAACACGGTTTTCTCTCTTTTTAGAAAATGAGAAATGGATGGATAATGTGGCCTTTTTGGTTGATATCACGTCACATCTGAATGAACTGAATTTGAGGCTACAGGGCAAGGACAATTCAATTTGTGAACTGATGACAACTGTTCGCTCCTTTCAGAGGAAACTTGAAGTGTTCAAGGAAGACCTGCAAGGAGACTGTGTACACTTCCCAGCAGTGCAGGTAAAGGTTCAGGGACAGAGAGATTTGTCTTCTTTTGTTGATATTATTGATAAGCTGATTGTAAACTTCAGCAACTGTTTTGACAGCTTCAGCTTTGGAGAGCAGCTCACCATGTTCATTCAGAACCCATTTCTGATCACAGATGTCAGGGGGTTCTCAAAGGAAGTCACACAGCACTATAAATAGGTAAATGCTGGGTCTCTCCAGATGCAATTGGTTGATCTCCAAGCAGATGTGGCCCTGAAAGAGCAGTTTGTAAGAACCGGCCCTTTCCACTTTCTGGCTCCAAATGGTCCCTGAGACTGCTTTCCCAGGTCTGAGGAAAGTAGCCCTATACATCTTGACCATGTTTGGCTCCACATACAACTGCAAGGCAGCTTTCTTCACAATGAACATAATTAAAACTAAATATCGTTCCACGCTCACCAATGAGCACCTTCACATGTGTATGAGAATGGCCCTGACTCCATTCAAGCCCAGGTTTAAAATCCTGGCAAGACAGGCTAAAGCTCAATTCTCTCACTGAGCAAAAACATGGGGGAGTGGGATATGAGGGGAAGAAAGTGATACTCTAAAACTGTTCAATTGTTAAGATCTGTTGAGATTTATTATTTGTAAAATTGGTTGAGACTGTTGAGTCAAGATGTAAAACAGAAAAGGGGAAATTCAAACTTTTCCTCCCTTTATATTATTTTTCTGAAGTTAAGCACTTTTTTTGAAAATGCACAATTTTCACATTTTATTTATTTTCTCTTATTTTGAAATGCAGCCCTAGTTTTATTTAGTTAATGAGAGAAAATTATACATATCTACAGTCATACATATATGTTCAGTTCTACGTTACGTGACAATAAATATTGTCAACAAGTTTTTGAATTGTACTGAATTAATTTGATTTGACGGTCAGTTATTGATTACATTCAGATGTTGATACAACTACTAGGCTACTTAAATATATATAACACTAAATTGTTAGACATTATGATCTTCCGGACCTTTGCTTCAAAACATTTTCTCTAACTGGACCTTTTTAAAATGTAGTTGAATACCCCTGCCGTACAGTATCTTCCTTGAACATGCGCTGCAGAAGAAAGCACCCGCGGCTCCCTCAATTTGAGGCACCAAGTGCTAAAACGGCTTCCCGTCTCCACCCTTTTCCTCTTGTCCTCTATTCATGCCCAGCACCATTTGTTTTTTAACTCCTTTCTCAACTAAAGCTGTATATACATGCTCCAAGTTTGATAAACTTTGCATCCATATTTTTTAGCCGCGTTACCACGGAGACCACACCGCACTCTCACATTTCGGCAAAGACCCGCCCTACTTTGATTCTGATTGGCTAGAACTCATTTCATTGGTAGGTGGAAGTTCGATGATTGGCTAAATCCAGCGCATCAAAACAAATCAAATCATATGTGGACTTTTTAATGTATTTATTTTTCTAAAATAGTCAAACGCCAGAAATCAGGCACCAGGCCTGAGTACTTCAGCCTTGCGTTAGTTAGAGCTGCGTTAATCTCATAGCCTACGATTTGTAGGTGAAATCAATAAACGGCATGAAAGTTCCCAATTTTTATTTTTTTTCCAATCACGGCCGCACGCCGGAGATCCGACACAAAACAAAGGGTTCTTCTGCATTTTTTTCAGGATGAGCATGTGCGACGTGAGAGGTCGGAGTGGTTGAGAGCTCCTGGTCACGTAGGGCTTATTTGATCTAAAAACTTGACGTTATGTACAAAAAAAATGCAAAACTAAAGCCACATATTAAATAGCACAGTGCATCGTTTAATCCCTACCAACTAAGCATCGGGGGATAAGACAGAGCGGGACTGGTAAGGTGCAACAAATAAAAGCGCAGGTGTGCATGAATACAAGATCCCAAACTGGAAAAATGCCGCCGACAAACGCAGCAAGATATGACGATTTGGACAGTAAACTTGATAAGCTCGTGTCGTCTCTATCGAAGAGAGTGGACTCAATTGATAACAAACTTGAGATGCTTAATGGAGAAATGCATGTCCACGCCACCCAATTAAGTGCACAGAATTGCACATTGACGAGCTACAAAAAAACCTTGATCAAGCATTGGAATACATTGACACGTTGGAGAACCGACTAAAACTGTTGAATGTGCCGGAGTCAGAAGAAAGCAGCAACCCAGGTAACAATTTATGGTTCCCAGAATGTTCTGGGAACTTTGGTTTTTGGTTGCGGGAGGGTCCCTGAAGGTTAGTTTTTGGTTCCCATGGAAAGTTTTCCTGGCGCTTGTAACCTTTAGAGAACGTTCCCCTAACGTTATTTTTTAACATTCCCCTAACCTTTAAATAACTAACGACTGTGGTACCAATTTTATTATTAGTTTAAACTGTCTGTGCATGAGCAGGAATTAATTATTACATATTGGCAGGAATGAAAGAACAGGCAACAGGCAAACTTGATGGGATTTAAAACTTTAATGTAAAATTAACAAAATACAAAAATATAAAAGGCCTAAAAAAATAATATAAAACAATCAGAAACTATACAAATAAGAAGAAAAAAACGAGAAAAAAGAGTGGGATATAGAGTGCAAATGTAGTGTGCAAAGATGCATATTGGAATGATAATGTAATGAATTATATATTAGCATATTAAAAAATGCAATTGCTTTAATGAAAAAAATACAAGCTGCAAGATGGATGGAAAAAATAAAAAAATAAAAATAAAAAAATAGAGCTCCATGGTTTGGCTTAGTCCTTCTCAGCTGGCCTAAAAAGAAACAACTCCATGTTTGGCTTAGTCCTTCTCAGCTGGCCTAAAAAAGAAACAAAAGTTTGATATGTCATACTAAGAATCAACACGTTGACAAAAGCAAGACTAATTGCCTTTGTAAAAAAAGACCATTACTCTGAACAGCCTGGATTGGCTATAGCGATACACTCTCTCTCTCCTTGTCATCAGTGGCTCGCTCTATCTGGACTAGTAACGTATCGGCATGCATTAAGGTCATGCTCTGCATCTCAGCTTAGGCACAGCGGTCTCGAGCGAGAGAGAGAAAAAGTCGTTAACGTGAAACGTTATATCACTTTCCTTTCTCCCATCATTGGACGTTTGTGGACACTACTGTGTGCGTGCATCAATAAGTAAGTCTGACGTCCTGTAGGTACGGGACAATGTTATGTAGGATTTATAAATGCACGTTAGCAACAGTAGGCTAATTCACGAGGGTGCTATTTCATGTGTAAGCTAATATTTGCGCATCTGTTCATGTGCGCTGCAGGAGTTATGTTTCCGTTTGTTGAATGCGTCGTTCACTGCAAATATGACTGAGAGTGTAGTTTAATCTCAGTAATGATGGTACAATGGGTTATTACTGTCGCTCTGTTGGAGGCAAATGTTCCACAGTGCTGTAGTTAGGCAGTTCACAGAGATTTTATTGAGAGTAGACTTTACGGCAGTTAAGTGGAAGTAGGTCAAACTGTAATTAACTGCCCCTACCAGCAGGCGGCAGCATAGCCATGTAATACTGTCAATTTACAGAGGGCATTTAAATGTATGTATGATAATTTCTATGTTAATGTTAACTGTTAGTTAATATGCCTATAACTGTTAAGGATTTAGATATACAGATATACTGAATGCTGTCTATTTAGTTTGGGATTTAAGTTAATGGTTTGTTTGTTACTTAGTTGTAGGATCATACACAGTATTTACTTTGTACTTATATCATTTTAGAACCACACCTTCATGTAGGCATCCACATACTGTTGGAGAAATGAGCGTGTGTTGATTGTGAGGCAATAAAGGATAATTAAGAAGTGACATTTGTCTGGTTCTTATCGGACCCCCTTCAGTGGACTCGGATTCACTACTAACCAGTCAGTTACCGGTACATGGGTAGCACCATCGTGCACCCGTATTTTCAGCCTTACTAACAACTCTGTTTTTTCACATCATATAGAAGCATTTCAATTTACCGTCTGTGTGGGGCAAACTTCAGCGCTTGCCTGATAAAGTCCTCTACGTCTGCTACAGTCAAGGTGGGGAAATTCTTCTGGTAGGCCGCTAGAGTAGAAGTCAAAATAAAGCAAAGTTACAAGTCAAATTAAAACCTCTTATCAGCCAAGCTAAGCATAATACTGATGTGAACAATAAAATAACACCTGCCTGTTATAACCCTGCATATATTCAGGTCCTGGAAGGCCTTCTTTGCCTTTCTTCCCCGCAGGCTATACTCTTTCAGCACGTCATTGTTTGCCACTCGCCGTAGCATTCGTCGGACTGCAGTACCTGTGGTTGGACCTCCAAGCGTTGTCAGGAAAAGTTGCTGTAAAACATATAGAAATACAAATTATACATGTGGAACAAAGTGGAAAGCTTTTACAGTCTCATTTTGTAAGAGAAGTCAGTTCTGTTATGATGATATTTGAATTCATGCAATTATATAGTCTAAGGGCACTTAATTACCATTTTTATCCTCCTCTCCGGTTGACCGAGACTCCGGTCAAACTCCTCCAGCTCGGTGACTGTCGAGCAGGGCGACACCAACATGTCCTCGCCTGTAGCGGAGGGAGGGGACTGGGAGGTCCTTAACAGCATGAGCAGCTCATCCATCTTCTCATCCATCTTCTCCTCAAATTAATCCATCCGCTGTGTCAGGCGGGCAATGGATGCCCTCATGGCTATGGAAAAATTAATGGTGTTAGTTTTAGTTGTTATACATTATAAACTTGCATATGTGAACAACTTCAGTGAGTCTTCTTACCTCTCATTTCCGTCTCCATGGCTCCATGGTCTCCCTCTGTGTGATGACTCACCGCCCTTTGTGTGATGAGGTCTGTTGTTTACAACAACAAAAAAAGTTATGTTACTCTCAAGTTCCTTGTCATGAAATTGTATTTAATTGAAAAATTCAAAGCCACTGTACCTTCAACAGGGTCCCAAGAAGTGGCAGGCCGAGCTGGCATCACAATCGACCCATCCAGCTCTGGGCGACTGGCAGGTTTCCTGTACGGTGTTGACTCATCTAAAAAAGTAAATATGAATATAGGTCAGTTCATTTATGGTAGGTTTCTTGCACATGCCATTGCAAAAGATGAAACTATGCTGTTACATTAGACAATCGCTAAAAAAACAAAAAACACTACATGCAGGTGGTGGAGGCATTAACATCTGCTGACCTGAAAAAGGGCAGGAAGGGACAAACGCATCAGAACAGTCACGTGATATGCACCAGGTTGAATTTCAGTAGTACCATGGTAGGAAATATGACTGACTTTTAATTAAGTTGTGACTAGCGATTAGAGAACAGAGGAGGGCAGCAATACGCCATAGATGCGTCTAGTCTGCCGGAAACAAAAATAAGAAGAAGAAATATGACTCATGCATAACGCATGCATAAATGTTAACTTACGGACAGGGGTTCCAGACACACGCTCAGTCCTGAAATGCTTTCTTGCTGGTGGAATGGATTCATCTGAAATAAAGGACCATACAATTTGTACTGATTGCAAAAAGAATTTTTGAGGTGTAAATAATAATACATAGTCTGTACTTAAGGTCGGATGTATCGTAAGATAAGTGTTAAACCCTAAACCCACATCGGCTCTTAGGGACACATAATATATTACGTTAACGTTAGCTAGCTAGCTACCTAGCTCCATTGTTGCTGTATAATGCTGGCAACCATGTCCGAGCTTTCTTTAAGTTGTTTACCAAAATCTCTCACCTTGTTGTCCAGGTTCCTTATGGTGGTTAAAACATCACTGAGGGAAGGCTCAGTCTCTGTTGCCAACTTGGATGTATCCATAGGGCTAGCAGCGCTCACAGCATAGCTAGCTAGCTGTGGAAAGCTAACTTGTTTCCCGCGTTAGCATTCGGGCTAGCAGTCTTGAGCAGAGAACAGTGACGTCCGAAGCTTCGTTTCACAGACACCCACGTAACTGCTTCGAAGTTGAATTCAAAGCTTTAAATATGTGGGTTGTTGCAGTAGGAGAGTCAACAGAGTTAGTGAATATATAGAGAGAGAGTATTATAGCGAGTATTATAGCAAGTATTGAGTTTATTGGAGGTAAGTTAGCGAGTAGTTTATTTGAGGTAAGTTTCTCTACCGTGTGTAGAGTTTATTTGAGGTAAGTGTATTGGAAGTACGTTTGTCTACCGCGTGTAGAGTGTATTGCTAGAGTTTAGCGAGGATTAGACATGGAACCTGTTGCGAAGAGAGGCCGTTCAGAGATGTGGGAACACTTTGATTTGATTTCGTCCAACAAGGTTGGCAATAGCCTGTTATTTTATTGCCTATATGGGATACGCTGGTGTGCATAAGTCTGCATTTAAATTAGCTACAACCTAAGTTATATCTTCATAATTAAATTGTTTGTGACTATAGGCAATAAGGATACTTATTGTGAATTTTTTTGTAGGTCCAGTGTTTGATTTGTGACTAGAAGCTGGCCTATAATAACATTACCTCATCCATGTTGAGGCACTTGCGTGCCAAGCATGATCGTGCCACTGCCTCTGAACAAGCTGAATCCAGCAGTCAGGGTGAGTTTTTCTTCTGATTAATTTGTTCCTTTTCAAGTGGGAACTCAGTAGTCCCTCAATATACGTCTTAACCGTTTGTGTTTTTCACATTTCAGTAGGCCTACATGCATGCAATTATTATTGTACATTTGTTGTGTTGTAGGAAATAGAAAGGACAGGATAGATGAAGCACTTGTCAACATGGTCGTAAAAGACTCACAACCCTTCAGAATGGTGTATGATATTGGATTCAGAGCTTTTGTGAGCTTTTTGGATCCGTCTTATGTTCTGCCGTCACGGCAAACTCTGAAAGGCATGGTGAAGTCCAAGTTTAAGGAGGAAAAGCTGAAGGCCAAGAAAGAATTGCAGAAGGCTACAGCTGTGAGTCTGACCTCAGACATGTGGACATCAATCCATATGGATGCTTATCTTGCTATCACTTGCCATTTTATTGATGGTGATGACAAATTGTCCACTATTTTGTTATCCGTGGGGAAGTTCCCAGAGAGGCATACGGCAGCCAACATAGCTGCTATGAATAATTCTGTCATGGAGGAATGGGGGATTAAGGGAAAGGTGAGATGCCTTGTGACTGATGGTGCGGCAAACATGATAGCATGTGGGACTATTTTGCAGGTCAGACACAGCATTTGTATTGCCCGTGCTTTAAACCTGGTTGTCAAGAAAGCCATTGACCAGACGCCGGATCTGGAAGAAATAAGGGGCAAGGCAAAGAAGATTGCGGCCTATTTCAGGACGAGCACTGTTGCCAGAGAGCGGCTCCTCAGCATCCAGCAACAGATGGGGACGCCTACTC
Source organism: Zingel zingel (assembly GCA_023566125.1). Lineage (NCBI taxonomy): Eukaryota > Metazoa > Chordata > Actinopteri > Perciformes > Percidae > Zingel > Zingel zingel. The sequence goes on along the minus strand of CM042326.1, from coordinate 7,276,691 downwards.
ACAAGCTTGTGCAGGAAGTGGAGATACGCTGGAACAGCACATGACATGACATGATGGTCAGGCTATATGAGCAGAGGGAACCAGTCAGTGCTGCAGTGGATTCACTGTGCACCGATTTGGTGGCTCTGACCTCAGCAGAATACCAAACCATAGCTGAATGCCTTGGAGCATTGTCTCCCATAAAAGAAGCAACAGTGGAGCTGTCAGCAGAAAAAACTGTCTCTGGTTCCAAAATTGTTCCCCTTGTGAGAATGCTGAGGCATGCCATAAGTTCCAAACAGTGGGAGGTGAATGGTGAGATGGCTAAGCAGCTCTGCAACAACCTCACACGGCTCATGACTGAGAGATTGAGTCACTATGAGACAGCCAGTCAACACTCCCTGGCCACTCTCCTGGATCCACGATTTAAAACCATGGGGTTTTGCAATCCTGGGAATTCTGACAATGCTGTGAGAAGGCTAACAGCACAATGTTCATTTCTTTTGAGAGACAGCAGCACTCCACCTGACCCAGCAACACAAGAGCCTGCTGAATCCGCAGGTATGAATCTATGGTCTATATTGTCATTGTCAATTGTTTATATTGTATTTTTGTAGCCTAATGCATTTTTTTGTCACTATTAGGGAAGTGGCCTATGGGATTTGCTGGACCAACATGTTTCCGAGACGAGGAAGGTGAAAAGTGCAACTGCAAATGCCACCGTAGAGGTGCAGCGGTACCTCAGTGAGCCAAACGTACCACGTTCAGAAGACCCCCTCCAGTTTTGGGCACAACACAAACGTGTACCCTCATTTGTACGTGCTGGCCCGTAATATCCTGTGTACACCTGCCTCCTCTGTGCCATGTGAGCGGGTTTTCTCTAAAGCTGGCGAAGTGGTCAGTAAGAAAAGAAATCGGCTCAGCCCTGGAACAGTGGAGAAAATTCTGTTTCTGAATAAAAATGACATTTGATGTAGCAGAAGCACAATAATATCCCCCTGACCTGTCCACAAGCACTTTCACTGTCCCAAAGTATGTCCTTGCCACTGTCAAAGCACTGCCCCAATCAAATGACTCATACAATTTCTATAAACACCACACTGGCAGTTGACTACATGTCAGACTGTTAGATTGCTCATATAGCGTACGCCTTCTGCACTGCCTATCTCACCTATTTGGCCGAGGAGACAATGTTGCTCTAGGCTACGTCCTCAATATAATCACAGAAATACAGTGCCTTGTGAAAGTATTCGGCCCTCTTGAACTTTTCGACCTTTTTCCACATTTCAGGCTTCAAACATAAAGATATAAAACTGTATTTTTTTGTGAAGAATCAACAACAAGTGGGACACAATCATGAAGTGGAACGAAATTTATTGGATATTTCAAACTTTTTTAACAGATAAAAAACTGAAAAATTGGGCGTGCAAAATGATTCAGCCCCTTTACTTTCAGTGCAGCAAAGTCTCTCCAGAAGTTCAGTGAGGATCTCTGAATGATCCAATGTTGACCTAAATGACTAATGATGAAAAATAGAATCCACCTGTGTGTAATCAAGTCTCCGTATAAATTCACCTGCTCTGTGATAGTCTCAGAGGTCCGTTTAAAGAGCAGAGAGCATCATGAAGAACAAGGAACACACCAGGCAGGTCCCAGATACTGTTGTGGAGAAGTTTAAAGCCGGATTTGGATACAAAAAGATTTCCTAAGCTTTAAAAATCCCAAGGAGCACTGTGCAAGCGATAATATTGAAATGGAAGCAGTATCAGACCACTGCAAATCTACGAAGACCCGGCCGTCCCTCTAAACTTTCAGCTCATACAAGGAGAAGACTGATCAGAGATGCAGCCAAGAGGCCCATGATCACTCTGGATGAACTGCAGAGATCTACAGCTGAGGTGGGAGACTCTGTCCATAGGACAACAATCAGTCGTATACTGCACAAATCTGGCCTTTATGGAAGAGTGGCAAAAAGAAAGCCATTTCTTAAAGATATCCATAAAAAGTGTTGTTTAAAGTTTGCCACAAGCCACCTGGGAGACACACCAAACGTGGAAGAAGGTGCTCTGGTCAGATGAAACCAAAATCGAACTTTTTGGCAACAATGCAAAACGTTATGTTTGGCGTAAAAGCAACACAGCTCATCACCCTGAACACACCATCCCCACTGTCAAACATGGTGGTGGCAGCATCATGGTTTGGGCCTGCTTTTCTTCAGCAGGGACAGGGAAGATGGTTAACATTGATGGGAAGATGGATGGAGCCAAATACAGGACCATTCTGGAAGAAAACCTGATGGAGTCTGCAAAAGACCTGAGACTGGGACGGAGATTTGTCTTCCAACAAGACAATGATCCAAAACATAAAGCAACATCTACAATGGAATGGTTCACAAATAAACATATCCTGGTGTTAGAATGGCCAAGTCAAAGTCCAGACCTGAATCCAATCGAGAATCTGTGGAAAGAACTGAAAACTGCTGTTCACAAACGCTCTCCATCCAACCTCACTGAGCTCGAGCTGTTTTGCAAGGAGGAATGGGCAAAAATGTCAGTCTCTTGATGTGCAAAACTGATAGAGACATACCCCAAGCGACTTACAGCTGTAATCGCAGCAAAAGGTGGCGCTACAAAGTATTAACTTAAGGGGGCTGAATAATTTTGCACGCCCAATTTTTCAGTTTTTTATCTGTTAAAAAAGTTTGAAATATCCAATAAATTTCGTTCCACTTCATGATTGTGTCCCACTTGTTGATTCTTCACACAAAATTACAGTTTTATATCTTTATGTTTGAAGCCTGAAATGTGGAAAAAGGTCGAAAAGTTCAAGGGGGCCGAATACTTTCACAAGGCACTGTATGTGTGAAATGTGTTCTTCTTCATTCATTTCCATCCCAAATTGATGTATTTGTTTACAAACACAAGACAAGTTCACAACCAAAATCATAACTTTATTGTTTGTGGAGAAGGCAATTACATTTTTATTTATGCAAGGTCACAAATAGGCTTAGTTATTTATGTCATTATTTACTTATCCATGAATTCATACTCAAAATGTATTCATCTTCGACTCAAAGACATTCATGGATAATATCTGAAAGTTTGTGACACAATGCTATCCTTAATTTCCACCACTAGATGTCCTCATCGAGTTCTGAAGCTTTGAGTATTGAACCTTTTTTCGATAAAATTGGATTGAAAGCTTCACTGGTTCAGAAAGCTTCAGTTCGCCATCACTAGTAGTCAGCATATGTTTTAGTCAATGGCAGTATTTCAGTTCGAATTTGGGACCAAAACGAAAGGATCTTTTGTCTGCTTTGTTCGCCAGGTGTATACCGGTGTTGTATACGGAAGTCAGGACAGGACTTGAATCGGTCACCTGAAAGCAGAGGCACTGTCTTCCCCCTACTGGCGTGGGGGTGTAACGGTTGGATTTGTAGACTGAACTGAGCCACTTTAGAAGTGAAATGTGAAATGAAAGAAGGGAATTTTCTTAGTTGTGAAAATCGTTCTATTGATAGATTCTCATTTTAAGTATTTTCACCTAATACAGTTAAAAAAAACGAAATCGAGCACAAATTATTGTTTTTAACAAAATTGTTATCATCCTAAAAATAAATATATTCTCTTGCTATGTTGTTTATCTTACTTATATTTTATAAGAACAATCATGTTTGAGTGAATCTAAATCAAGTGACTGCAAACCTTTTATATGCTACTTCAAAAATTTAAATGGAGCTGGTATAAATAAACATTTTCAAAACCGTACTCAGAACAACCAAAAACAACCAAACGGGAACGTTGTGTGGAGGTACAGTGCAACCACAGGAGAACTTTCCCGTTGGTTGGTTCCCTTAACGTTTAGGGAACGTTATAACCATGAGGGAACGTTCCCTAAACGTTAGTTTTTGGGTTGGTTCGAACTAACCTTTAGAGAACCAGAAACTAACGTTCCCCAACGTTCCCTAAACGTTTTGTGTTAGTGGGGAAGGGGATTGTTCCTTTTCTGGTGAACCTAATACAGGTTGAATGGGGTTTAACGCTACAGGAGACGGATATTGAGAAGGCGCATCGACTAGGCCCACACCAGCTGTCACATTAATCACCAGCCAGTCTCACTTGGTATTAACGTAGTCTTTATTTAATTAGCTTCCCTTAGCTTAACAGCCGTACCCGAGCACATGTCTCCACATAGCGTTATACATTCGTTCTTCCGTCTCACCTCCGTGACGTCTGTCATGCGTCCACTCTAGTGTGTTACATTCAAGTACCTCACTACATCTCCCCCTTTTGAAACAGAAGATAGGCTAAAATAGAAGCATGCACATTTTCTTAAGAAACTATCAAACTCTGCCTTAATGTTAAACAAACATAAACAACAAGCAGGAAACTAGGACTTCGGGGTAGACTGCCCTCCATCCGCAGCAACATAGGGATTATTCTGCCCTCACTAGTTGCTGATCCTATGGAAGAATAAATTTCAACTTAAAGGTATTTTGGTCCCTGTTACTTTCTCTCCCTCTGACATTTCAACTCAAACAGAACAAACTAAAAGCGCATCTTAACAGACAAACGTCCTGTTTTTTTTTTTTTTTTTTTATTTTTTTTTAACCCTGGAACAATATATTCTGTCTGAGATTATCACCATTCAGTTACTAAGAGTCTCTGAACCTGAGGGGTAACCTAACCTCACGGCCCCTAGAGGTCAGTCTTGCAGTCCCTTCAGATGAAGCAGGCCGCACAGGGGTCCTCTGTGTGGCCTCTCAGGCTAACGGGTCCAGGGGCGATCCAACCTCCCTGGAGAACGGCCCAGGGCATGGACTGTCCTCCGGCCGTGCATGGCCTCCTTCTGACTGATGCTGTTGGTCAGTAGGGAGAGCCTGTAGGTGTTTCCTATTGCGACGCATCACTGCCCCATTGTCCATCCTGACTAGATAAGAACGCGGTTCCGCTGATTTCTCTACCACTTCCGCAGGGGACTTCCAACCCTTCTCTCCATCCAGCCTGACTCGGACAGCCTGTCCTGTGTGCAACACCGGAAGAGGGCGGACAGCATGTCGCGGTTGTAGAAATGCTCATATGACTCTTTAGCTCAGGAGTCTTTTATCTGCTTTTATGACTGATGGGTGTGACTTGCAGCTTTTTTTCCAGTGTGGGGACGGTGGAACGGATCTGCCGTCCCATCATCAGTTGAGCCGGGCTGGCCCCTGTTGCAGCAATGGGTGTTGCTCGGTAGCACATTAGGGCCATGTATGGGTCTGGCTGCTTGAGAAGTCGTTTAGCAGTCTGGACTGCTCTTTCGGCGGCCCCATTTGCCTGGGGATAGTGGGGGCTTGAGGTTGTGTGACCGAACCCATACCTCTCACTAAAGTCTCTGAACTCGGCTGATGCAAACTGCATTCCGTTGTCACTGATGAGCTCCAGTGGTATTCCCCATCTGCCGAACATGCTTTTGAGATGGTTGATGACTTGAAGGCTTGACGTGGAGGGTAACTGAGCCATCTCGATGTAGCGGGAGTAGTAATCCACTACTATCAGATAGTTCTTCCCTTCTAGCTCACACAGGTCTGCAGCAATTCTCCGCCAGGGTCCCTCTGGCAGGGGAGTGGTGATGAGCGGCTCCGGCCTCTGCTTTGGTTTATGTCGCTGCTGATACCTGGCCACCAGACGGACATCTTGGCTCTTTCGCGGTACTTAGTCAATCCCTGGTGGCCTTCATGAATTTGCTTCAGGACGTTGGCTCTCAGCGCTGCTGGAATCACTATCCTGTCCTGGTACAGAACAAGTCCCTCTGCTTCGGACAGGTGATGTCTGGCAGCGTGGAATGCAGAAGAAGACAGAAACCCGGCCATTCTATGTGGCCAGCCATTTCTTATGCAGGTGGTGACTGTCTGGAGGTCTGTGTCATTCTGTGTGGCTTCTCTTATCTCTCTGAGCCTGACTGGTGAAATTGGTTTGTTAGTCACCACTACTTCGATGTACGCCTTGACATGTTGGTCTGTCTCTGACTCTGTGTTGCGACTCAAGGGACTCCTGGATAGAGTGTCAGCCACGATTAACTGTTTCCCTGGAACATGCACAGCTGTCACATTAAACTTCATGAGGTGCATCAAAAGTATCTGGCACCGCACTGGTGCTTTATCCAGATCACATGCATTGATCAGTGGTACTAGCGTTTTGTGATCAGTTTGAAGACAGAAGCTGTCCATACCTTGTATGTAACGTGCAAACCGCTCACAAGACCACACTGCCGCCAAGCACTCCTTCTCAATCTGGGAGTATCGTTTCTCTGTCTCAGTCAGGGTGCGTGAGCAGAAAGCAACTGGTTTCAACTCACCACTGTGCTCCTGTAGCAGTGTTGCTCCCAAGCCAAAGCTACTGGCGTCCGCACTCGCAACCGTTCTACTTACTTAACCGTTAGCTTTCCGTAGTGCTTGTTCTTGGTGTTCACCCCATGTCCATTCACTCTCCTTTTTGAGCAGATCTGTGACTGGGTGCAGTGTGGTTGAGAGACCTGGCAGGAACTTACCCAGGTAGTTGATGAGCCCCAGCACCTGGCGTAACTCCCCAATGTTAGTTGGACTGGGCATCTCCATGATGGCTCTCACTTTGCTTGTATCAGGTTTTATGAACTTCAGCACTGATCACGTGTCCAAAGTAACATATCTCTGACCTGTTGAAGCAGCACTATGCTCTGTTGAGTTTCAACCCAGACTGTCTGATGGTCTCTAAGACTGCATTCAGCCATCTGTTGTGTACTTCCTCACTTGACCCGTACACCAGGATGTTATCCATCACGACGACAAGTCCATTGTGACTCTTGAATAGGTCTGACATCAGTCTCTGGAAAATTTCAGGAGCTGATGAAATCCCAAATGACAAGCGTTTGAAACAGAACCTCCCCATGGGAGTGATGAAAGTGGTCAGCTTCTGGCTACTGGGGTCGAGGGGAATCTGCCAGAAGCCACTCGATGCATCCAATGTGGAAAACACTTTAGCACCGGCTAACTTTGGAGTGATGTCCTCCAGCGTAGGCAGCATGTATCTTTCCCTCTTGACAGCTTTATTCAGGCGTTTCAGGTCGACACACACTCTGACCTCGTCCTTGCACCTTTTCTCTGCTGGCACAATGGGCGCACACCAGTCAGTAGGTTCAGTTACACGCTCTATGATGTCCAAAGCTAGCATGCGTTTCAGTTCAGCTTCAACTTTGGGAAGGAGGGGAAATGGCACCCGGCGGTGTGTAGCAGTAACATAGGGCTCAGCATCGGGCTTTAGCTCAATCCTAACCGGATCACACTTCAGTAGCCCCATCTCCCCGAATACGTCACCGAACACTTCTGTGTTAACTGCATTAACTCTCTTCACGAGGCCCATTCTCTTAGCAACACCACCCCCCAGCAGGTTTTGAGCAAACGGCCCCTTTATAACTGTCACCCAGTAGGCATATTTCTGTCCTTTACACTGGCTAGAGGCAAGGAATTTCCCAATGCATCTTACCTCCCCACCTGGGCTGGTGGCATCTTGGGTTCTGACCAGCCGGGGTGTTTGTGGAAGTCTATTGTATGTACTCTGAGTCACTACAGTGATGTTAGCCCCAGTGTCTATCTTGAACTCAACCGGACTGCCATTTACCGGTAGTGTCACTCGCCAGTCTTTGTCTGAGTTAGGTTGAGCTATCACTGTACAGTCTGGCTCCGTCACAACTCCCAGGAAAAACGTCTCATCACTGACTGCCTCTCCCGGTGCCACTGCCATAACTTCTTTGGGCATTTTAGTTTTGCATACAGCCTCAAAGTGTCCCATTTTATTACATTTCCTGCAGCTTTTGTTGCGTGCTTGGCAGAGATCACCCTTTCCATGCATCCTGTTACATCGTGAGCAGGTGTCTTGTTTTGACTCACCCCGTTTTGGGCTGTTGCGCCAGCGCCGTCTGGCATTGCTCCCCTTTCCGCCTGGATACTGCTGCTCTGTGTGTCTTACTGCATTCACTGCAGAATCGCCGCGCATGTCGACGCTTTGCTTTTTGATTTGCTCACTCTGCCGCGCTAGCTGGATAGCTTTCTCCAAAGTAAGATCAGCCTCGAGTTGTAGTTTCTAAGATACCTCGTTATCTAGGATGCCCATGACGATTCTGTCTCTCCTTTCGCCACTTCTGACACCATGTCACGTTAATCACCAGCCAGTCTTACTTGGTATTAACGTAGTCTTTATTTAATTAGCTTCCCTTAACTTAACAGCCGTAGCCGAGCACATGTCTCCACATAGCGTTATACATTCGTTCTCCCGTCTCACCTCCGTGACGTCATACATGCGTCCACTCTAGTGTGTTACATTCAAGTACCTCACTACACCAGCAACGACCACGAAATCCACGAGGCATAATATTCCGGGTCCAGCACTTTAAAACAAAGTTACAAATCTTGAAAGCCGTTAATGCAAGCAGAGCAAACCAGGCAAATCTAACCGAGGAGACAGAGCCAAAGACCAGTAAGTACAGAATCATATCTGACATTTCTGTACAATTAAGGAAGAAACGGGATGCATTCTAGCCTCAGAGGGAGAAATTGCACGAGCTAAACATCACAACTAGGATGAGACATCCAGCAGTTTTGTGGGCTGTGATTGGAGATGAAGAATTAAGATGCCCCACTGTATGTGAAGCAAAACGCGAGATGTGCAAAAGATATCCATCGATTAAACTGTGAGAGAGGGCCGACTAACCAAGTACGTCCTGAGGCAGCAGAGTGATTGAAGAGAAGGATTCAAACTGAACTTTCTTCTTTTTCTTTTTCTTTTTGACCCTTCTCTCCATCTCAATTTGGGAAATTCAATGACTGTAGAATAAAAAAACTACTTATTTTCACTGATAAATGTATTGCATCTCAAGACTTTTTTTCACTTCCACGTAACTGAGACGTTTCCGTCCTCGACAACTAATGGATAAAAAATGGACAACTAGGGTTACAGATATGTTTTGTTGCTGTTGTTGGCGGTGTTGCTGCCTGTCAAACTAACGTAGAGATATATGATACCAAAAGGACGGATCTGATGTCTGGGAGGGTGGGTTAGGGATGGGGGGGGGGATGTATGTTTGCATAAAACCAATGTGCTATTGCATAAGTAAGGTACCAGGAAATTTAAATCCACACAGATGTACACCTTGTGATTTGGGACAGTGTGTATTGAATGTATTTCTGTTCAATCAAGGTTCCAGGAAAAAAATAAAAATAAAAAAAACTTTAATTTGATTTATTAAAATGATTATGTACATTACATTTATTATAGAATGTATAGATCATGGCCCAACGCAAAGGAGGGGGTAATTAAACCTTAGCAAAGTAGGGAATAGGTTCAAGGGTTGTAAGGAGATGGGGAAGGGGAGAGTGATAAATGTCTGTGTGTTTGAGCATGAATGGATGTTTGAATGTGTGTCTTTTTTAGTTTTGTCTTATCAATTTATGTTTGGTTCTGTTGACAGTAGCTGGAGGAGCATTATAAGGGATATTAGCTTATTACTCTATGGTTTATAAAAGTATTGCGCACAACCTGTGATGGTCGGGGTCGGCTGGCTGTGAGTTTTCTGTTTTTGTTTACCTTTTTTCCTATTTTCATTGCCCGGCTAGTTTCCTCTCCTGTGTGTTTCTCTCTCGCTCGCTCTCTCTCTCTCTCTCTCTCTCTCTCTCTCTCTCTCTCTCTCTCTCTGTGCCGATCCTGCTCTTCCCCCCCCCCCCCCCCCCCCCCCCCACTGCTGCTGCCAGCTGACTGAGCGCACCTGATCGTTATTCCTTCATCACCGCCTCCCACCGCACACACCTGCCTCCCATCTACAATCAAGACCAGTATTTCTACCCCGGCTCTACAGACCATCTTCGCTTGATTGTTGCTCCAGACACCCTGGTGAACGCTAGCCAAATCCTTTGCTAAGATAATTCGTTGTTCCTTTTTCTTACCCTCTTTCCTAACGATTCACTCACCTGTTTTGTGTCTTCTCATTCCCAGCTACCATCTCCTACCCCAACTGTCGTCTCCAGTCAGCTGGCCTCGCTTCACGGACCCCCTCCCTCGGTACTCTGCTCCAGCTGCTCTTGCTTTCTCTGCTCTCCAGTTCCAGTGTCTCTTCCTCGGCTCCTCGGTTAAGGCTTCCCCGCGCTCCCCTGAGAATCCTGCCTCCCCTCGCTCCCCGCATTCTCCAGCCCCAGTATCACTCCTGTGGCTCCCCTCAGTTTCCTCGTCCTCCAGTTTTCTCCATCCTCCCCTAGCTGCTTCTCCGTTCCGGACATCTGCCTCTCCACTCCCCCTTTTTTCCCCTATTCTAAATAAACCAATTTTTGTGAGCTCTGCTCCTGAGTCTATTCTGTCCTCACTGTAACAGAACAATCAAGCCAAATATGGACTCAGCAGGCTCACCTCCACCCCCCGATCCCCCTGTTCCCTCACCCCCAGATCTTTCCTTCGCCGTGGCCTCCCAGGGGGCGCTGCCCGCTCTCTCCTCCATGGCCGAGACACTTCGCTCCCTGGTCGAGGAGGTCCGGCGGTTGGGTCACCCAGCTCCTTCCCCCTATCCCTCCGGCAACGTCGCCTCGTCAGTCCGCACGGATAACACTCGCACTAATGATTCGGCTCCGCCCGTCCACCTCGAGTCTCCGGTCTCTCCACCCGACAAATTCTCCGGTGAGCTGGGAACATGCGAGGGATTCCTGGTGCAGTGTGCCCTGGTGTTCGAGGGGCAGCCAGTAACATACCGCTCTGACGAGGCCAGGGTGCGATTTGTCGCGGGTCTGCTCCGTGACCGGGCCCTCTCGTGGTACACTTCTGTGACTAGGGGACGGCCTGATCTCCTCTCCTCTTACTCTGCTTTTGCGGAGGAATTGAGGAGAGTGTTCGATCGCCCTGTACGGGGAGCGGAGACGGATGCCCGTCTCGCATCTCTCCGTCAGGGTAATCGCAGTGTCGCGGAGTACTCTGTCGATTTCCGCATTCTGGCCACCAGATCAGGTTGGAACAGTCCGGCTCTCCGTCACATGTTCCTTAACGGACTTAGTGAGCGGATGAAGGATCTTTTAGCCACTAGGGACGAGCCGGACAGCCTAGACAGCCTCATTGATACCACAATTGATTTAGACAATCGTATCCGGGAGAGGGAGAGAGAGCGCTCGCTTCGCGGTCCGCCCTCTTCCCGGTCCAGCCCTCCGCACCCTCGGGTCTCTGCTCCCTCGTCTTCCCAGCCACGGTCCGTCAGTCCGCCTGCGCCTCCGTCTCCACCCCCCGTTGAACCCATGCAATTGGGTCGCGCCCGTCTTTCCCCCGAAGAGCGCGCGTCGTCATCTAGCCGGGGTCTGCATTTACTGCAGTAACCCCGGCCATTTCATTTCCTCCTGCCCCGTCCGGCCAAAAGAGTCGGCTCGCCAGTAGCTGTGGGAGCTCTGGCGAGCCGAACCACTCCCAAGCCTCGCCTCCTATTGGAGGTTTCTCTGTCATGGCGGGACGTAACCCTGCATCTGGGGGCACTGGTAGATTCCGGTGCCGACGAGAATTTTTTGGACATTGAAATTGCGCGACAACTTTCCATCCCTCGTATTCCCCTCGACACGCCCCTTCACGTCACCGGACTTAACGGCCAGTCTCTCACCACTGTCACCCACCGCACGCCCCCGCTCCGGCTCCTCACCTCTGGTAACCACCACGAGTCCCTGTCGTTTCATCTCATCCCCGCCTCATTCTCCCCCATCGTTCTCGGGCTCCCCTGGCTCATTACCCACAGCCCCAATGTGGATTGGGCGCGGGGGAAGATCAGAAATTGGAGTCCAGCCTGCCATTCCTCATGCCTTCTGTCAGCTAGAGCCCCTGGTACGTCTTCCCAAACTCACACTCCTCCGGATCCCCCCGATTTAACTCTCGTCCCCCCGGAATACCACGACCTCGCCCAAGTATTTAGTAAGGACCAGGCCTTGTCCTTACCCCCCCACCGCCCCTACGACTGCTCCATAGCCCTCCTTCCGGACGCGCCCCTCCCTTCCAGCCGCTTGTTTAATCTCTCGCGCCCGGAAAGGGAGGCTATGGAGCAATACATCAAAGATTCCCTGTCCGCCGGTATCATTCGCCCCTCCTCGTCCCCGTTGGGCGCAGGTTTTTTCTTTGTATCCAAGAAAGACAAGACCCTCCGTCCATGTATAGACTACCGGGGGCTCAACTCCATTACCGTCAAGAATAAATATCCGCTCCCCTTAATGGACTCTGCACACGACTCCGTCTCCTATTCGTTAAGGCTGAGAAATGCGAGTTTCACGTCTCCTCTGTACAATTCCTGGGTTTCATTATCGAGAGTGGGCGGCTTCGTGCGGATCCGGCTAAGATCCAAGCCGTAGCCGAGTGGCCCACCCCTGTTTCTGTTAAACAGCTACAGCGTTTCTTGGGGTTTGCCAACTTTTACCATCGGTTTATCCGTAATTATAGCACCTTAGCCGCCCCTCTCACCCGTCTTACATCTCCCTCCGTCCCCTTTGTTTGGTCTCCAGAGGCCGCTGCAGCCTTCACCCTCCTCAAGTCCCGATTCACCTCCGCCCCCATTCTGACGAACCCTGACCCCTCCCTTCAGTTTGTGGTGGAGGTAGACGCCTCGAACGTGGGCGTTGGGGCCACCCTGTCCCAGCGTTCCCCCGTTGACCAAAAACTTCATCCCTGTGCTTTCTTCTCCTGTCGCCTGACTCCCACCGAGCAGAGATATAGTGTGGGGGACCGGGAGTTGCTGGCCATTAAACTGGCCCTCGAGGAATGGAGGCACTGGCTGGAGGGCGCCCAGCACCCCTTCATAGTCTGGACTGACCACAAGAACCTCTCCTACCTCCGCACCGCCCAGAGACTGAATCCCCGCCAGGCTAGGTGGGCCCTGTTCTTCCCCTAGCTGCTTCTCCGTTCCGGACGTCTGCCTCTCCACTCCCCCTTTTTTCACCTATTCTAAATAAACCAATTTTTGTGAGCTCTGCTCCTGAGTCTATTCTGTCCTCACTGTAACACAACCTTCCGAATACAATACAAATTGCGACCTGGAATGTAAACGGGTTACAGGAAGGTACTAAAAAGCATAAGGTCCTATACCATTTAGGGAAATTATCCATTTTATAAAATATTCATTTTAAAACAGGACAGATAGAGTACCTTAAGAGACAATGGGTAGGAGAAGCCTTTGAAGCAACACTTACATCTAGGAGCAGAGGGGTGGGCATTTTAATAAATAAAAGGTTTTCTTTCAAACTAATTTCACAACATCCAGATAAATATGGCAGGGACTTAGTAGTTAGGTGTGAATTGTTCGGAGAGATTTTTATTCTTATAAATGTCTATAAACCTCCTATATCTGATATATCTTTTCTAAGCAAGATACAGACAGTCTTAGACAGTGCACCAACAGGGGTCATTATATTTGGGGGAGATTTGAATAATATTTTTAGTTCAAAGGACAGCTCAACAACAACCAGAAAGGTAAATCCACCAAGTAAACTCCTCAATTTCTTATTTACTAATGACCTTCAGGATGGAGGACCTTACATCCTAATATAACAGATTATACATATTTTTCACATGCGCAGAATAGCTATAGTCAAATTGATTATTTGTTTATTTCAGGGAGTGAATTAGAAAGAGTTGTAGCTCGTAAAATGAATGATATTGTATTATCTGATCATGCTATAGTGACATGCGTGTTGTCACCTAAAGAAAACATAACGTCTCACAGGATCTGGAGAATGAATAGGAAATATCTAATGGATACTGACTTTCTGGAATATGTCAATAGCCATATAGATCTATTTAGAGAAACAAATCCCCAGGACAGACCGGGTATTGACGTTTGGGATACTTTTAAGGCATACCTAAGAGGAGTTATGATCGGATATGCGTCAAAAAAGAAAGCGGAATTTGATAAGGAATTAGATAAAGTAAGAGAAGAAATAAAATTACTCCAGAGAGCACATAAAACCCAAACAAATAGCAGCAATTATAAAAAACAACAGGAAGCTAAATTAAAACTGGACAGTCTGTTATTTAAGAAAGCAGAGGACTTTAAGTATAATTCTAAAAAAATAAATGAAATAGCTGCCAATAAATCAGGCAAGCACCTGACCTTTTAAATAAAGAAAGTTTTGAAAAGGAAACCTATAGTTTTAAGAGATGTAAACTCAAACAAAGTCCACACAAATAATCAGGCCATAAATAATGAATTTAGATCATTTTATGAAGAATTATATACTTCAGAAATAAGAAACCAGGACCCTCTCCCTTTCTTAAAATCAATTAACCTAACAAGTCTTTCTCTTGAGCAAATTGAAGATCTTAGTAAGGATATAACCAACATAGAAATACAATCTGCTATAAAAAAAACTTTTCCCCTAAAAAAGCTCCAGGAATGGATGGTTTTCCTATAGAATTTTACACCACATTTGAACCCTGTACAAGTCTCCTAAAGCATATGTATATACAAACGGAATTCTAACAAAACATTAACTAGAGGAACTGCCCAAGGTTGCCCTCTTTCACCATCATTATTTGCATTAGCAATTGAACCCTTGGCTCAAAAAATTAGAGAGACAAAAGAAATAGGAGGTATCGAGATTGGTAAAAAACAGTTTGAATTGAGCCTATTCGCGGATGATTTATTACTTAAGTAAATGCAGTCACTTCAGTTCCACATGTTATGAAAATAATTACAACCTTTTCAGGGATCTCAGGTTATAAAATGAACATTGCAAAAACGGAGCTGTTGGCAATAGACTCTTGTAAAAAGGACTTGGAGAATCTCACACAATTTTGGATACAGAAAAAATAAATAAAATACCTTGGAATCTATATTAGCCATGATAAGACCCAGTTGTATAAAGATAACTTTCTTCCACTTGTGAAAGACTTTAAGAAGGATGTTAGGCAGTGGCAAGACTTGAAGATTAAGTTAATAGGAAGCGTAAACCTTTTTAAACTCAATAATTTCTTCGTTCATTTGGTCAAATAAAGCATCTAGATTGAAAAGGAAACTTTTGTATCACTCGAGCAGAAGGGGGTCTAAATCTCCCTAACTTAGAGTTTTATCACATAGCAGCTCAGTCATTTTATATTGATCGCATAATAAATAAAACAAACGAAGATCTATAGATAGACATAGAAAAGAATCGATTACAGTGTAACAGTTTACTGTTAGCACTTTTTTCTAAGGGCAACATTAAATCAACAAACTTTGTTATTAATAGTACATTAAAGGCCTGGAATAAAATTTAAAAAATTCTTTATTAGGAAATAGGGATTCCCAGGAATATACATATTTGGAGCAATCCATCAATAAATATACAGAGCACGCAGCTTTACTGGGAAACATGGATAAAAGGTAGAATCAAGCAGTTGTCAGATGTAACAAACCACGACACTGTTGCACCATTTAGTGAATTAAAAAGCAAATATAACCTAAAAGATGGAGAATTATTTAGGTATATACAACTGAAAAACTGGATTACCTGCAATTTTGACTTAGAAAAGAACATTAGCCCTGAAATGTATAACATTTTAAGCCAAAGCAACAAGACAAGGAGGCTGATCGGCTCTATGTACAATTTACTGATAAGCATGGAAAGCAGTGATGAATTATTACAAAGTATATACAATAAATGGATGGAAGACATAGGGGTTGACGATAAAGAAAAATGGAAAGAAAGCTTGTCACTAACATACAAATTAACTACTAACGAAAATCTGCGTCTAATACAGTTTAAGATAATGAAAAAGAATATATTACACTAGAGATAAAATAAACAAGTTTGATAACACATCATCAGATATATGTTTAAAATGTAATCTATATGGTGACTCCCTTATGCATGCCTTTTGGTACAACAAAGGAATAAAGAAGACTTGGGAGATAATAGAGATTTGGTTATCTAAGTATACTAACAGAAAAATCATATTCTCTCCAAAAATGTGTACTTTTCAAAATATAGAGGGAATAAGATATCCAACTTGTTGGCAGATACTTTTTTGTTCTCTTATCTTTAAAAAATTGATATTGCAAAATTGGAAAAATAAGGAAGCACCTTCAATAGAGAATTGGAAGGCCCTAATGAAGTATTATCTGTGTATTGAAAGATCAATGTCAAAGGACAAAAATAAAAATAAACAATTTGATAGCCAATGGAGCCAAATTTATAATACCCTCTAGAGCATGTCTTTAGAACCCCCTTTATTATTTTATTTTACTTATTTGTGTGTGTGTGTGTGTGTGTGTGTGTGTGTGTGTGTGTGTGTGTGTGTGTGTGTGTGTGTGTGTGTGTGTGTGTGTGTGTGTGTGTGTGTGTGTGTGTGAGAGGGAGATCTGTGGTGAATGAGGACCAGCAATGTGCGGGTAAATGGGTATGGGGGTGGGAGAGGTGGGTGGATGGTATAGTGGGTTGGTAGGGGTGGGTTGATATAATCAGTATTGAGGGAAAGCATAGTATATAAAAATAGAGATGCCATTTTGACAAAACTCTGAATTTGATGACATTTTGAAATCTGTCTTGATTTATTTTCTTTTTGTTTATTTATTTTTTTGTTTGTTTATTTGTTGTTTCGTCTTTTATTTGATGTAATTCCTGGAACCAAATTATGATGACCCACAGAAATTAATAAAAATAAATTCTAAAGAAAAAAAAAAGGTTTCTAAAAAACAACCAAATAGTGTTCTTTGAAATGTAAATAAGTAAGGTTGACCAGTTTATGTCTCGTTCTCTAAGTTAAACACGAGGGAATGACAGAAATGGGCGCAATTTGTCTGTAAATCCTCTTTCGATATTCTTCGCAATAAAAGTAAACAAAACTGAATTGTGAAGTGAATTATAAATATA
This sequence comes from Zingel zingel, assembly GCA_023566125.1. Taxonomy (NCBI): domain Eukaryota; kingdom Metazoa; phylum Chordata; class Actinopteri; order Perciformes; family Percidae; genus Zingel; species Zingel zingel. Next base: position 7,259,851 of record CM042326.1, on the reverse strand, counting down.
TTCCTTTGTGAGTACTGGCCGTGGCTTCTTTGTCTTGTCTCCAGAAAGTAGCTTCAGTAAGTGACTGAGTTCAGCTGAACGAGTTGCTGCAGGTACTTTCAGCGTATGACGTCAGTTTACAGGTGCGCGGGTTCCGGGTATGGTCATACAGGCTGAACACACCTAAAGAGACAGATACCAGCAGACAGTTTCTGTTACTTCCTATTCCTAAATAGGTATCACATATACAACAGAGCGACAGGATTCTTAGTTACAGGCAATGAGCTGCATCTGAGCTAAGAGAGCAGCATTCTACAACTGTCTGTCTCATTTCCTCATTCTGACACCCCCCCCCCCCCCCCCTCCCCCTCTCTCTCTATTTTCGACTTACAATTTCAATTGGCTTTATTGGCATGACAAAATCTTTCTTCCTCTTTCACACATACACATTGCGTAAAATTGACCAAATTTTATATTCTAATATTGACATCAGGGACGTCGTGAGGCCTATTTTAGGGGGGGATGAAGCTACCCCAAAATGTTCCTAAGCCCCCCCAAATAATAATAAGAAAAATAATAATTTGATTTTTTTTTTTTTTTACGTGGAATCAATCTTCCTTCACCATTCATCTGTTGGTGTCGTCGTGCACTGCAGTCTGTTTTATTTTTATTTCACGATCTGTCAACTGGTCGAAATGGCAGCGAGGTGAAGAGAGAGAGAGTGCCAGGCAGCATTAAAACACAGCAGTAAATCAGAGAAATAAAATGTTGTTTTCGCCGATTTATCACTCAAAATGCAACTGTAGCAAGTATCTCACTATCATCAACGTTATCCAAATTCATAATTAGAAACAACAAATAATATATCCAGCTACAAAAAAGCCGGAAAGTCAAAAGTTAGACAGAAGTACAAAGAGTCAATGGCTATGAAGATGATACACCGTCTTGTCTCTTCTATGCTGCAGACCGGTGTGTTTCAAGTAGCTGCAGGATTTATCTTGTCTCGTCGCAAATCTTTGGTCTGGACTTGCTACCCCCCCATGCAGCTTTGAAATATCTAAAGGCTAACATTAGAGTTTGTAAGTAAGATTTTGCAAGGGAAAGTTTTGCATAGCCTCGGGGCTAAACCCCCACTGTCTTTTAATCCTAGTGACGTCACTGGACAACATGTTTTCATATTTGGTGACATGAGAGTCCGATAATAAACTACCCTGTGGGAATTAAAATTCAAACTGTGGTTATTCATCAAGAATGACAAAAGAATATGTACCTAGTTAAGGACTGCTGTCATTAGTATGAAACCAGCCTTTTGAAGGTAGCAGTGGAAGTTACAGGTTCCCCCATTTTCATAAAACTAAATGAGATTCTTACCTAATTCAAAAAAAAGTGAGACAAGGCAGATTTCAGGCAAGATTTGATGTGTTTAATATTGATGCTGTTTTTACATAGTACACAGTTCAGGCCCACTGATAGGCAGGACACTCTAAAGAAGGGTGACACACAAAGACTAGCCTGCCAGAGAAATACTGAGTTGGTATAGTGGCTGATACTAATTGCTGGATGTGTCTATTCATCTTTCTTTCATACTTCTATCTTCAGTGTTTCATTTAAGTATGCAACATACATCATTAACAAAATCATTAGCTAATGTGGTATCTGAACAGTTCATAACTTTATATACATTTGTACTTAAGATTTCCTTGTAAGGGATTCCTTTGACCCTTACCCTACTTTTACTGAAATATCTGGAAACTGTTAACATGAGCAGAAGAGCCCTCTTGGACAGAAGAGTCCTTATTTGGAGATGAGCCAGAAAAGAAGGTATCATTGGTCGGTTCTGACCCAATCATGTTAATGCAATGCACAGAATATATACCATATGCACACAAAGAAAAGGCAGAGCGACATATTGGAAGAATTGGGTTGGTCGTTCTCCAAACTCTCTGCAGGAGTTTGTTAAAGGGATGCTGAAAACTTGATGTAATAAACCTTTTTTATAATCAAAGATCAGTGTCAGCAGAATTCCTCTTCATACAGCATCACAGCATTAATATTAAAAGTCACCACAAATATGGCGACGAGGATGTGCGACGTGTTGCAGGCCTGTTGTCTCATCGTCTCATCATGGAGCACTGCCGGACTGGCTCCCGCTTCATTGACCGGTTTCTGAGGTGAGCTTTTTCACAACTTTGAGCGCTGGTCAGTTCGTGTGTGTGTCTCTGTGTGTGCGTTGTGGGGTTGCACCGAGTCGAACCTGTGTGTGCTGTGCTGTGATTGCCGTATGGTGGAGGTTCTGTTCTAAATTTGTTTGCATTGTAATCACCGCAAACAGGGGGGAGTATGAGCATAATACGGGAAGATAGAGAAGTAAGAGGAAATAAAAAGAGGAAATAAAAGAAATAAAAAGAACAAAAGGAAAATAAAGCAAAGGCTTAAAATAAAGCAACGGCTTAGACTAAAGCAAAGGCTTAATATAAAGCAAAGGCTTAATATAAAGCGAAGGCTTAAGGAAGATAAAGAAAGGAGAGGATAAGAGGAAAAAAGCAAAAAAAACTGATTATTTAGGACGCCGCTTATGAGGAATAACGCCCTCAAGGAAACTAACAACTTGAGGCCATGGTGAGGACGTTGGTGTGTCAGATGGGCCTTCTAGATGGGCCGATTAAATCCTGGAAATTCATTAGGTGCGATTTTGAGGTCCACATTGGAGCTAGGAAGTTCCAGGACACTAGGTGCGCTTTCGAGGACGCGTTAGGAGCTAGGAAGTTCCAGGACGCGTTAGGAGCTAGGAAGTTCCAAGATGTTGAGAGTTTGTAGAATAAAATTCATTGTAGGCTCACACTCGAATCATGGTTGACGAATTATGTTCGAAGCAGCCTTTCATTGATATCTACTACTCAGGTAACAGAAAGCGAGCACAAAAAATGATACAGGAAATAAGGAAAAGGAGCGGCGGAGAAGCGGGCCTTTAGGGAAAATAGTATGAATGAAGGATCCAGAGAGAGTGTGTGCGTGGAGAGTGGTGTTTTTGCTGTGTGTGGCTGTGCATGCGTGATTTGTCATAAGGATATCCTATGTTAGATATATATATATATATATATATATATATATATATATATATATATATATATATATATATATATATATATATATATATATATGTGTGTTTTGGTTGAGAACAGGAGTCTTAGTTATCTGTGAGGAAAGATATTCTGTTCATTATGGCTACAACTATGAGTCTCTGTTTGAAGAGAACGTTTTTAAAAGTGTTAAATGGATATGAGCCTCTTAGGAAGGACTTTGTTTAATAAGGTATGAGTCTTCTTTAGAGGAGAATGTTTTCAAAAATTGCTAACAACCTATGAGCTTCCTTTGGAGGACGTGAGAATAGATTAGGCTATAGTAAGAATAAGAAGTTTCAAAACTAGGTTTTGTGTTGCATGTTTTGTGTGAGTTTGTGCGTCTTGTCTCGTGCTGCTGTTATACTGAGCTGTGGGTGCGATTTGGAGAGTTGCTCTCACTGTGAAATCACACTGCTGACTGATTTGCGCATGTCCAAGAATTCTAGGAATTCAAGTTTTCACAGAAAGTTTTAGCCACTCCCTGCCTGCACTGGGGTGCTGCAGCCTGTAGATCTGTGCTGTGAAGATGAGAAAGGGGGAGACTTGTCTTGCAGAGGTGCAGCTTGAGATGAGTGTGAGGTGCTGTAATTGCTTTGAGCTGCAGCTCCGCACAGGAATTTAGGCTTTTTTACGCCTCTGTCTGCACTGGGGGCTGTTAGGTGCAGAGGCAGAGAAGATTAGAAGGAGGAGGGTGGAGTTTTTGAGTGTAGCCCAGAAAATCTTTGGTTACAGTTGTTTGACTATGTAACTATTGGACTGAAAGTCATTAAATTTATAAATGTTGACCGGAAAAAAAAGAAAATGTTATTATCTTGAAAGTAAATACAGGTATGTTTAAAAAGACAGGGAAAATATATTGTAATTACTCAAATAGTCAACAACTGTATTTTCAAAAAAGATGTGGTTAATTGTAGTTGATGATATAAATAATTAATCAATATGCAAGGTTGAATGAGTTTGTATGAAGCAAATATGTTCATCAAGACATTGAATCTTTAATCTTTCATTTATATCTGTACATGAGTACTAAAGAGGTAGTTGGAACTGAGTTTGTCAGTTCCTGAGGAGAATTGGTGTAGTTGCCGAAACCATTAAAGTAAAAGAAAAAGATAAAAGAAGAATAAAATAAAGACAAGAAAAAAAAAAGAAAGGGATTAATAGCTGGCATAAGTGATTTGCTGGAACCCATATCAGTGATTGATCACCCTGGATTAAGAAAAGTCCAGCCTCTGTACCTCTATTGAAAGTAAGAGATGAGAGGACTGATGGATGGGCTTCAGGATTGTCACCTCTGCCATTCTAAAATGTTGGACCACTTGTTTTGAGTGGCGAGACATCTAAAATGAATTTACTTTGAATAAACTACTTCAAAATTTGATAATTTTATAAGGTTTTTGACTTTGTTAAGGTTCTCCACTGTCACATGTGGTCACGTCATTGTGCCAAGGAAATGAGAGACATTTGTGAAGGTGGAAAACAGAACGAATGAATCTGATTCCTGTGAAGAAACAGTGAGTTAATCCAATCCTAATGAAACATTAGACTAAGTTAATTCATATACTTTGTATATTAAATGGGTAACAACTGTTACAAAAGATAGTCAGGAAAGTTGAGAGAAGATGGTAAGTGTATGCTGTAGAAAGGGAAAAGAAAGTTTTATGAGACAATGGGAAGAAAAAAGGGTATGACTTTAAGGGAAGTTAAGGGTACAAGAGTGTACTAAGTTGGTTAAAGACAGAGAGAGAGTGTTGTGAAAGTGACAGAAATGACACTGAAAGAGATAAATGTACTTTTGAGATAGTATAATGGAGTTAATATTAATATTGTTGTTACAGAGACAACTGTAACATTTGGGTTACAATCTAAAGGAGGGTAAACGTCTAGATGAGAATAGTAAAAAACTGCTATATCACAAGCACCGAAACTTAGGAGAAAGAGATAAATTATTATAATTTTCAGGAATGACTAATGGTAATTTCCAAGACGAATTGCTTTTAGATATTATTGTGATCTGATATATCATAAATAAATAAAAAAGGAATTACGATTTGTGCAGAACAAACATATGTTTCTAGTTGAAATGATCAGCTGCTTAAATACTTAGTGGATTGATAGAACTACGGTGATCATTTCCAGTTTTCTGTGTTGTTACTTTTAGTACTTGAAGTATATATTTTATGATACTTTTCTTACTTAGGTAATATTAATTTGATAGTAACATTTTGAATTAATGATGTTATAGGTTAGAATCAAGAAAACTAAAATGAGTATGATCAAAGAGAAGTAATGCTTCTTGGAGGTGTTGTGTTTTGTGTTTATTCAGTGTGCCTCGGTGGATGTCAGAGCAGACCTGTCTCACTCTCCCTACAAGCTGCGAGACCGGTGATGGACAGTACCAGACCCTGAACAACATTAGTCCAAAACAACAGACACAGTATTCAGCGTTCCATTCTGTAGGCAACTTTGGCCCCATCCCCCACATACTTGCATCAGGAAGCATCTGGAGCTGGAGCAGCCGAGAAGGAGAGGCGACAGATTTACAACTGTCCATGATTGAGTGTTTGAAGTGGACACCCAGATGGTTTTCAGGGCATGATCAGAGACTGACATTAAAGAAGCAACGTTACACATGTCTACAAAGTACTTTGGTGAAACATTCACAGATTAACTAATAATTGAGAGAGGACAAGCTGAAACGACCATAAAGATGAATCCAAGCTCCAAAAGTAAAAAGAAAACAAAACGTCTGGAAACTAAGAGCAGACTGAGGTTTAGAAAGACGAAGGATGATGACGATGATGATGATCAGAGTGAATCAGAAGAGATCATGGGAGGATATGACCCTGCAATCAGACGAGTGCTTTCTAGAGCAGAAAAGAGAGGTGATGAAAAATGGAAGAGACAAAAAGACATAAGAGATCAGACCTCTGATGAAAGTGAAGATGGAGACAGCGATGAAGATTTGGAGAGTAGAGGAGCTACAGGATTTCATCCTGCAGCGATTAGCATAGAAGAGATTGAAAGAGACATGGAGCGATGCGTGTCATACTTGGAGAAGCTGAAGATACAGAGGGACAAATTGCTGAAAAAAGGATCCCAGAAAGTGGAGAAGAAATATACATTGCGCTCAAGAAAAGGAAAAGCAAGCGGGAAGATGCTTCCAGTGATCATTCAAGGACAGAATTTGGAGTATAAACCTTTACAGAACGCAGAGATGTCAGATATTCTTGATAAGTTGCCTACTCTCCAAGAGGGAGCACATCCTTGGATTGCAAAGTTGGAAGAAATGTCGACAGGGACACAGTATGCCATCGGAGATATTAAGAGACTTTTGGCTAATCTCATTGGGATTCCGGCTATGGAAGAAATTCTACAGAAAGCTGGACTTAATCGATATATGGGGACTTCTGTGTATGATCCTGAGTTGTTGGCCAAAAGTAGAGGTCGTCTATGGAGAGCGTTGAGAGATGAGTTTCCGACAAATGTGGATCCAAACAACATTTTGATTGAACCATTGGGACAAGAAGAAAATCCGAGAGCGTATGTGTCAAGAGCTCACCAAACTTGGAGGAATGTTACAGGAAATGATCCAGATGCAAGTCAACTGGAGCAGTCAGTTTTGTGATGTGGTGATGGTAATGGGGAAAAACAACAACAAAAAAACAAAAACAAACAAGTAAAGCTGTAATCAGAGATATATTTTAGTCAAATGAAAAGTTTTTTGCATTGGTTAATTTGTTGTTTACGGTGTACTAGTCATCTGTTCGTGTCATTCTCTAAGTACAGATTCGCGAACGAAAATCAGTTATTATAGCCCAATGATGGATCAGCATCTTTTGTCATTTATATAGAGATTTAGAAAATTTGATTTGAATTTCACTATTCTGCATAAGTTGCAGTGGTGTTATTGAAGTCTGTAAATGTTAAAGGGTAAAATAATTTACAAAGACTCTAGAGTGAAGCTGTGCAAATCATTGAATTTTGATAGTGATTACAATTTTGGTTTATTAATTACAGGAACAACTTAATGGAGAGGAACGATTGTTTTGCACAATTACATTCGCAAGTAGACTTGGTTTGTCTTGTGTTCAGAATGAAAATGTAAAAGATGTTAAATGTGAAGAGTTTAGGATAATTTTCACAGTTTAAGATGTTTACACTGTGTTGAGATGTTAGTTTAAGTGTCAGTTTAAAACAGGAGTAGAAGTCACGGTTGTAAAGAACATTTTAAGCTGTTTATGATATTTTAACTGATGGTTCTTGTTAAAAGTAAGAAATTTGAGAATACTATGATCTCATCTACTGAAGAACCTTTAAGTGTGAGGATTACCAAGGATTCATTTATTAAGACTCAGATGAAAAGCATGACAATTGACTATGACACTTTTGATAATAGTTGGACATAAACTGAGAAGACTGAAGATTAAAGGTGATTGCAGTCTTTATGTGTATAATTCCCAGCAGGAGGATCAAGGGGAATATGTGTGTACTTATTCAGAGCCGGAGTTTAAAATTGTTCCGTTTCAAAATCATTGGATAGCAGGTCATGTGACTCGTAAAGTGACTCTTATGAGGAAAGATTTAGAGCATGATGAAGTTCCTACAGTCACAAAGGAGTTCAGGAATAATATACTACAGTAATCACTTCGAGAGTAACTAATACACAGAGGACATTTGTCACTTTGCCCTCGGAAACAATTGAGAGTGTTAATACATCGACTAAAGCAGAGACACCGAGTACGACTTTACCTCTTTGCCGGTTGTTGGGCTGTTTAGTGTCTCCTTGTTAATCAAAGGGGGGAAATGGAATGTGATTTATGTTATACAATTTTTGGTTATACAATTTTTGATACTTGATTCATATTTTTATTTTTAATTGATGTTTTAATTTCCATGTGTTGTTTTGCAAAAAGATACTGGTCAGTGTTTTCTTTTCTTCCAGAACATATGGGGGAATGTGCAGAAGGGGTTCAGATACAAATATGGACCAAACATGGACAATATGAATGGACTGAGAACTCTGAACTAGGACGGTGTGGACGCGTTCAGGTTTCATCACACCAATACTGCATTGATAATCAACACTGCTGAGAAGCTGCGGTGTAGTGGACTACATTCCTGTGTTTGTCTGATATATATACACATGTTTGCAAGAGTAACACATACTTTGTACCATATTATTGCATTAATTGTTTGAAGAATGATGTTTTCTGTCATGGAGTGAATATATGGGGACCTCAGATGTTTTTTCTTTTTTTGATGGTTAGGGAAATGATGTCTAGGCAGGGCGAAGAAAGTCCTTTTTCAGCTCCGAAGGGTTGACCTGCCTGAATTTGGACATTTTTGATTTTATTTCACTTTCTGAGGTTTTCACATGTATTTGCTCAAACCATAGCTCTACATAAATTGCTAAAGATTTATTTTCTAATTGATCTGGAGTACTGAGGTGGTCGCCTAGGGCGGAGGGGCCGTGAGAGAATTATCCTATCGTGAATGATTGATGGCTATTTTGAAAGAAAGCTGCCAGATGGGTTTTTCGCTCTCACACTCCATAAATTGAATTTTGTTACACTCTATAAATTTGTTTACACTCAATAGGTTATACTATAAGGAACTTGATGTAATGAGAGGTGCTATTTTGTGGTAATCTTATTCTTTTTGTTTTCGAGACTTTATTAAGTCTCGAAGGGGGGAAATATGAAGTATCTAATGATTTACAACTTTGACTTAAGTTTAATTACGCCTGCATATTTTAATTCAAATGTATTCCATACCATAATGTGTTACTGAAGTCATGGTGGGAAGGAGAGGCCCTATACAGGAAAGAGTTCGAGGAGGATACAGATGTGGAGTCTAAGAGAATAACAGGAAAAGGGCCCTAAAACAAAAGAGACTCTGTATCTTCTAGTCCATGTATAGGACACTCGTGGTTGACCTTTATCTCAACTCATATATACACCCTCCCACTAAATGCACAGTATATATACCATGTGTTAACTGCAGAACTTCAGAGCGACATATTGGAAGAATTGGGTTGGTCGTTCTCCAAGCTCTCTGCAGGAGCTTGTCAAATTGGTACTGAAAATCTTGAATTGTAATAAATCCTTTTATAATCAAGAACAGTGTCGGCGGATTCCTCTTCATACAGCATCACAGCATTACTATTAAAAGTCACCACACTTCTTCTCAATCGGACCAGACGTTTCAGTTGTCCTAAGTAGTTTTCAAACCGAAAGGCACTGCATGCATCCAGGCATCCAAAAGTTTCTGCTTCATCTGTTAAATGGAGCATGGCATGAACATTATACACCATGAAGTGCCTGTTATACAGCTCGGCTGTCTTTGACACAAAATACACCATCAGACTTCTGCTGTAGTCGGCGTGTTTGCGTGCCAGATTGGGTGAAACCAAAATATTCAGTGCCACGCTGAAAGCCATGAAATGCTTATACAGCGGGCTTGACAGAATGTCCTTGAGCACCATTTTTCCTGTGTACAGGGCAAACTGACGCAGCTATGTAGCCTTCCATCGGTCCACTTCTTCCAAGTTCCATGGCTTCCTGGTAAAGACAGCAGACAGTCTGACCTGCCTGTTTCCCCTCACCCATTCCACCAGCAGTTTCCTCATTACACCTAAACAAGCTTGGTGCATGTAGTCAATGGAAAACATTTTGATCATATCAATGGGAAGTTGCAGAAACAGGGAAACTGTAAGCCCCTCTGTTTCCTTAGCAGCCATCTCTCTTCTAAACAGCTCATTGGTTCGCAGGGTATGTTACATGGCCATCCACCCATTGCCCTTTCCGTGTACATTTGTCACATCCATTGTATCCGGTGCACAGTTTGATTGCTTTGACCATTGCCTTGGCTGGAGCATCACATACAACACAACGCATCAAAACTTCTTTCCTTGAATTCCATTTTCAAGCAGATGCTGCGCTTCTGCAACCGCATAATTTAGAAAATCCAAATCCTTAGATTTTGAAGGACCAAAAGTTACAGTTACAGGAAAAACACGAGTTGGAGTCAAATGTATGGCACACAAGACAGGCCACAGACTGATCTTGCTGCTTTTGAATAGCGTAAGTCCGTCAATGTTGAGAGACAACTCCAGTGTGTTTATTTTTTTCAGAGCCTCCCTTGGGTACTGGTTGAGTTGTCCTTCAAGAGTTCTCCTTAAACCAAAGTGGACATACTCCATTCCTGATACTGTGGTTGACCTGATATCTCTCGGTGTTGATAGAAGGGTTCTGGCTGTTGACGGAAACTCTGGATGTCCACTGGCTTTCAGTCCCACAAGAAGATCATCAAGAGCAGAGTGATGAATCTGGTGTTTTAAGGCCAAGTGTTGTAAGAAGTTCCTGAGTGAACCTTGTGGGTTATGTTCCTCGCTGCAGGAGTCACAGGAGACAATCCATAGGTTTGTCCATGGGCGTCTCCCACATTTCCAGGTCTGAAGAAGCAACACTGCTACTGTCCTCCACAGAGCTGCTGACAGAACTTGCTGGCATTACCATGAGCTCTGGCTCCTCTTCACACAGCAGTTGTAGCTGTGATTCTTGATGTTGGTCGTACCAGCTCTTGTCGTGCCCTTTTCCATCACTTTGTGTAGGCCTGCCGCTCTGTCCTTGTACTCATTGTATACAAATGTAAAACAACCTATGAGTTCCTGTTGAAATGAAACCTAAAAATATATAGTGGTAAAATTGCATGTGACAGGATTTCTCATTGTAGGGACACAGCATCCATAAAAATGCTAATAAATAAATTCCCAAAAGAAGCGGTATAACAAGAATGCAAGCAGGTTAACACGATGACAAAAACATACAATGCAGCAAAGCATACACGTCATGCACAGCAGCAAACAAAGACTCAACAAAACCTATATATGCAGTCCATTTAAAGCTCTCGCCAAAATGCAACCTATGGTCTTTTTGTGAATGTACCCGAGTCAAATTTTGTTTAAAAGCATAATTAGGACGAAGCGCCACTTTACCTTAAGATAACTAAGATTTACTGTATTCTCGTTTTTGGGTTCAATGGCCTTTTGAATGGGAGAGCTAGGGGCACTACAATGATAGCATCAAAATCACTATTTTTTAACACTAAGAAGGCTCGACATAATATGAAACTTTGCTCCAACAATTTGTTTGGGTATCGTAGCAACATGTGCATTCATGAATTTCTCTCTCATATCTCTTACATAATCAAAGCAAACTCATGAACTCGCTGTTTCATTGTCTAAAATATTCACTAACGTGTATATAATATATCCGTTACAGGCTTTACAGCATATTGTCCGCTGATGTATCGTAAGATAAGTGTTAAACTCTAAACCCACATCGGCTCCTTGGGACACAAGATATTACGTTAACGTTAGCTACCTAGCTCTATTATTTAGCTTGAGCCAATAGCCTCGGCAGTTTTGGGAAACGCTAATGAGTTAAGTTAAATCCATGTAACAGGCTTTGCAGCATACATACATAGATATATCCCTCGGATGTATCATAAGATAATAACCATGGATAAATTAATAGAACACATGGTGAATTACAGCCATTAGCTGGAGCTATATCCATTATTACAACTACAGGACCCAATAGTCATCTGAGCATGTGCAGTACTGGCATATAACAGAGCCCTACTGTGATGTGGAGCAGGGGAGAGTGGACCCAAATGCAGGGAGAGGGAGGCAGGCAGAAGGTTTCAACAGAAGGGTTTATTGCAACAACAAAAAACACAGCACAGAGGCTGGAAAAACCACAGGAACAAAATGCAGAGGGATAAAAACAAAAGGACACAGGCTGACGGCACAGGAACACACGAGGGCAAAAGCAGGTAAAAACGATCTAACAAGAGATAAAGGGAACACGGGGATTAAATACAAGAGGTAATGAACAAATGAGGGACAGGTGATACAACAGGTGAAGCACATTAGGGCGGGGCAGGACAATCAACCAAGGGGGGAAAGCAAAGTAAAATTAGACATGACAAGACAGTAAACGGACTTTCAAAATAAAACCGGAACAACTGACAGGAAACATGAAATCAACTAAACACAGAAACTTGACACAACACAACAGAGAACACAGGAATTAACCAAAAATGCACTATACACAGAACACAGTCAAGACAGGGTAAACACAATAGACAAGGACATAACTAAACAGAAATATATTCAGAAATAATAATACAGGCAACCGAAATATACAAAACCAGGCAACAAAATGTCCAAACCATAACACCTACGAGGGAAAGAGCTTAAGGTTAAACCCCAAACCCTTGCATTACAACCACAACATCAACTACAACTGTAACGTATTTTACTTACTATAGAATATTAAGTTGTGTAGGTCGTTGGTTGTTGTTGTTGTAAGTCGTTGGTTGTTTTTCCAAGACTTCCTGATAATGAACGGTCTGCTGGGTTCTACGTAGACTTATCCATTTCTTCCAACCAATCAGGAACGTCCGTGTTGCGTCACACGCCTTGACGTCATGCAACCTGGCCAATCAGCATTTTAGAGGGTAATTTCAAACTAAAATGGAGTGTGTTTCTCTCAAGGGGGTAAGCATCTCCTCACAACCCGAACCTTCTATGGCGCCATTTTGATGCTAATAAGCACTCACCCCCCGTTAGCATTCCATTGACTGCCATTCATTTTGACGCCACTTTGACCGCAAATAACTTTACATCTGAAGCGTTTAAAGACGTTATTTGTCCATTGTTTATTCTAAAGAAACACGACAATGTATAAAAGGCACCATTACCTTGTACCACACGTTATGGCTCCGTAGCAGACGTTTTTGTAAAAATAGGCTAACGATTGTGTCATAACCACAGGACTTACTGTCGCATAGTAAAGGAATTATGCTGCGTTCTATTTACCTCCGAACTCGGAAGCCACAACTGGAAATGACGTCATACCCAAGTTGAATGCGTTCTATTTAAAAGTCAGATTTTCATTGTTTTCATTAGCTCTAGCCCGGTTAGCTATTTTTAGCAACCAGTTGATAACAACGCATTACGCCGTTTTTTGTGCATGCAAACAACGTAACAACATGTCCACAGATAGAAGTTGGACATGCCTGTAGTGACACAAATAAGACAGAAGTGCTTATAACTTTATGTTACTGCAGCTTTCACAACTGTTGATACAGGGGACAGCCATGTTGGATTTTGAACTCGCTCTACTGCGAGGTTGTACGAGTTACGAGCTCGTAAATATGAGGTCAGGGGGCGTGTTTACGACTTTGACCTCGTAAAAAACGAGTTCCGTGGTAAATAGAACGCGGCATTACCGTATAGTACAGGAGAAGCTCGCAGGCAGTTTGGACTTACATTAGCTGTTTAAGTTTAATTACTAATGTTAACTAGCATTTTAGTTAGCAATAATTAGCATGTGTCCATGTTATCTCCTTACATATACCTACGCTCTCTGTCTCTGCAAGATTGGGAATGATTGAGATTTCTCTTGGCACAGCTACCAGAAGACTTACAACTTTCAGAGAGGTTGCTCACGTCACATTTACGTCGTCTCTCTCAGTTGGAGGCTGCGCAGTAACGCTCGGCGATCACCGGAAAAGTGCTTCTAATGGCCTTCACTGGTCTCCGTCCAGAGCAACGGGATCTGTTGGTCCATCTTATATACTGTCTATGGTTTCTCTCTCCGACTCAGTGGTACTACCCACCAATGCTCGAATTACATGGGAGCCAGAGGGAGCCGAGCTCCCATAGAGTGAGGACTGGCTCCCATGAAAGCAACAAAGTCAAAAATTTGAGGGGGTCTCTCACATCTGAAGGTGTCTGCCATATCTGCCATTGTAATTTAATCTTAAACAACGCTCATTATCCATCCCTGTGCAGTCTCTTACCATTAAAGACGTTACATTAAAATATAAAATATAGGCTACTACAGGACATAGAACTGAGCCTACCCTACGCTCATGAACGCAGCATGACTGCACTTCACCACCACACCACTAGGCTATGTGTGCAAACCGCATATGCTACGATCGATTTGACAGCACTCGCAAGTCCGAAGAAGTCACGTTGCTTTTAGCTTAATGTGCTTTTGAGGTAAATACCACCAATACATCTTAAATAAATAAATATGTAGCTATCCTCTGCCATTCAGAGCTCCGGAAAAGTTCCCAGATATTTTGAAACACCTGTCAGCAATACAATGCAATCTCTGATGGCGGAATATTCAGTGAATAGGCTTCCCGACAACATTGCAGTGCAAATTCCAAAATTGTTCGTCTATTTATTTCCACGGTTCAACACACGAGACGACTGAACACTCAGGTGTTGTTATCACTACGTGCACATTATAAGACTAGAACGTAGTTTGGCTGTGCAAGGCTTTATTCATTTCTGCCAGTTAGTGCATTTTCCCTGTGTATAAGTTAAAGACTACATGCATTATTGTGTTTGACACTGAGGATATCTGAGACGGTAGTCTGGTTCAAATGAGTTACGTTTTATTTCATTGTGAAATTGAGAATGACATTCAGACTAAATTGTTTAGTCTATTTCTTTGTATTGCAAAATTGAAATTAAATATGGACTATTATAATCAATGATATGTTGAAATTAATTAAAAGGACTCCATTTCTGTAAAAAAAAAAAATAATCAGAGTTAGAGTTGGGCGGGTGTTCGAAAGCAGTGCTTTTGAGCCCTAATAAAATGTAATCTAATTAATTACATACTCTGTGATTAATTAATCGAAATTAATCGCATACATAATTAACGGTGCCTGAACCGATACTTTTTAAGAAAGTAAAAAAAGAAAAGAAAAAAAGGGGTACTAAACAACAGTTGGTGACATTAAAGAACGGCTTGTTTATTGCTAAGGCCATATGGTCAAAATTAAATGATTTAATAATAATGTATAACAATAACTTATTTCACTAGTAAATTGCTGTTGAACGACAAAAACAACTACCAGATGGAAAAGGACATTTAATAACTTCAAATGCACCACGAGGCTTTAGTTTAGTTTAGTTTCATTCGTCTGTGTTGTTTTTCCGACGGTAGCTGCAGATTGTTACATACCGGTGTTGAATCCTCTACAGTAAAACACAGTCAAACTTTACACCATTTAGCGTTAGGTGTCAGCATTTTAACAGTTTTTAATCCAGCTACTAGCTAGCGGTAGGCTAACGTTAGCTGCTGTCGAGTATAGTGTTAACTAGCATCACATGCAGCGGTGTTTGTGTTGCCTGTATTGTCTCCCTCGCACATTCTCGTCTCCCTCCTTCATTTTACAGTCGAATGGTGGCTAGAACGGCTCCAGGTCAAACGTCAATATGGAATGGATTAATCTGTGTTATTTTTTTTAACGCGTTATTTTTTCTCAGATTAATTAATCAAAATGACCGTGTTATTTTGACAGCCCTACTCACTATATGACTCTAGAGTCGGTACTCGCTCCAAAGCTAATCGCTGTCACTCTCTCATTCTCCCTCGCTCTATGACCTACTCCCCCCATACACACACACATGCCGGCTCGACGCACACACCAGCGCGCAAGTATAAACATCAGGCCACTTACGTTATTTGCACTACAAAGAGTATATATATTTGTTATATATTTTTGGTATAGTGCTTAACAAGCATAATTTAATTTTGCCTAGTTGTGGCCTGTTGAGGTGTTGTGTTATTTGTATCAATCCACTATATAAATATAATCTACATACATGGCATTTGATTGGAGGCTAGTTTCACTTTGTCCCACAGCAACATTAAAATAGTTTAGATTTGTGTACATTGTTTCTGTTAATAATGTATTGTATTAAGTGTCCATTTCATTATAATATTCAGATTTATCATAAATAATTGAACATGCACATGTATTTTAAGTTCCGTTGAAGAGGGGTGGAGGTGGGGTCATATTTGAGCATTTAAAAATGTACTTGAAAGTAACGCAATAGTTACTTTCTGAAGTAACTAGTTACTTTCATAATTTGTAACTGAGTAACTAATTGAGTTACTTTTTGGAAGAAGTAACTAGTAACTGTAACTAATTACTTTTTAAAAGTAACTTGCCCAACACTGGTGGCGGAATTGTTTTCTGAAACTGCAAAATAGCACTAGGGAACGTTTGCTCTGGAACACGCCTCCTCTTTTTGCTGAACCGCCCCCGGGAGCGCAAGTTAATTCCCTAATTTACTGACGTGAGTCTGTGGAGGGAAAAGTCTGCTGTGCGTAGGTGTACAAGTCAATTGCGCTTGGTGCAATACAGGGCCCTTAGACTTCCAGTGAGGTTTTGCTCTATTTCTCTCCATGGAACTGTAGATGAGGGGTCCATCCACACTCTGAGGGTCCGTAGCTCTGTGATACACTTTAAGGTTGGGGAGGGCCAAGCCTCCCGTGTTTGTGGTACATTGCAGGGTAGAGTATTTTAGCCAAGGTTGTTTATTGTTCCAAATATACTGCCGAATTAAGGTATCAAGTTTCTTCCAGAAATGTATTGGTGGGGGTAAAGGGATCATTGTACTTAAGAAATTCACACGAGGAACTATGTTCATTTAACGACAGAAATCCTGGACCGTAGTGATGCCGGCAGCGCAGACCAATTGGCCAGATCCCTTTGAACACTACTTAATATAGTTTCATAGTTGTCCTGGACAACTCGCTGTATCAATGTGTGTATGGTAATGCCCAAATATGTAATTTTGCTTTGGGTTGGTATTGTAACACTAATGGCTGATGCCACATGCCTGTTGTTCAATAAAAGAAGATGGGATTTATTCCAGTTAATTTTAAAGCCGGAGATTGAGCCAAATTCGTAGAAGATCTTATTAAGTCCTCAAGATCAGCGATGTACAACAAATTATCATTTACTTTCTTGCTCCCGCCCCCAGACATATCCGACCAATAAGAGGGCTGGGCAGTATGATGGTCATTTCTGTCCCCGTAAATGATTGATTATATAAAATGTTTTGAACTAGTAGCCTATTCTGTCTTCTATCTTCTATTGAGAAATGTCTGACCACTGTTCTTCTCCTCAGGTGCAGTGTGACATTTGGTCCGATGGGCACAACTGTATGAAATTTGTCCCTGCAAATTACATTAGCTATAAATGCAAAAATTGAAAACAATAGGTTACATTTTCTTGAAATAATGTGTGCGTTTGTGAAATAATAGTAATATAAGTGATAAATGTGTGTTTGTGTGTATATGCGTTGGGTGATCAGTAAGAGCTACTTTACCTAAGTAGGTGCTAAACAATGTTGTTTGCTAGGATAGGTCATCATAAGTGAGAGACTTATTAGTTCATCAGAGAGTGACAACTAGTGTTGTCGGAGTCTGTTCCCGTTGAATAGTTTCTCTTCTGTTAATGCGTAGCCCCCCTGCAAATTACATAGGCTAGCATCAATTGGACAGTAAAACTGAAATCAAATGCCTTCAGGACCCAATTTAGCAGACACCATGCTCATCTGGCTCAGACAGTTGGGTTTTGGGGAGCAACTTTAAGTACATTGGCCGAGATCTAACTAGCCAGGATAAATAGAAACTGCTGTGCATGTGTTAAAACAGCTTTCTTTGCAATCACCTGCATTGTGGGGACGTCTTGCTAGCTATGACTATCACACGAGTACTCAAGAACTTGACTCCTGCAATACTTCTGTCATGACTGCTGCTTTGCTGTAGGCTACTGTACATTATTTATTTAATTGGCCACCGCAGGAGTTTTGGGACCTTTAGGCTAAAATGTCTTGACCCTCCCCTAGCCAGTAATAATCTTTCTATGACCCTCCAAAGTTATTTGAAAAAGAGGCATGACCCTCCTCTTATGTGTTAGTTTGCACTTAGCAAATATGTACATAAGACACTTGATTTTTTACAACCATGAAATACACGAGTTAACCTCTGCATTCTCACCTTACACATCCCACTCCTCTGTTATGGTGTGGTGGCCATTTCAGTAGATTTACTCACTAACATTGTTGTGGAAACACAGTAAGCATGGAAACTAAATGCACACTTCCTGCATTACTGCATTACTTCAAATACTAAGCTATTCCTCTAGTAAACTAGTATTCACATTAAATAAAACATGACTATTCAGCAAAGGACACTGGGAAATAAATTAAACACTGGTTGGTGTGGACTCGTCACTAGGCTTCCTCCGTCGTATATTTAGCACATAGGTAAAGCTGCCGAAGCTTAGCATTATATTCCAAAACAACGTTGTTTTTTTTTTAAAGCATTTTTTAAATTATATTGTAACAATTTAACAATTCGCCCTTATGAAATCCAGTCGCGGCACGGCTGTCTTGGAACGCAATAGACAGACGGTGGTGGAATGCCCCGACACTTAAATTCATCTAAAATGTAACAGTGAACACTCAGTGTTGGACCTACAGTCTGTTGAGACGCCTCTCCAAACGCAGAAACGAAGCGCAGTCACACCATAAAACGTTAAGACACGTTGAGAAAAAAGATCCGTATTTTGCCGTAATCCAATGACACGGGGAAAAAGTAATCCACAGCGATCAGTAGATCCACAAAAAGGGTCACGGTGTATCCAGCAAGGCTGCCAGCCAGCTCTAAACAGGTGAACAAGGCCTCCCCACTTCGCCCTTTAAACAAAGTGGAATAAACATATAAAAGTCCAAATCTACACAAAACCCGCAATCAATTAGTAAGCTGACATCACATTTATATACATGGCATTTCGGAAAACTTTATTGCAAGGTTGGCACGGCAAGATGTCCAGACTAGTGCAACAGTCATTTTCGTTTTTTGCGTCCTGCTGCTCCCATTGTCAGCCAGGTAATATTTTTTTTTACTAAAGCAGTATATGAAATCTGATGCATTACCTACCACCATTTAGTTGCTTTGTGTTATTTAAGATATTTATAAAATATCTGGTCCTGCCAGATGCAATTATTCCACAAATTTTTTTAACAATGCAATTACCCGTTTCAGCCACCAGGGGACAGTGCTCCCCCTGCCCCCCAGCAAACTCATGGGTCAGACCCATCTGGTATTGAAGGAGGGCCGAGACTAAGAGCTACATGGAAAAATATGCACCAAACAAGCCACTTTGAAATGTAGCTGTTTTCATGAATACAAAAGTTGGGTTCTTTCCCCCCCCAGGCTAAAAATAAATGTTGTCCCCTCAAAGAATAAAAAGACATGACCCTCCCCTATTTTCTTCCGGTGGTCCATTCCATGAATACCAAACTGTGTCTTAATGAAATAAAAGACCAGTCACAAACACATTATTGTATTAAGAGTAACTTTATAAAAAATAAAAAAAATTAACAAAGCGTTCGTAATAAAGTACCATTGGAGGTAGCGCCAAAAAGCATTTAGACCTACAATGTGATAAAGAGGTCAACTAAACAGACATTTAACATTTTAACAACAACCAATTCAACATTTAAAAAAAAAAAAAAAAAAAGCATTTATTGATACCTCATTGACTACAGCCTCAGAGGGTGATGTAGTGTTGGCTGGCTAGCTAGAATTCCCCTTAATCATTTGTAATTTCATTCCTCAAACAGAAATACAAAACAATGCAATTTAACTGAAGTAGTAGTACAAAACACACAAAAACAGAAAGAGTGTAAAGTACCGTACGTTGCCAAAATAACAAATGTTACCAGTGAACTGCAAGCATCTGTATATGTATCCAGTGTCACCCAGTAAGCTACAACACCGGCGGAAATATCTGCACAAAATTCATAAATCAACCATGAGCCAGATAATTTGGCTCCAAGACTCAATGAACAGAAAATAAAAGAAAACACAGTCTCCAGCCTAGATTTAAACAGGTATCTAAAAACAGATCTTAACCATTCAAAATGAGAAACTCCTTTTTTAAAAAGGAGTTCCCCATTTCCACCCCCAAAAAACCTCATCCTTTGGCTTCTGAGCAGTGCCTGTTATTGCCAACAGGACTGTACTGACAACAAACAGTCAATACCCACAAACAGAATAAAACCCATCTTTGGGTGTACTGGTGTCTAGCTGTACTATACTTTCACTGGGATGCAGTCCTTTATCAGTCCATGCTTAAATCAATCTAACATACATTCAGCCATATGTGCATCTGCCTATCCACATTATTTGATCTTTGGTACATTTACAGCAAGTCATCATCTTCTCCTCCTCCGTACATGTCTGCCAGTTTCTTGAAGCGGGGTCCCCACTCATTGAGGCAGTTGTAGTCCTGGTCTCCGCTGCTCGATGAGTTCAGAGAGGAGAGGCTTCCTGCATCAGAGCCACCCCCTTCATAATCAAACACCAGCAGAGAGTCATAGGGAGGTGCTGTTGGGTCGTTGTCGGCTGCCTTCAGGTTCTGAGAGGAGTAGAAGATAGGTTATTTTACATACTTTTTACATACATAGCAGAATCAAGTCAGAAAAGATGGGGAGAGAGGATGATGCGACAAGTATCAAAAACCATATTATTAAAAAAAAAAAAAAAAAAAAAAAATCATGCCATGACGAACAAACAGGACCATAAACAATTGGACATCAAAAGGAGCCCCATGGGGTTTGAATTGAATAATGTTGAAGATTGTGTTGACCAATGTGATTTGTGATTTCAAACAAATGTGTTTACCCCCCCTCTAAAAACAATAATTTATTACAGCAGTAATAAATTACCTATTCTAACAATGTTAGATTTGAATAGGTTTGTATGAGCTCTCGAATGTTTGACTCACATCATCAATGAAGTTGCCAATTTCCTCTGGGTTGGCGGGGCGAGGCCGGTACTGAGGAGCCGGCATGAAGTTCGGCACTACGTCGTTTCTGAACACTTCGGGCCGGTTGTCCAAACCACGGTGGAGAACACTCAGATCAAAGTCCTGATGGCGACACATGTAGGAGTTCACACATAAGATACAGCATCTTTATTTTTAACTAAGACATCCATTTGTACATTTATACAATACATGTAATGTAGCAGATCAATATTTTGCATTAAAATCAGCTCCACTTCAGCCACCTAAAACAATGAACTGCTGAACAAAGTCAAGAGTTAAAAAGTTTTTAAAAAGGGATTTTTTTTTTTTAAACTTCTTGGACAATTGTCCAATAGTATGCTCTCATAAAAATCCTTAGGTGTTACAGTTGCTTAAATCATATATTTAATCTTAAATTATAGTTGTGATACAATTTTACTAAAGTAGAGGATCATATTGAATTATCACCTGGCCCTAATCACTTGAGTTAACTTCCACTGGGTTTTCCTCCAGAAAATGTGTAAAAAGATGTGGCGCCATCACTAAAAAAACCACCTGATCAGAGAACTGATAAGCTACAGATGTTTGAAAACGGTCTGGCTGGTGAACATCTTTCTATTAATTTTAACTAGGTGCCTGACAGCGCCTGGCAGCACTGCTCAGCTGTGACTGCCAGAGACATGTAGCCAATGCTTTCTGTTTCCGACTTTGATGTACCTCCTTGATTATTTTAACGGTATGATGCCCACCTGATTGAGCCCTGTCAGGAAGAAATTATTCCAAACCTCGGTCTTAATTTACCTGATCGTCTTCCCCCCCTCCCTCTTCATCATAGTAATAAATGTTGTCTCGGATATCGTCGTCTTGCAGTAAAGGTTCCTTCTTTTCTCCTCTTCTCCGTCTTGCAAATAGCAGCAGCAGTAACACCAGCACTGAACATACAGAGCACAAAGCTTAATACAACACATCCATGATTAAGTCATCACAAGTCTAGTCTCACTTTGCCAGACCTTCCTCCACCGCGGCGCTGTAGAGGAGGGTCTGGCGAGTCCACACAGCATTCCAGGATGGGAGAAAAATGTGCTCTGGTTTATTGGAATTTCTTAAAACCAATCCCAATCGTCTTGGGTGGCGCTAAGCGCCATAGGGAGCAACAGCGCCTCTGCAAAATAGCCTCGGGAAGGAACTTGTTTTGGTGTAACGTGTACGTTCAAAAGTTGTTTTAGTCGTGCAAAAGAAAACTCAGATTGGACAGATAGTCTAGCTAGCTGTCTGGATTTACCCTGCAGAGATCTGAGAAAAGGTTAACCATAGTCCTCAAATTGACTGGAGTTTAAAATGCCAACACAAAAGAAGAGGAAAGTGACTGGTATCCAGCCTAAATGATTGAAATCTAGAGGAATCTCCGTCGGCAACGGAGAAATCCCGGAAGTGGAACGTCGAGGATACAGACTCCAACCACCGCCTACATCGCAGAGAAAGCATAAGCATCTTTACATATACAACGTAAATCAAATAGCAGACTTACTGAGCAGCAACAGGATGCCTCCAAGTATTCCCAGGATTACAGGCAGGTCAGTGTCACCTGCCACACGCCCTTTGCATATCACTTCTTCCCCAGTGCAGTCACACACTGTGGCCTGCACTGTGCTGTCCTGCCCCAGGCCCTGGTTGTCCGTAACCCTCAGGACCACAGTGTACTCGCCACTGGCTAACTCTGTGGCTAAATTCAGGATAATGCCCGTTTCTGCAACAAAGAGGAAAATTACCATTATAGTCACTGTGCAGTTGATGTGCCGTTTAAGTTTGTAATTCCAACAATGATTTCACATAAACGCTTTCACAAAAAAGTAAAACAATATTTATACTCTGGCTCCCCGCCCAGGTAGATTGATACCCACACTAGATAAAATCCGAATTACAATTTCCCCCCCCCCCAATCAATGACGTAATTTTATAGCACACAGACCAGTGGCCTCCAGCCCCTGCCCTTCATGAACCTGCGGGCATGTCACAGCGCTAACCATTCACTTCAGGCCAGGTAGCCAGGCTTATGTTAGTACAATGTTGGTAGTAGCAAAGATCCTCTATAGTAGCACAATAAATAATATGTAAATAGTTATTTCTTTCTAAATTATCTGGTTATGTAGTCATTTTTTCAATAAATAGCTTATAAACCTTTATTTGACTAGTTAACTACTGAATTACTGAACGCGCCATCACATCCCACGCCACCCACGTCCCTCATCACCCACCACCACAAGTAAATTCTCAACCTGTGGAAAACACTGGTAAAGCATATCTTGCCTAAACAAACTAGCTTCTTTGTAAATACATTGCATGAGGTGCTCATTTTCACTGAGGCGTTTTCCTAAGACATTACTTACTCCAATGCTGTGTATCGCCTCCCCAATAAACTTCAATCATTCAAATATCAGCAAACAATCTCTTATACCTAAACTCAAGTATCTCTGACCCAGTACCTGAAACAACCTGAAATGTGTGGAGCTTACTTACTAACTAGCCTAGGAGAATGGACTACCTTATATATAAACTGACTTTTTGGCCAGCTGAACAGAACAGCAAAAAACAATGAGGAAACATTTCAGCTCTCAACAGTGAACATTTTTTAACCTCTTTCTTGACCTATTTGTTTTTTGTCTGCTGGTCTTTTAAAAAACTTAAAATGTTTTTTCCCCCCCTAGAAATGACCTATAAGTTTCTCCTGAAACTTTGATGGCAGTAGTAATGGATTGCATTTATTTAACGCTTTTGTAGTCTTAATGACTACTCAAAGCACTTTTACAGTACAGGCACTAATCCAGACACACACACACACACACAACATACTGGATTCGTTCATCCTAGCGGTCCAGTTCTTTAATGCCATGCCCTGTAAAGAGACGCTGTATGGAGCACCAAAGCCTGGTCCGTCTTTATCGGTTACCGTCAGCAGCTGTTGAGCTGATTGTTTGTTACACACCTGGGAAAACAGAATGTCAGACTTAAGTCTTTGTTTACTCATTACTGCACAACAGTGGCTTTTGTGTGCTATATTTTAAAACCCCTCCCATCATAAGTTCTGCACCCAAAACGTCAATTTAAAATGTTTCTGTATTGAAACTGCTTTAAAAAAATAAAAAGGACCAGTTTGTAGGATTTAGGAGAACCTATAGGCAGAAAAGGAAAACAAATATTCCTAACTATATTTTCATTACTGTATAAAAGCACATGAAACTGAGAATCGTTTTCATTAGTTTAAAATGAGCCCTTCATATCTACAGTCAAAGTCCTCTTGCGCAGAGCCCAACATGTTTCTACAGTAGCCCAGAACGAAAGAATAAGGGAGCTTGGTGGCTTGTGCAGCCAGTGCTTTAATATATTACCTGCTAACATTGTAATTGAATGCAATTTAGGCAATAACAATGTTGCTTGTTCTAATAAGGAAACTTTTCTTTTGTATATTTACTATTGCCGTTTAGTATAAAGCAAAAGTATTTCTTATCCGATTACTCGATTAATTGATGGAATAATCGCTAGAATACTCTATTACTAAAATAATCAATAGCTGCAGCCCTAACCTGAATGACACCATAGTTTTGACTACACACTTGTTGCAATCTGCAACCTCGCCAAAAGATGCCACTAAATCCTACACACTGGTCCTTTAACAGTTTGGCAAGGGAGACTCACGTTGATGGCACGTTCCTCAACGGTGGGTGCATTGTCATTGACATCTTCGAGCTGGATTATTAGAGTACCAGTTCCTGTAGCTGGGACTTCATCTGGTGAGGGGACAGACATATACACATATATCAGGAGAACAACTGGAAATGATATGGAAGCTAAAACATCACAGTAAGATAAAGCCCAAACTTTTTGGCCATAAAGCAGTGCAGAAAACCAGATAAGCATTTACAAGTTTAAGATTTGCCTCCCACCTACCATTGTCATATGCACCAATGAGTGCTGTGTATTTGTTGTCCTTGACGAAGGCAGACTCTCTGTCCAATGGACTTTTTACTGTAATCAGGCCTGTCCCTTTGGCCACGTTCAGCCAGCCAGCAGGGTCACTAATTATTTTATACCTGGACATAAACAAGATGATAAATGCTATGCAAGCGACGAGAATACAACAGATTGGATCAGATCACTTGAGTAACACCAGTTAACATGTAGTAAATACGGTCTACACTTCAGTTTCTATTACTTAAAGGTGACCCATTATGTTTTTTCTGTCATATTTATAATGTTAGAATTAGGGCCGTCAAACGATTCATTTTTTCTTAATCACGATTAATCGCTGAATTTCAATAGTTAATCACGATTAATCGCATCTTTTATCACATGATTAAAATTCAATTATTTTGCACTGTATTATCAATTTAAACCAATTCTTACCAGTGTATCTTCATTGAGAATCAAATGAATGCAAAGGTACTTTATGAACTTGACTTTTAGATTTATTTGATTATTTCAAATCAAAAGATGTGCAACAAGACTGAGGTAACACAATGTCTTCAGAAATATAGCTTGCTTTTAAAAATTTCCAAATAAATTATACAGCAAAAGTGCATGCACAAGATGTCAAGGTGGTCTGCAGTTAGTTGCCACCCATTTAGCAAGCGCTTCAGTTAATTTTTTTGATTTAGTTTCATCCACAGGTCTGTGGCGACTTGCACTCTCCAAAATAGTCCACTAGCATCAACCTGATTAGCTTTACTAGCTGCATGCTTAGCTCGTAGATGATAGCTTAAACTTTAAGTGCTTCGGTGATATTTTAGCTCCATTTCAGGTGCATATTGCTTTTGACTGGTCGACGGAGCAGGCCAGAGTGAGAGAGGAGAGATGCAACACAGGCACAGATTTACGGAAGAAATGGGTTAAGTAACGCAACATCAAACTAACAATATAAATGGTATTGTCCCATTCTATATCTTGTTTGAAAAGATACGGATATATCTTAAAAAGTCAATATACTGCCAAGGCCTGGTACTATCAAAGTGTTGACCTAGGATGTACTGAAAATTACAAACAGATTTGCAGCCTTTAAATAAGCTTTATCACATCCACTAAAATCTCAGCTACTCCTACATTTTATCTTGAGTAATACAGTCACCATCTGCAGGCTAAGACATTTTAGTGATGAATGCACTTATTGATGCCTGGCGTTAAAGAATTAAAAGTGTCACCTAAAGTAACGCATTTCTTAATCTAATTTTCTCTAGCATGATACTATTTTGTTTAAATACAAGTACAAGTAAATAAGGAACATCAGAGTTTGATCTTACATGACATTCTGTTTGCGTGCAGTGTCTGGGTCAGAAGCGGTGTACTGCACCACATCACTGTCAACGGCAAGGTCCTCACGTTTTACCACATGCTTCTCTACTGGATCAAAGACTGGAGCTTCATTGACATCCCGCACAGTCACCACCACTGTGGCGGTGGCAGTGGGCAGTAGAACAGCAAAAGGAATCTCATTCTCCACTGCAACCAACAAAGTGTGTGTGCTGCTCTTCTCAAAGTCAAGAGCCTGGTTGGATGGAAGGAAAAGCATACTGCTGTAAAACTACAAAGCCCACTTTCTACTTAAATACATAAAAGCGATTCTTATCTTATAAATTAACAATAGGTCGCTGAAAAAAAAAAAAAAAAAAAAAATGTATTAATATTTCTCAACTTTAATATTGCGGCTTATTGGAGAATTATTAGTTTACATCCTACCTTGGCAGTAGAAATGATTCCTTCATGTTTGTTACTTCCTGTTTTCACGGTAAAAAGTCCTCCAGGATCACCATCGACAATCGTGAACTTGGCGTTCCAGGCTGGGGAATGTGGTTCGTCACCGTCCGTTACTGACATTGTTAAGATCTGAGCGTCGACTTTATTTTCATCAACTGTTGCCGTATACTGGGAGAATGCAAGAGATGTGTTAAAAGTGAAACAAAGAGAAAACAAAGACTGGAATTTTTTTTTGCTGTTGTTGCTTGTTCAATTTTTTTAAACCTTAAATTTAATGATCGGCATCATCATGCAGTTCATTACTTCCCCGTGCAGATGTGAGATTCCCCGATAAATATAAGTCATTTTTAAAAGGGGTAAAATTTCACCCGAGGACATCACGAGGGTTAAAGTCACTACAAAAATTGACAACAACACTGACTATAGTTTACTTCAGCCCCATGGACACTGCTTCAGCATGGTGAGAACTCTGAAGCTTGACAGATCTGCTATGCCTAGTTATGGTTGCTAAGCTATGCTTGGAGAACTGTGGCTCTGAGGAGTATTTAGCGAACAGTGAATTTCCAGTCAAAAGTACGTTGTACTTACCGACGGCAGAGTGAAGGCCGGAGCATGGTCGTTGCTATCTGTGACAGTAAGGATTACTTTCGCTTCTCCAGTCGCTCCTTCTCCCTTCACGTCTGCTGCTTGTACCACCAGAGTGTATTTGGGGTATTTCTGTTAGAAAAGACACAATGTGTTTAACTCATCAACTAATGGCTTAAATATTTTGCTGTCATTTTACAGACTCAGTTGGAGCAGAATCCTTTAAGACACTTCACATAGCTGATACAGCTGCAAAACTAATGAAATTTCCACTAGCCTCAGCTGGTGTGATGTTACATGATTACACCTTCAAGTCCTTTTGCTTTAGATATTGCCTTCTGCTAAGAAAAGAAGTGTGTTTTTCAAGTGGTTGCAGACAGTGATAGGAAAGTACAGTATTGGTCCGAATATAAGACGACCCCCCCCCCTTTTTTCAAGACCAAGACATTTTGGATACTTAAAAGCCAAATATTGTTTTCATAAAGAAAATTCTTATTTGAAAATAATTCTAATATAAACACATTGAATAAAACAAGGAAGGCTGTTGTTTAACATCTTTTATATATTTATTTTTGAAAAAAAAAAAAAATAATATTTTCAATATCTTTTTAAATGAAAGGGTCACATTTAAAAGAAATGGTAAATATTTCCAGGGCCATCAGCTGAATGACTGCTCTGGTAATTGGCATCCATCATTCTGTTTTTCAGTCCAGTAATCAATCACACACACACACACACACACACACACACACACACACACACACACACACACACACACACACACTTTCTCTGGCTGTTTGAATTTTTAGACGGTGTAACATCTCCATGACAACGCCTTGTTGTACTTCCGTTTTAACTTCCGACTTTTTTGTAGCTGGATATATCATTTGTTTCGTCTATGTATGAATGTGGGTAACGTTAATGATATTGAGATGCTTGCTACAGTTACACTTCTAGTGATGAATCGGCGAATTAACTGCTTTATTCTAGCGCCGTTGGGCTCTCTCGCTCTCTCTACCATATAACGTTACCGGGCTTTCGGGCGCTCGTTGAGGCTTTGTCTAAAACTCTGATTTTGCGACCAGCAGTTTGTAACATTAAAATAAAATGGATTATGGATCATTTTATTTCTATAGTTTATAGCTGACGTCTCTATTGGCTGTTGAAATAGGCGACCGAATTCCAATTGTGATTCTTCGTTTTGATTCCGGTTCTTATCGAGTCTCAATTCCGATTCTTTGAGGGGTGGAGTTGAAACAGGTCACATTATTTCACAAATAAGAGGAAAGTTTTATTTTGATTCAATGGTGGGTTGCAGTTTTACCAGGCTTTTTCAACATAAAATAAAGCCACACTAGAGCGCCATTTACTGTGCTCCATGGCTGCAACACAACAAGCGCCTGGTCGCTACGGAAACCAAAACTTGCGCATGTTAAATTTGGAACCCATGATCAGATTTGAAACCAAATCCTCCAAACGATTCCAATAAAGAAACGATTCCACTGGAATCAGTTTTCGATGCCCAACCCTAGTTACCACAACAACAGATCTGAAGTCACCAGGCAACAACTGCACCACAAATGAATGAAAAAAAAAAAAAAAACTCAGTTCTACAAAGTACTTCAGGCTAATTGGCACGTTGTACAGTTTCTTCTGCATGGGAATAGGTTTGGATTTCAACAATTCTTGATTCCGATTCATTAAAGGGGTGATAGAATGCAAAACTTATTTTACCTTGTCATAGTTGAATAACGTGTACTGGGTAAATAGGACATACATAGAACCTCAAAATCCCATTGACACCTCTTTCCTCTGCAAATCTCACAATTTGAAACTGCTTCTGAAAACGGGCAAATCTCAGCGAACCCTTATTTGGCTCTAGTCTCTTTGTCACGCCCAAACATTTACATAGGCCACACCACTGATCTGAGATCTGAATAGGTCACGCAGATCTCAGAAATTGTATACATTGTTCATCTGCTATTTTACCACCAAATTCACTTCTGAGACTTTTTTTATGCAAGAAATCAACTATGTGTAGGTCAAATATGGACCGTTTTTACGAAAATTGATGGCTAATTGCAAATTTTGTCCAACTGTGTCGGAGTTCAGCGGCCAGTGCTGCCTGGGTTGCTGCCTCGCTGCCCAGCCTGTCCTCCTTCACAGACCGTGGCCTGCTGTGAGCTAGATGGAGCTCCGTCACAGCCGGCAGCCCACAGTGCTCCATACCCGCACAAAAGGCACCATTTCTAGGTTACTGGACTACCAAACGCCGCTGCCCTGACAGAGCTCCACGGCCTGCAGCTCACTGTCTTCCCTCCCCTCTTCCTGCTAAATGGCCGGTGTGTTACACCCACAATCTCTTACCACAGGTTCCAGTTAATCTTATAATGGATATGTGTGTTGAGTTATTTAAACAAACGATTGCGATTCTCATTGATAAAGCCAGCGGCTGGATGGAGGTCTATCAATGAGAGCCAACTAGCCTCCTCCTAGACCTCTGAAATTCACAAAAATTCATTAAATTCGGACACAAGTGTTAGCTTTGTAAGACCTTGGGGTAGCTGTAATATAAGTGGCGTGATGAAATTCAAACTTTAAATATACTCCAGTTATGCCGAAAGTGTAGCCAACTAGCAGCGATCTTTAACCATAGGATTGAAGGGACACTAGCAGCTAACGAAACCCCTTGCGTCTGGGGGGGTTTCATTAGAAATTTCAAGAAATTTCTTCTTGTCAAGAAGAAATTTGAATGGTATTATCGAGGAAGATTGACAGCTCTAATATGTAAAGATTTTTCCACCCCTACCTGTGAAGATCACTCCATGACAGTTCCCATGATCAACTCTATGAGACCTTAATCAGTAGCTTCATACCGCTACAACATATCTCCTATTACACTGTTTTCCTATGTAGAGCACTTTTTTGGAATAGGGATCATTTCAGTAGCATGAAAGCAAGCAAACACTAGTGATATTTGTTTAAAAAGTCTTACCTCTCTGTCTAGGCCACCGGCATTGACTCTGATGACTCCTGTGAATGGGTTGATAACAAACATGAAGTCACCGGGCAACTGTGGTTCCTGGCTCATCAGACGGTAGCGGATATCTGAGTTATCAGTATTTGGCTGGTCAATATCTGTGGCCACAACCTTAATCACCTCAAAACCTGGAGAGAGGGAAGTCAGAAGTGAAAATTAAGTACAGACTCCTCAAAGTATTCAGAGCACAACACTCAAAAGGAGATAATAAAGCTGGGCCATAGATTTAGACTACTAGATGAGAGGAATGACCAACATGACAAAGTTGTTTTTGATTTTTCCATCTGCCATGAGCTTTAGCTTAATTAGTGTGTTTGTGTTCTGAACATTGGCACCTTCCTAGACCTATATACTTTCAACTGGAAGATTTGTTCAAACTTGTCTTTTTCCCCCTCTATGTCTTATTCCACTGTACAGCTATAGCACGTCAAGAACATAGGATCATTAAAGTGAGAGGACCGCAAAACATTTGTTTCAACTGGTATTGTTAGTAGACAATATTTTGTGGTTTTACATGTTACATTAGAAAAAGTCCCTTTCAGCACTATTACATCCACTGAGAAGTATTTTCCACAAGGTGTTAGAGTAGGTCTTGGACTATTTTAAAGTATAAAGTCAAACAGTAAAAGTGCTATCCTGCTTTTTTGTCTTGTAAAAGTGAAACATACTTTTGAACACTGACACATCTTTTTCAGGCTTAAATGAGATCCACTGATGGTACCTATTGGTGAGGCCTCAGGAACTTCTCCCAGAAAGGTGCTTTGATTAAAGGTAGGTTTGTTGTCATTCTGGTCAATTACTTTCACTGTAATATCCATAGGGGCCTCAGCATTTCCTGAACCTTCTGCTACAGCATGGGCTTGAAACTGCATAGGAATAAACACATTTGTATTATTATAATATGTACATGCAAGAATATTCCATGTAGATGATCGGGCATGGAAAATACAATAGATGCATACAGATTAAAAAAAATCCTGTTATTGACCAAAACGTGAAAGGTGTGGTCATAGTGTCACCATGTCATCAATTGATGGTTTTTTTTTGTTTTGTTTTTTTTTAAACTTAAGAGTGAAAGCCTTTAAAAACATACATAAAGTTTGGTTTTGTACAGGTGATACTTCAATGTGATATGACAATAATCCTGGCATTTTGAGGTTCAATAAACTGAGGGAAATTTTAACATGACTGAGATATGCAAGACAATTAGTCAAGATTAGAGAATTCCCATGTAACACAAAAAGGCCTTTTGCCATATTGAAGCAAATTTGACTTTTCGGAACATACAAAGCATGGTAGGGCAGCAGAAAAATGTATTATCTTGCAGGTGACATGAGAAGCTTCTTTGGACATTTGCTTTTCAGGTGTGAAAATTTGATTTTTGAATTACGTGAATTAAAATCACCCATGTTTTTGCAAAGTATAGCTTTAAAGACAAGCTGGAAAGTTGACTAATGTTTTAAATAACCATCTGCGATTGTGCTGATTAGTAGAACTAGTTTGAAGTAATAAATAGCTCTTTCATTTTAATTGAGATTTAAAACTAATGAATTCTGAAGGGAAATTTAGTACAAAGTGTGTCCAGATGACTACCTGTCTGATTTATAAAAAAAAAAAAAAAAAAAAAAAAAAAAAAGGTATGTATAAAGCTAACACCAGAGAAGATGCCTACCATGTAGCTGTCTTGTTGCTCTCTGTCCAGTGGTTGTGTGATATACAGAATACCAGTGTTTCTGTCCATGGTGAAAAGGCCAACAGGAGGCTGATCAGCTCCTGGACCAGTGATGCTGTAAAAGATCTTCTTTACTTTATCCTCATTAGAACGGATCTGGATAAAACACAAAAGGCCTGTGTTATACCATTTTCATTTACTACAACAATAGTTACAATATTGTTAAACAATTGTCACTACAGTAAGAAAGCAATTACATTTTTATTTATTTGCTAAAGTATTTGAGTTATACTTGTTACGCCAGGTCGTTTAGAGTAGTGAGCTGATAGGGTAAAGACTGATACGTCACATGAGGGGGGTGTTGGTTGATCAATTTCATTTAGCCAAAACGTGGCTATTTACATTTTTGAGGTACAGTCGCCTGGTTACAATATTCTACATCCGGTTATTAAGATCACAATTCAATTATGTTGTGATATCTGGATAACAATGCTGTTTCATCATATTAGCCATGGTGCACCTGAGAACAACTATGCTCTTTCATTATCACAATTACATCTTACATTTTGATTTATCCTGATAACAGGATGATTACACACACAAAAACATAGTAAGACGGAGAAAAGAAAAAAAAAGGAAATTCACTTTTTAAATCACAAGATAATGGTTAAATAAGTGCAACTATGGTTTTATTTAGAGAAGAGTGTGGAGTAGGCTTGGACCGGTATAAACACATTATCAAATGGGTTTGAACCAACCAGATTTAATTGACAACGCACATCATAGGCTACAATTCACCTGTATCATCTTCTATTGTGGTTTGCTTTATCTGTAAATAATGACTTCTAAATTATCTAGTAATAACTTTCTTCAATAAATAGTTCATAAACCTTTGATTAGTATATTACTGAACCCAACCATCAACCGCCACGCTGACACATCCTGTGCCACCCACCACCACAAGTAAATTCTCAACCTGTGGGAAGCACTGTACTAGAAAAATAAATAAAATTATATATATATATATATATATATATATATATATATATATATATATATATATATATATATATATATATATATATATATATATATATATATATATATATATATATATATATATACACAAAATAATTGAAAGTCAGAGCACAATGACTGCAGTGAAAACCAACATGAAGTCATTCTTTTCAGAAACAAATATTAAAAATACAATTCAGTACCAAATACTCAGGTATAAGGTGCTTTATTTTCTCTTACTTGAGATACTTTTAGGGGGTAGGGTCCTCGGTCATTCTCAACGACACTGAGTTCTGGAATAACCCAGTCTCTCTTCCTCCTCCTCAGCCCCTCAACCGACTTGGGAAATTGCAGAATGGGCACCTGTTGAGCAGCTGTACTCTGAAAGAACATGCACATTTGTAGCCAGTTATAGTCCAACAGGCACTAGACATTGGATTCTAAATCTGCCTAAAAAAACTGAATCAGGCAAATTACAATGAAAATGCATAAACATCTGATGTTAGTTCTGTAAAAATGAGCTTTCTGAAAACGTGTCCCCCTGAACAATATTAGTTAAATAGCCCTGCTGCAAGCTTTGTGCAGTTGCATTTACCTGGGCTGATCTGTTAACAGCCCCTTTTGCAAATTCAGTGTCATTATTTGTGCTCGTTACATACCCAAGACTTCACAGAATCTCCTCAAGTAACCAAAAACATTGTCACAATTGGTAAGGTAATTTTCTTTCACAAATTGCATACTTCGAAGTGCAATCATAAAACACATTCTACTTGGCTATTATTGTAGCTAAACCTGTGCTGAATACAAGTCATGTGACTTGGAAAATACAGCCTACTTGCAACAATATCAGGCATGCCAAAATCATCTGTGTGTCTGAAAAACCCTCAGACCCCAGAGGGTTAAGGAGGAGCCACGGAAATCTAAGCAGATTCATACAGGCTGATTTTAGATATAAAAAGCAGTTTGGTCTTAAACTGTTTTTACCAATTATAATAATTATTAGCTTATCTTTTTGTACAATTTTTTTTATTGCAAAGAGCAGTGCAGGGCCAGCAAAAAAAATGCACAGATAATAAAATTGGAGCCCTTATATCATCTATTCTGGCTTTAACAAACTAGGTTCTAAAGTTTCATATAGGCAATAATAAACAATTAAACAGCACTCCATAATAAATTACATCATACAAACTTAAATAGTAATGCTGTGCAGAAAAAAACATCTAAAATTGACATACAAGAAATTGATCATTGCCATAACATAGCCATGAAAAAGACTTGGACTAACAAAATGGAACCAGTGAGTCTTGGTGAGTCATACCAGCCACAGATGGGCAGTGTTTTATATGAAAACAATTATTTGCATGAAGAGCCTTCACATTGTCAATACTGCCTTTAACAATGTCTTTATTGTAATAGATCCTTGATAAACAGCAATTTGATGCATACTGCACTTGCAAAGCATATTTTGCATATATTGTTTTGAAAAAGTTAATTTAGACTACAAATGGGTTTGCAAGTTTCCATTACGCCCCTTTAACAGTGTCTCTAATCCTACCTCTGTGTTATTAGCATACTCCACTTCAGTATGGTGGTGTTGATGGTTGTGGCCTTTGTGGTCACCATGATGATGCTCAACATTTTGGTGGTGGCTTTCATGGTGATGCCCATGGTGCAAAACTCTGACAGGAACACTCATTTTGTGACCTTGTGAGTCCCAGGCGTGGATAATGAATTCCCGGTGTCCATGAATATCAGTCCGTCTTTTTACCTGGAAGGGAAAAACCCACTTGTTATCAAAAAGGTCAACATGCTCGCAACAGATTTGGATTCATGCTGTCACATCTTGGAATTTACATGGGTTCCATTCAATAAAATGGATATTACTCATTCTTAGTCTAAGTTAAGTTAAAGTTGTGTGTCGTTACCGAATCTTGGATAAACTACCTAAATTGTTGCTGAGAAATTATATTTTCACTGACACAATCCCCTAATAACGTTACTTTGTATAGGCGTAAAATTATGTGAGAGATATTTGAAGAGGTGAGCATTAGAAACTGCAATTTTACAATCGAGTCTGTTGAACTGTACTGACCTTCAATATGCCATCTGTCTGTACCATGAAATGGTTGTTATCACTGCTGAAAACAAATCTTGTGTGGTCTGTGCAGTCAGTGAAGGCCACTGTAATTAGACAGAAGAAATTGTCATCCATTACAAATGCAGTACATAGGGAAAACAAAAAAAACAGAAGTAATGTAAATCCTTTTAATAATTTTACATTCTACAAGTCCCACTTTGTCATTACTTCACATTCAAAGTGACCTTTAACAAATAATGGCATACAAATGAGATGATCCATCAACATTTTATTAAATTCATTTGAAAAGAATCATCTGTCAGTCATATGTTGCTAGGTACGTCTGACGCATTAAATCCAAAAGAACGCAGTAAACTCACTATTGATGTGTCCAATGTTTCCCACACAAACTTTACTTGGGACGGGCCGCTCAGGTAGGCTATATATATTAAGGGCCGCAAAAGAGTACTTGGCGACCCTTAAGGACAATATATAAAGTGCTATGCACGTGTTAGTGGTTCTAACAATGGCAGACTGGTCAAGGACAAATACACCTTTAATTATTTTAGTTAATTTATATCTTTTAGTATTCTTTAACAAAGAACCATGTATGTTCCTCTTCCATCTGCACTGTATTTGGCACTTTTTTTTTAAAAGATTATTTTTTTGGACATTTTAGGCCTTTATTGACAGGACAGCTTAAGAAATGAAAGGGGAGCAAGAGAGGGGGAATGACATGCAGCAAAGGGCCGCAGGTCGGAGTTGAGCATGGCTGCTGCGTCGAGGAGTAAACTTCTATATATGGGCGCCCGCTCTACCAACTGAGCTATCTGGGTGCCTGTATTTGGCATTCTTGACACACAATTTGTGTTCTCTCCTGTGAACTGGGACTATAATTTGGGAGGCTTGAACAATTATAGGTTTTTATAAATTGTACAATCCTCCTTAATTATAGTCTTAGTTCACTGGACCAGTAACTATATAGCCTAGTTGAGGCTAATGTACATACTACAATTCATGAAACAACAAGGAGAGGACACCTCAATGGTTTTTGATCCTATATTTTGCTGGGGGGAAATAACTGATGAATACACTGTGTTACAATCATTGTTTACAGTGTGCATTAAATTTGGGCTATCAATTATCTTTATAGTTTATATATTTCAGGGCAATTTTTTCAGTGTCTCTTTTATATGTCCATATATGGGCCTATGAGGAAGTAAAGCATATAATATATAAAGAAGGAAACCGCCTCTGTTAAAAAAAAAAAAAAAAAAAGAAATAACTGAGAAAACGCGTGGCAGAAGCGGACCGATTGAATGATATATCTAAAAATATACATTTACGAACTACTGGTCTTAAATGAAACCATTCAAGGAGTTTGGCCATTTATTTCCACAAATGAACTGTTGAACACGTTGCCTGAAAAGCGAGCAGTGGGAGTAAATATGTTACTTAGGTAATTTATATTTTAGCCCATACGAGAGAGGGAGAGATATCTTTTAACACACACACACACACACACACACACACACACACACACACACACACACACACACACACACACACACACACACACACACACACACACACACACACACACACGATTAGTGGTTGTAATTGATCTTCATGGTAAATTTCCTGAGTAACATTAGGCTGTCTTCTGCTCACTTTTAAAAGGCAAAGAGTACAACTGCTCATTTGTGCAAATAATTAGCCTAACTGCTTGAATGGTATGGCGGTTTAAGAACTGTGGTCAGTAAATGTATATTTTGGGCCTATTCACGTATTCAGTCAGTCCGTGATCGTCTGCCTCGCTTTCTCTCGCCGTTTCATTACAGCGGCTGTGTTTCTTTTTTACAAATAATGTATTTCACGTCGTCATAATTCCAAATGAAGCTGCTGCTGCTCACTGTGTAAAGTATGCACAACAAGTATTCTCCATTTTAGCATCTGTGATTGACCTTGCGGCCTGTTAGAGAAAGGAACGCGCATCTATCCGAATGACTTCATCCTGGCTCGACCTAGTCGCTCCTCCTCAGCTTGGCCTTCATGAAACGCACCTACTCAGGATGCACAGATTAGACTAGGTCAAGCATTGCTTTATAAAATTCTACTTTTGTGCAATACCCCCAGCTCTTAAAAGATGAAAAACAAAGATATTATATACAAACTGCATGTCTTAGGCTCAAGTGAACCATATTTAGCACCCACTGCGGTATTTCAAATCGATAAGTGCATGTATTTCAAATAGCTAGCTCCTCTGCTCATCAACTCCTCGATCATAACACATTGTAACTTTCACCACTGCTCGTTATATACCCATTTTACACCCAGGGCTCAACCAGGGTTATACCAAGGTCGACTTTGTGTTTTTCCATTGAACACAATGTAATTCCCCCCCCCCCCCCCCCACACACACACACACCACACTGGCAGGGAGAGGGATTTCTAAAGTGCACTTTCTGTCCTTGAAAACTCATGAAATAGCGCTCATACCTTAGGAACGGTATGACAGAAAATGTTTGCGGTTTTAAAACCATGACTTTTTCAAACCGCGGTATACCTTGAAACCAGTAACCGGCCCATGCCTAGGTAGGACTAGGGTCTATTTTAATGTGAATTGCACACAATTTCAATGTGAATTGTACATGACCACGGTTGCTAACAACCAGGGCAGGACAAATTATGCGATTGGTTGGAAATGAGTGGGGCTGTCGTCACATGTCGCCGCCTTGAAAAAAAAAAAACTGCTGCTGCTCCCCTCTCCACTGCACCGCTGCTCTCTCTCTCTCTCTCTCTCGCCCGAGACACACAACTGGAGACTGCAGTAAAGTGCAGCTGCTGCGTGCATCTCGCTTTTTTATTTTTATAAATGACTCATAAGCCCAACTTTTACTTTTAATGATAGCAAACAAAAAAATGTTCTCCCTCTTAAAATTGTCATAAATCGATATTATAGCAGCCTACTTCCTTGTCCAGCTGCTGCAAAGTAAAGCAGAGGAGAAATCAGCATCTGCACAAAATAATCCGATTTGTGTTTGATGGTTATTTGCGCTTTAGAACGTACTTACTGCCAAACAAACAAAATAAGCTTTATTTCTCTTGCTCTACTGTACAATGACAAAGTCAAGTTGCTACATAACATTAGTTCTTGTGGTGTACAGCTGGACTGGAGTAGGTGATATATGCGTGTTCACTTAATATGACGTGTAAAGCCCCGCCCACTTCTAGCACTTAAGATAATTGTTATGCATTGCTCCATGGACGTATCTGAATTATTATGACCAGGAATATTCCCAATTGATTGGCTTGGTTTCAATTTCCAAAAGAAGGGTTGGACCTTGGTCAGATAACCAGGGCCCCACCCTGGTCATTGGTGTGAAAGAGGTATTAGAAAGGCCATCACACAAAAAAAGTGTTCTTTGTTAGGTTATATATTGTGCGTTTGGATTGCATTTTATTATGCAATTCTGTCTGCCACCAGACATGATTCTGGGAAAAGGATGGCTCGCTTGCGCGCTTGCCAACACTGGCAGTCAGAAACCAACATCTACGATGACCAGATACATGTTATGTACTTCTTTACAAATTAAATAAATGTCAGACTGACTGACTTGTGATGTGCATTCTTTTTAGAAAACAAAATACTTTTTTAAAAATGTGTCATGATATATTGTCTCTAGAATGTATTCAATTCATGTTTTTGTTAAAGAAAAAAGGAAAATCACAATACTACCAAATCGCAATAAATGAAATCGCAATACATAGAGTCGGCACCCATGTATCGAAAAAGAATTAAATCAGGACAAAAGCATATCGCCCCAGTTCTACTCTCTGCGGCACGTAACGTCATAATTGCACAAATCCACAATATCCTCCCCTGTGATTTTGTTCTAAGATGGAATTCAGTGGAGAAACAGCCCAGGCTTGTCTCTTCAGTTTTTCATCCAAATGAACAAAGTACAGGCCTCTGGTATCTGGCACAATGTGGCAGATCTATTCAATTCAGTTCAATGTTTTTATACAAAATATACACTGGAATTAAGTTGTTGATTTTTTAATAAGGTTTACACTTGAATTGTAATTGCTGTAATTTTAAATTTTTTTTACCAACTTGCTGTTGTACGGTTTATTATTTTAACAATTCAGTAAATTTAGTTCAATGACTATGTTACATTTTATCTTACAACATTAGGAAAGTCAAGCCTGATGTTGCCCAACTAAAAAGAATGATCCCAGTCACTTTCACTTCGTTCAGACTGCAGGCCAAAGTGGCCCAAATCAAGTCAAGTGACCAGGTCAGACTTCTTCAGAAGTAGTGTGAACACTCAAATCTAGCCCAGAGCAGTTTTTTTTTTCAAATCAGATTCAGGCCCCTTCCATATGTGGTCCTGAATCAGACCCAGATCAGATTTTTTTTCAATGTGGCCACAGTGTGAACAACCAAGGCGGATTTGATGCGACTTTTACCTCAGTAACTGTACAGATCCATTTGACCGTGTGACGCTTCTGTCGCACCACGCTCCACTCTATTCCTATGGGTGACATCAAGTGACTTCAACATGCATGCAAAGCATTCCGGGAAGGTGGCACTGCATTTGAAAAAATGCTGAGCGTCCAAAAGCTGGCCGATGCCCATCTTTATGCAAATGAATCCGTTGAACGCGACGCAACTATCCAGTAGAAGTAGACGAAAAACCTTCAAACTAACCTTTGTCTATCTGAAATGAAGACAGATTCAGCAACTGCATGGCCTATTTATCGCTTAAAATGTTTTCAGAAACACATTTCGCTGAACTATTTTCAGAAAATACTAGACTGTATTCTCACTGCTTACTTCCTCCATAATCTCCCTAACTTTAGTGCAACAGCGTGCTGCGTCTGTCATTGTTCTTTTGCGCATGCAGGTCATTTCAAAACCGCAAACAGTTCACACTGGAATCTGATACAGGCCACATTTTAAAAAAGGTAAATGTGAAAGGCCTAACAAAAAAAAAAAAAAAAAAAATCGGATTTGAGCAAAAAAAAATACTTGCAGTACTTTAAAAAAAAAAAAAATGTAAAAAAAAAAAAAAAGTCTTAATGCCTAATTTTTTTTTTTTTTTTTTTTTTTTAAAAATGGTACTTGGTTTCGACCGATACCCAAAGCCCAGGTATCGATATCAGAACAGAAAAACTCGGATCAGTGGATCCCTAGTTCATTATCGTATAACCTTGTCTTAGACGAGCAAAGATTTAACAATCAGACAAAAGCATAGGCCACACCAAAGAGGGTAGTTAGTTATTCTACTTAGACAGTTGGGGGGGGGGGGAAATGCAGTGGTAAACTTCCATGACCTGACAAACATGTAAAACTGCAGCGGTGTACCTTTATTCCCCCCCCCCCCCCCCCCCCCCCAAGTATTTGACACTATTTGAAAAGAAAGACCTGCAAAACAGGCTCAGGGACATGGTTTTGCCCTCCAGGTAAAAGCACTATAAGGAGGTGCAGAGTGAGTGCAAGCTGAGACGTGAGTTTGTCTAGGGGTGAATACAATGTGAACAGCTAATCTGTAGAAGGCCATCTGAGCCAGAGGAACATTTTAGAAAAGCTGAGGAGTTAAGCTTTAAAGTGATCATATTATGCTAATTTTCAGGTTCATAAGGGTATTTAGAGGTTATATCAGAATAGGTTTACATGGTTTAATTTTCAAAAAACACCATGTTTTTGTGTGTGTGTCACACATATATACATATCTATCGAGAGATAGATAGATAGATAATAAAGGAAAGGGAAAAAGCATAATATGAGCACTTTATCTTAAGTCTAGATGCTTCTATAGCTAAAATGTTCTTTCTAGAATGTACAATGTAAAAAATAATTAATATATTATATTATTGAACATCAGAAATGAACACCATTTTTTTCAGAAGTGTGTGCATTAGCCAATGAGTATGAGAACAGTTTTCTGGATTATTCATACCTTTTCCAAGTCTTGTGTTCTGCTTCAGGTGCTTTCTGGACACTTTAAAAATCAACATATCTGACTCGAATCCAGGTACACATGTTGGCTCCTCATTAGTCACTAAAGCAGAGGCCTGAGAGAGGAAAACTGTGTTTTAATGAGTCATAATCCAGATGTACAGAAAATGTGCAACAAAGAGGATTTATTGAGGAAACTGAATATGGGATTCCTTGTGATTAAAACAAACTATTCAACACCTGTGTAATCTGCAACCGAAGTATATAAACTAAACCACCACACATTTTTTTGTTGATCTATTAATTTGATCAAAGAAACGTAAAAACAAATTGAAACATGATCACAAGTAGTGTTTTCTTAATTGAGTAACAATTGAATCAATAATCGATCTCATGTGGAATTGGACTGGAATTCAACCTGCCAACAACGTCATCAGCGAAACTAGGGCGAGGCCTGTGTTGACTCACCGACTCGAGGGAAAGAAAAGTCAAACTAAAAAAAAAGCCGATTTAAAAGCTGTCTTGTGTGGGGATGACACGTTTGCCTAGGCATTGATTTTAATTATGTGAGATTCTAGGCCCTTTCTTAGATTCAGCCTTGTTAACGTATATGGTCGAAGCAGCATTTATTAAAATAAAAATGTCGCTATTACCTCCAGCAACTTAGCTCCGTTAAGTAAATACAGTGCAGAGCCGCGCAAGTTATGTGACTAATAAAAGTAGATTTTACTTAAATAAAAAGCAGTTTGCTGCATAACCGAAATTATCATCAGAAATTGACACAAAACAAAAGGTTTCTAAACAACAACCAAATAGTGTTCCTTGAAATGTAAATAAGTAAGGTTAAATTAACTAACGTAACCCGTTTATTTCTCGTTCTCTAAGTTAAACACGAGGGAATGACAGAAATGAGCGCAAGCCCATTTGAAGAGTTAACGTTACAACGACAGCAGGAAATCTCACCTGAAAAACGACGATTAAAATGCCCAAAACCGCGAGCCCAGCGGTCCCCATTTGTCTGTAAATCCTCTTTCGATATTATCCGCAAAAAAAACTGAATTGTGAAGTGAATTATAAATATATTCCTTTGTGAGTACTGGCCGTGGCTTCTTTGTCTTGTCTCCAGAAAGTAGCTTCAGTAAGTGACTGAGTTCAGCTGAACGAGTTGCTGCAGGTACTTTCAGCGTATGACGTCAGTTTACAGGTGCGCGGGTTCCGGGTATGGTCATACAGGCTGAACACACCTAAAGAGACAGATACCAGCAGACAGTTTCTGTTACTTCCTATTCCTAAATAGGTATCACATATACAACAGAGCGACAGGATTCTTAGTTACAGGCAATGAGCTGCATCTGAGCTAAGAGAGCAGCATTCTACAACTGTCTGTCTCATTTCCTCATTCTGACACCCCCCCCCCCCCCTCTCTCTCTCTCTCTCTCTCTCTCTCTCTCTCTCTCTCTCTCTCTCTATATATATATATATATATATATATATATATATATATTCGATTTTCAATTTCAGTTGTTTTTATTGGCATGACAAAATCTTTCTTCCTCTTTTACACATATACATTGCGTAAAATTGACAATATTTTATATTCTAATATTGACAACATGTTTTCATATTTGGTGACGTGAGAGTCCGATAATAAACTACCCTGTGGAAATTAAAATTCAAACTATGATTGTTCATCAAGAATGACAAAAGAATATGTACCTAGTTAAGGACTGCTGTCATTAGTATGAAACCAGCCTTTTGAAGGTAGCAGTGGAAGTTACAGGTTCCCCCATTTTCATAAAACTAAATGAGATTCTTACCTAATTCAAAAAAAAGTGAGACAAGGCAGATTTCAGAACGCCATGCACCACAGATTTCAGGCAAGATTTTTGATGCTGTTTTTACATAGTACACAGTTCAGGCCCACTGATAGGCAGAAGGGTGACACACAAAGACTAGCCTGCCAGACAAATACTGAGTTGGTATAGTGGCTGATACTAATTGCTGGATGTGTCTATTCATCTTTCTTTCATACATCTATCTTCAGTGTTTCATTTAAGTATGCAACATACATCATTAACAAAATCATTAGCTAATAGGCTGTAGTACAGTAATTCCTATTAACCATTTTCTTAATGTGCTCATTTAAGTCATTCTCAATAAGGATAAGCATCAATAATTAATCTCTAAGAAAGGAGCACTTTCTTCATCCATCCATTCTTTTCTTCCCCTGACTGTCTGGGCCAGTTGACTGAAAGACAGGTTAATATGCTTGCACTTTGATCATTTTGCAGTCAGTGACCACTACTGACTAAGGGACTATACTGACATGCCAGCAACTTTTATGGCCCGCCCCTCTCCCCCCCCCCCCCCCCCCCCACACACACACACACACACACACACACACACACACACACAACATAATTAGCTGATTCACAATAAGGCTGAATTTGATTTACTCTTATTAAAGTAGCCTAAAGCCTAATGCAGACCAAAGATTCAAGACGAGTTGAAACTTGCAACTTCTTGCAGCGAGCCGGTCTGCAGCGTTCTAAAACCTGCCAGCTCACACCAATGCGAAGCGACGACTCTTTGTACTTCCGTTCTAACTTCCGGCTTCCAGGCTTTTTGTAGCTAAATATATCATTTATTTCGTCTAAATATGAATGTGGATAACGTTAGTGATATTGAGATACTTGCTACAGTTGCATTTCTAGTGATGAAACGGCGAAAACACGTTTTATTTCTCTGACTCGCTGCTTTGTTCTAGCGCCGCTGGGCGCTCCCTCTCTCCAGTCTCGCTTGACCACATAACGTTACTATCCTTTCGACTTTTATTTTTCATTTTATTATGGCGTAAAGTACAGTTTAGTTTGCTCTAAAGGTGTTAGCTTTAACGATCTGTTATGGATTAATAATACTTTTAGCTAAGGCAGCTCTAATATGAATTTA
The DNA here is from genome assembly GCA_023566125.1 of Zingel zingel. Taxonomy (NCBI): domain Eukaryota; kingdom Metazoa; phylum Chordata; class Actinopteri; order Perciformes; family Percidae; genus Zingel; species Zingel zingel. The sequence goes on along the minus strand of CM042326.1, from coordinate 7,215,994 downwards.
GGCTTAGGGTACATGGGTAATGATGATATTACTGTATGAAATTACTTTAACGTTACTTTCCTTTCAAAAGCATCGCTCATATCCCAGCAACAGAACGAACGAGAGAAAGGTATGACGTAACATTCCCTTTATATTTCTGTTAATGATTTGTCAGACTGGCTACGGTGGCGAGCATATACATAAACATATATATGTACAATTATAAAATCTAGGGTGACGAGGCTAATAATGGTCATGTAGCTCATGCTGTCTTTAATAGCGTTTTAACACTGAGTACATCAGCAAGGATATATGACATTACTTTGCCGTTTGTCACTGACAGTAGTCCACCACTTCCACCTGCTGTTAAAAGGTGTGCTGGTGGAACACAAGCGGCATGCCACTCCTCTGACGACCGGCACAGGTCGGTATAGTGATAGGGGATCGATTTATGCCGCTGTAACACAGTGGCATGCCATCAGCGACACCGAAAAATGCCGCTGTATTGAGCGGCATGTGCCGCAAGGGGAGAGGGGGTCTGAGCAATGCTAACGGTAGCTAGATAACACAGCCATTAACTATTTTATATTTAATGTTAACAGAAGACTTTGCTTAACATAGCTAGTCTAGTATTGACTCCTGCAACTTAACGTTAGCTGTGTAACTTTACTTAGTTTATTTAAATGATGACTGTTAATACATGATGTTATGATCATGATATGACGTTAACGTTAGCTAGCTAGCTAACTTTAGCTTGTAGCAGGATTTTTTTGCTAAGGGGCTAGCAAGTCCTTGCTAATGTTTATTAACTTAACTCAACTAAACCAGTTTTCAAACAATTTAACAGCTGCAACCATTTAGCTAGCTAACTGCTTCAAATATAAGTAACGTTAACTTAAATTATTGATGATCGATAAGCAAGTAAAACACTAACGTTAAATCTTAATGTACTTACCATCAGTAGCTAATGTTATAAGACAATCTCAGGAGCAGGAAATGTTAATGTTAGATCCTCTCGCTTTTTTTTTTACTTTCTGACTTGGGGCTGATCAATAAATACATAACATACAATATGGTTTAAAAAGAAATGAAGGACCATCGTAATTTTAATCTAACTGTTACTGTGTTCTGAAATGTTAAAAATATGTTGTGTCTTTGTACATTAACGATATTTGTTATTATTTTATTTAGCCCCAGGGTGTTTTACGGTCTAGAGTGACGCCGAGATTGGAAAGTGGCTGATGCCATGTCTGCGGGAGCACGCGCAGCACAGTTTCTTTACGTCTACAATTGCATTTCTATGGATCAAACAGTCTGAACTAGTCAACCTAGTTCAGTCTATGCGTGCTACCACCAGGGTTGGAGTTACGTGGCCCATAAGGAGGGGTCTGAGCTCCCATGAAAGCAGGTAAAATCATGCATCTGTGGGGTCGTTAATCTACTACATTGCTAACCACCATTATTTTTTGAATCACAAATAATGCATTTTTCAATGTATTTAGTATTATTTACTTAAACGAGGTTAAAAAGGCCAGCACCACTTGGACTCTTCCACCCCCTTTCTGAAAGTGGTACGTTCCGCCCCCTCTGTGGTATGTTCTGTCTATCCGGCGGCCAACGCAGAGCTCAGTTCACAAGTGTTTTGAGCGTTCAGTAGGCAAGTAGTGGTGTGCGATACTGCAAAATTTGGTATCGATCCAATACCAAGTAAATACAGGGCCAGTATTGCCGATACCGATACGATACAGATACTTTTCGATAATAAAGGTGGATTCATCATCAGATTGTTAAAGGAGAACTCCGGGCAATTTTTACGTTAATTTTGATCGCTATACTTTTTTGAGTACTGTCTATAGCAAAAAACACGAGCCAAATCGGTGCTAGAAACAAAGAAGCTACTGCATCTAATGCCCAGAGCTCCCAGTTAGCTAAAACGGCAGTTTTGGGGGCATATCATAAAGAGTGCCTTTGTGCCTCTTAACAGACACAAAATGCAATTAAAATGTCTGTGAAACATGAACAGGGCCCTTACATGACAACAAGATACGTTTAGCAACTTAGCCATTGTTTAAATTCACCTACCCTGTTAGCTGCTAGCTGCCGTCTGGGATGAGTGAGTGTGTCCAGCCCAGCTTTGGTAATAATCATCAAGCAGCAGTTCCGTGTGTATTTGAAGCATAAATATCCATTTTGTGTGCAATCCATCTGGCGTTGGTGAGTAGGAGTCTTGTCCGTGTCGATCGTTGTGGTTTCCTTAGCCGGGCTAGCAGGTCCGGCCGGCGTCCCTGCTTCTGCCTCCTCCCCATCCTCCTGGCTTCACGCAGCCGACAACAATCCAACGAGCGCCCGCTGGTCTGGTGGATGTCTTCCAGAAGACCGTTCAAGCCTTTGCCGCGAAAATTGGTATTTTATTTCACCCTCAAAAATAAGTAATTGAGCAATATAGTGGTTATGACCATATTAGTGACTATGTAACTACATGGAAACGGACCAAATTATGTTTGTGCCCTGTACAGTGAAATAGTGATTTTTAAAATAGTGTTCACAATTCGGAAAGGCACAAACGCGAACCATATCTTTTCCACAGTATATCAACACTTGTTTTTCGAACTCCAAGCTTCTTCCCTTGTGAACAACTCTGATCTTCACTCTTCACACACTACGCTCCTCCAACATGCACACTGCTATTTACCTTTCTCCTGCTAAACTGAATTCCCACGGGACTTAGCGAGACTACAGCTAGCCGTCTAAAACACTATTTTACTGTACAGGGCACAAACATAATTTGGTCCGTTTCCATGTAGTTACATAGTCACTAATATGGTCATAACCACTACATTGCTCAATTACCTATTTTTGAGGGTGAAATAAAATACCAATTTTCGCGGCGAAGGCTTGAACGGTCTTCTGGAAGACATCCACCAGACCAGCGGGCGCTCGTTGGATTGTTGTCGGCTGCGTGAAGCCAGGAGGGCGAGGAGGAGGCTGAAGCAGGGACGCCGACCGGACCTGCTAAGGAAACCACAACGATCGACACGGACAAGACTCCTACTCACCAGCGCCAGATGGATTGCACACAAAATGGATATTTATGCTACAAATACACACAGAACTGCTGCTTGATGATTATTACCGAAGCCTGGCTGAACACACTCACTCATCCCAGACGGCAGCTAGCAGCTAACAGGGTAGGTGAATTTAAACAATGTCTGAGTTGAAAACGCATCTTGTTGTCATGTAAGGGCCCTGTTCATGTTTCACAGACATTTTAATTGCATTTTGTGTCTGTTAAGAGGCACAAAGGCACTCTTTATGATATGCCCCCAAAACTGCAGTTTTAGCTAAGTGGGAGCTCTGGGCATTAGCTGCAGTAGCTCGATGTTGCTAGCACCAATTTGGCTCGTGTTTTTTGCTATAGACAGTACTCAAAAAAGTATAGCGATCAAGATTAACGTAAAAATTGCCCGGAGTTCTCCTTTAAATGTGAATGAATTTTCATGAACTTTACATGTCTTTGTGATTTTTCCTTTGGATTATTAATAAGTTAAAACCCAGGACAGAATTTTCATATGCTTGTATAAATCTTATATAGGTTATATAACTATATACATCTCATCTATTGTTAATTGCTGCCTAGCTGTTACCCATTCTATTTAGTGGGATAATTTAGTATGGTTAGCACCAGGTCTTTTGGTTCTACCTTGTAGCAGTGCTGTGCATAGTGGTGTATTTTTAGTGCTTTAATGAGTAGTTTAATAGTTTACAGTATTTTTTTACATTGTATCTAATTTCTCACTTTTCAGAACCACACACACACACACACACACACACACACACACACACACACACACACACACACACACACACACACACACACACATGAATGCAATATGTACAAGACAAAGGCATGCCTGTACACCCTGTCAAGACTTTTCTACAATAAATAGTTACATAACTGGAAATATCCTAAAAGAAACATGTTTTCCAAAAGAACTGTGCACCATATTCTATTATTATATCATATTGCACCAACTATCCCTAGTGATGAGTTTGCGCTCGCACACTCATCAGTAGGTGAAGGTACTTCAAACCCTATTTTACAGTAAACATCTATCTGAACACAATGAATAATTTTAACAAAGTAAAAAAAGATGGAAGGAGAACTGTGAAATTTGACTTAACAGATCTGAGATTTTCAGTTGCAACATTCAATTGTAAAAGTTATTTTATGTGCCCCTTCCATCATAGGCATTGTAATATACTGTAGCCCTCTTACAGCTTTAGAGTAGATAAACATGAAAGAATGGGTACTTCTTGAAAAGCAATTAAATTATGTTATCTTTTGCTCTTCCTCTCCATCAGTCATCCGTCCTTCCTACAGAAAGAGAGAGGGATGTGTGGGCAGAAGAAAGACTGGTCAGTTTACAGTGGTCACCACTGAAAAGGGTAAATGTGGGATAGAGAGGGAGAAAAGAAAAGAGGAGGAATGGAATGAGGTGGCAGTGAAGAAAGGGGGCAGTAGTTGGAGGGAGGAAGCGAGCAGTGTCAGATTACATTTTTTAGTTTGTTGGGTCTGAAGAGTAAGGCATTAATTTCTTTATGTGGGTGTAATCACGCCTTCAATGTCTATGGGTAGAATGTAATTATTTGTCGGTTTTTGGCTCATTTAGATTCACATGGCACACTTTCCACCAAGTGGACAATAATTTAGCCTTTTGGAAACCACCATGTCAACATCAAGTGTTCATCAGGGTAAGATTGAACCGTGCATAAGCACTTTGGAATCATCACATTATTGCTTAATTTGTGCTGGCTCTCCAGGAAAAAGATCGTCCCCTATCAGAAATTAGAGTTCCACAGCCAACACACCTCAGCACCTTCCCACAACAGATAAGTAATGTTTCACATTCCAGGTGTCCCTTTCCATTGCCAAGGTCCCATGCAATGTTAGGAATTCCAGGTTTGAGAAGGCCTTGACATATGCAGCATTTCCTCCACTACTCAGCCTGAAACACTGTCTTAATTTTTACTTTTAAGTGCTGTACATTGATTTAAAACTGATCTTGGTGTGTTTAGTGCAAGGTTGATCTATACTCACCATACTCCCTAATACCAGTTTAAGGTGGGTATGATGATATTACAATATCTCCATGTATAAAGCCATCCAGCCTTCCCTGCCAGTTTGAACTGCCTAAATTATTTAAATTAAAGCTAAACAAATGAAGTAATAGTCTACGCCTTTGTGCTGACTCTGTCAAACTTCATCTGGTAACTGATGGTCTATTTGTATTGTTAATGCAGATATATATATATATATATATATATATATATATATATATATATATATATATATATATATATATATATATATATATATATATATATATATGACTTGTATTGCAACTTTAACAGTTCAGTGAGTAAAGACTAAGGGAAACCGAGCTGTAGCAGTCTACCAACCACCCGTCTTATTCAAGTAGAACAAAAAACCCACTGACCTTGACTGTGTTTGTGTATCAAATAAGAGACAAAGTTTATTCTGACCAGATCACTTATCACTAACACACACACACACACACACACACACACACACACACACTGTGTCCCTCACTATCATACTGGAATGTATAACAAGCTTCCAAACTCCAGATGAACTTCAATCTGGTTAATTGGCAGATAAAGCAAATAGTTGGTAGTAGGAGAGATAGTGTCTGAGAAGTAGCAAGCAAGCAAATGTTATTACGTTATTTAAGTATAAAGCAGTTTTAGAGCACAACTTACACAGTGGCCGTTCTTTACAGGAAGAACCCAATCAAATACCTGAAAAACTAATGACATTTCCATCAGCCACACCTGTACTTTGTGTTTAGTGCTGATAACCAAATGTTAACAAGCTTACACTCCAAACTATGGCAGCAAACATAGTTAACATTATACCTAATCATCAGCATGTTAGCAATGTCACTGTCTCCATATTGCCATGCTAGCATTAGCATTTAGCTTAAAGCACTGCTGTGCAAAAGTATACCAGCATGACAATGAGTAACTGCACTGATATCACATTAGGAAAGAACAGCGGAATGTTTGCTTTTCTTTTACTGTTTATCTCCTATCCCAGAATGTATGTGTGGTGTAGCCAACCCTTACATGCTGACACAGCTCTGTAAAAATAGGTCTGGGAAAGTGAGACTAACACTATGGGAATAAACATTATAGCCTACTGAATTTACCAAGACAACAGGTAAACAGGGGGGATGTTTGCAGTCAGCATCACCAGCAACATTAAACAGGCCAGCCACGATTACAAACATGTTTTTAATAAATGCCTCTTTTTACAGTTGAGGCAAATACAAACTCAGCCACTATTTGAGAATTACAGTAATACAGTTTGACACATTGTATATTACAAATTAGCATACAATGAAATAACACAAATTGAACGTTCTACTTTTATTTTTTAAGTTTTTTGTTGTTTTTAGTTTTTTAGTATCAATAAATTAAATATTAATTGTATTGTATATGCATATATATATATATATATATATATATATATATATATATATATATATATATATATATATACACACATTTCACATTATATATATTAATATATCCTATAGCTATATATATATATATGTATATGCGCACATACATACATACATATATTGACTCTGTTTATTTTTTATACCATGCGTATTTAGTCCACACCAGTAGTAGTAGTAGTAGTAGTAGTAGTACAACAAAATCCATTAAAAAAATAATCCTATCTCAAGATCCATTAAAATACCTTTTTCCAAAGCTTTCAACCATAGCATATGATCTTTGCTCAGTTGCCATAAAGATGGCTCAGTTGTTAAGTTTTGATCATTATGTCTGTTTTTTGTAAGTCAAACTACTCATCTATGGAAGCCTTGAGAGGCAAGGTGAAAACTTTTTTTCAATTGCAATGGCCAAAATGTTTATCTCTAGAAATGATCTCCTACGTAAGAGATACACTTTTAGGCTTAAATAGGCTGTTTTGAGAGTGAGAAAGCCTGCAGAAAGAAGTGCTTAGTGCACCATTATTGAAATGCGGCACCTTCTCAGTTAACTAATTTAATGTCCACTGTAAAACATAATGGAGCTGAGCATAGGCACCGGCAGAATTCTATTTCATAGTACCAGAAGAACCACCCGTCTCACGTCTAGGTTGCGCACGCAGTCTACTCAGAGAGCAAGTGAGTAAGCAAGAGAAAGATGGATTGATTAACATTTCTTGCATGTTTTAACGTTACCGATACAACGCCACCATAAAACTCTGATTAGCCTACCACACAGATTTCAAATACCAGCCATCAGGCCATGTTTCCACAATCATCGTTGCAGCGCTCATACAGTAGCTCATATTTGTAGAAGAGTCATGCGGAAGGCTAAATACACCACACACACCCAGGAGCAAGACACATTCTCTAAAATGTGAACATAGCAGAGAGCAGAGCAAAGCTGTAGAGCTGCTCTCCGCTACTGCTGTGTGACCCCATTAAAAGTGACGCTGTGCGCATTTACGCACAAAGGTGTGCATTTGAAAACAGCAACAGCACTGACAGACTGGAATATTAAATATTTCTGTCACGTTAAAATTCCTTCCTGAAGTTTGGAGGAAAGCATTTGCACCTCGTCAGTCAGGACTATTTTTATTTTTCTTTCTGCCATTGTTATGCCAACTGTGTTCTTGTTGAAAGGCAACACATTTATAATTGCAATTATGTATCTATAGAGAGGGACAGAAAGAGAGAGAGAGAGAGAGAGAGAGAGAGAGAGAGAGACAGAGAGAGAGAGGGAGAGACAGAGAGAGACACTGGCAAACTGTTGTTTCTTCTACTGTATGTCCCTTTGGCTCATTGCCTCTAAGGGCTTCCATACTCACAGACCACAAAATAAGCAAACCTATAAGTACTTTTTGTTTTTACTCTTCAGCAGATTGTCTGCCTTTGTCTAGGCTGTTAGTGGTGGCTGCTAAAGGGTTATCAAGTTAATCATTAACTGTGAGGTCAATGTTTAGAACAATCTAGTATCTGCTGACAGCAGTGAGGAAACTGGTGGATTTAAAACAACAGCACTGAGTAAGTTTAACAGCTTAAAGGTGCAATATGTAATACTGACGGCTAGTGTTTAAAATATTTACTGCAGTACAAATTCAAAATTATTGAGAGCGTCGTCTCCCCCGCCCCCTCCTCCCCAGACTCGAAGTTCACGGAGATTGCCAGGCTGAGATCACAGCATCCACAACAAAGGCATTGTGAGATCTCTACGGTAGAGACAGATTAACGTTACAGGGTTCTTTGTTGATTTATGTTTGTCAAAGTGTAGCACATAAGTTTAGCTGAAAAACGGTGACTGTGACCTGGGTACAGAGCACCGTTAGGTCACAATCTTTTTAGCGGCCATTGCAGGTAAGTTTAGCCAGCCTCAAGCTAACATTGACATTGGGTTCAGCATTAACCTGGCAACCTGTGTGAGCTTCGAGTCTGTGAAAGAGGGGCTGGGGGAGAGGACTCTCTCCAGTATTTTGAATTTGGACTGCAGTACCATTTAAAACTCTAGCTGTCAGTATATATTTCTCCCTAATGTTACTTTGAACTAGCTTGGTCCTACCAGACTCTCGTACATTTCCTTTGTACAGAGAGTTTGGCCACTCTCCATTGACAAGTGTTAACTTCCTTGAAGGCGGGTACTCTGTTGAAGTTTAAAACTATTGGATCTGCCCAGAGCCACTCTGGATCTGCCATAACCAATCACTAACATTTGGTTGTGACGTCGGCTTAGCATCGCTAGCATTCGCCTTAGCCAACTCCTTCACCACTAACGGAGCGAGCTGGAAAATCAAACTTTTCCCAAACCCCGTGGGGAGGAGGGCCACAACATCAATTCTTACCAGTGTATCTTGACTGGGAATCAAATGAATGCAAAGAAAGTTACTTTATGAAGTTGACTTTAAGATTTGTATTTGTTTAGTTTTTATTTACTGTAAACAAAAGAAAAATGTGTGAATCTGTCATTATTGCACAATTCCTCCAAGTACCTAACTAAAAATCCCTATCCTTACCAGAGTCAATATAGTGTTTAGTAACTCCTAAATAATTTTGATTACTCACTGACGTCCAGTGATCACCAGTTAATGAGACAGCGTTTGTACTTTTCAGCAGTTCCAGTTGGGCTGCTTTCTCCGTGTCTTACAGGCTGTGTATGCGTGAAACTACTGTCCCCCTCGACGGCAATGAGACGGGTCAGAACATGCAACCGTAGTACGTCTTTAAGACCGGAGTCCTCTACAATGCTGACAGGTCTGCAGTTAGTTGCCACCCATTTCGCAAGAGCTGTAGTAATTTTTTGGGATTTGGTTTCATCCACAGGTCGGCAAGTAGCACTCTCCAAAATAGTGCTTTGCCTGAATGGGTAGCATGCTAGTGGGTAGCATCAACCAGAGTCACGTTAATTAGCTCGTAGGTGGTAGCTCAAGCTTGACGTGCTTCGGTGATATTTTAATTCGGCTTTACACAATGTGCATATGGCTTTCAACTTGTCTACGAGCCGTCCGGGAGTTTTGGAAAATAAAAAACACCATTCAGATTGTGTTGCTGCTGTCTTTCTCCATCATGCCTGCAGCAGCAGGATGTGTTACGAGGAAGTGGCAGCTTGATGATAAGTAACAGTGCAGCAAAGGGTCAAAATAGTAGCCTGTTAGGCACGACGCAAAGCCGAGTGAAGTGTAAAATAAATTAATAAATGCCGGCATGCGATTAAAAAAAATGTTACGCCCTTAATCGCATCGCGATTAACGCGTTAATGCTGACAGCCCTAATTATTATACATCTACATTTCTGAACTGTGACAATGTAATGTAAAAGAAGTAGGTGCTAGCAGACAAGTCTTAGTTCCTGCTCAGTGTTACAGTAATACACAGTGGGATAACAGGAAATTCTCCTAGGGAGTACAGTACATAAGCCCTCTGTGTCCCTCTGTCTCTGTAGAGGAGTCCAGTGTTTATCTATATGTCTGCAGCTGACTACATCACAAAAGCACTTCCATCATCCCAACACTGGACTTCCTGTTACAGTAAAAGCCCATCATCAAGCCATTCATAAGCTTTTAGTTCCCATCAAATCTTAATGGCAAAAAAGCCATTCACTTTCTGAATAGAGCTTCGCATATACACATTAACATGATCACAATGCATGCATACGCAGACACAAACTCTGGCTTCTGAAACCAGTTTCTCTGTGTGTGTGTGTGTGTGTGTGTGTGTGTGTGTGTGTGTGTGTGTGTGTGTGTGTGTGTGTGTGTGTGTGTGTGTGTGTGTGTGTGTGTGTGTGTGTGTTGACTGAGGACAGGCCCAATCATGATTGCTTTTCCTGGAATATGTGTTGTGCTTTGGTTTCACCTGAAGAGTCACATTAATGCAGTGGGGGGATGAGAAAAGAGGAGAGGTGAGAGATCATCTTACTCTTCTTGAATAATTGTTTTAGCACATTCTTGTTTACTGCCTAACCACTAAACTAATGCAGATAAAATTACTTGTCTGCATTCATGAATAGAAGAGTAGATTAGAAATAGACAAGATTCTGCTTCATGAGTAAAATGCAAAATTGTCTTCTAAACCTGTGAGGAAGTGCCCCATCCAGGGAAAGCTGGAGTCGCCTATTAAGATAACATAAGCCTTTATTTCCCAGGCAGGAAGTTTAGTTTGCAGTACAGATAAATAGAAACGTGAAAAAAAGGTATATAAAACTAAAATAAGAATAGAAGTAAAAAATATAGTGTGTAGTCAGCAGCTACTTATTTACCTTACACTGCCATAGGCCTGGAACAAAATGATTTACATTTTTTTTTAAATCTGGTAATAAATATTGTATAAAACTTTACCAAAACTAGTCATGATACAACTTTAAATGATCAGTTTATCATTACTGTCTGCAAAGTCCGTATAAGGCCAATACCTTCACATTCTTTGGCAATAGTTCCTTCTCATCACTTTTTCATACCCTTGCACCACTATCCTCCTTTCTTTAGTCATATACTGTATTTTCAGCAATTACTTTTGAATACACCCAGTTACACACGTCACTAAATCCGTTGATATAAGTTTGAAGGCTTTTACAAACCAATTTCAACATTACACGTGTAGTACTCGAAAGCGAAATTATCTGCAACGCCACCTTGGCACTTTCACCCAGAGAATACACGTGTCTGTCTCAAAACAAGAAGGTTCCCACCAACACAGGCAAGTCCACAGATAAAGGCTGATTACAAAAAGGGGTAGTTGGGCTGGGCAAATGGCCTACTGACTCCACATGAAGCACATAAACACTGCAATAATCAAAACAGATAAAATAAGCACAAGGGCATACCTAAAACCCTTGCTAAACCCAACCCTTCTGTGCTAATACATCTGCACCTAACTACAAAAAAAAAAAAAAAAAAAAAAAAAATATATATATATATATATATATATATATATATATATATATATATATATATATATATATATATATATATATATATATATATATATATTAAAATACTCTGGGTAAAACTATGAATGACAATGACTAAAATGAGTCTAATAAGAATCACCATTAATGTTAAAATACAATAAAATGTCAAGCAGAATTAAAGTTATAATCAATGAAAAAGAAAAAAATAAGGCATGTTCTAGCTAAAACAAGATCAGATCAAGACAATATTCAGATAAAACATAAAGGCAATACAAAACTAATAATTTATTTACAGTAAAAGGCCCAGGCAGCACTTCTGTCCATGTGCTGATGTTGTGAAACCTATTTCAAAGATTTGATGCACAAAGTAGTCTACAGTAAAAAGAAACTAGGACAATGGTAAATTGAGTGATAAAACCATGGGTAAAACATTTGTTATCACACTGTCATGATGACATAAAACTACTCTGATAGTCTCCCTTAATGCAACTTCCTGGATATGTGTGAGTGAGTGAGTGTGTGTGTGTGTGTGTGTGTGTGTGTGTGTGTGTGTGTGTGTGTGTGTGTGTGTTTGTGTGTGTGTGTGTGTGTGTGTGTGTGTGTTTGTGTGTGTGTGTGTGTGTTTGTGTGTGTGGTGTGTGCGTGCGTGCGTGCGTGCGTGTGTGTGTGTGTGTGTCATGCCCCTGAGGCCTTGTGATTCATGCTGTGATGAGTCTGTTGGCCATGCTGTGAGAAGAGGAACTCAGACTGAAACTCTGTTGAAAGAGTGCTCCCACATGCCGTTTTGGTGGCTCGGGACTTCTCTGATTTCTAGGGCTGAAAAAAACAGAAATTTGTCCTACTCTTCAACCAATCGATCGGTCAATGGGGGAAAAAAATCTGCACGTTAAGTGGCTATTTGTAACTTTCTGTTTGTGTTGATTCTAGCGGCCGCTTTGGACATAAGCGGTCGTTTTTTTACCACGCCTGCTGTCATAAAAGGTCTTTTCTTTATGGTGCTGTATTACTGAGTTATCGTTACCAGGAGGTCATATACTTGCGATGAATGTTTTGCTCAGACAGAAAAATTATTCATTTACACTAAGGGAATACATTACAGATGCATCGTTGCATACGGTAACTTAGCCTACTTTGGATGTATCATGCGCTAAACCGAGTATCACTGTCACTGTGTCATGAGCGAAAGCATTTAGAGTTTGTTGTAGCAACCAACGTAATAATAATAATAATAACGTAGATTTATATATCGCCTTTCATGAAACCCAAGGACGCTTTACACAAATACAGGGGGACAAAAAGAAAATAGTAAGCCAACACAAACACGGACTGAAAAGAAATAAAAACCGGGTGCTAAATGGAAGGGGGACGTAAATTAATGTAGGCCACTCACATACAACCCCATTGTGTATTGTAAAATAATTTTATGAATGAAATAGGCGAGGGCCAATTCAGGGTCAATTTTGAATAATTTACAATCCCGTAATTGTCTCCATCTGTTGAAAGCCCGACCAAGATTGACTCAGGTTTTCGCCAGTTGTCTCTAACTCTCCCTTTTAGCCTTTAAATGTTCTTCGTTTAATTTCCTTTTTTTCTATGATGGCTCCCGCCCAGTATGAGCTATAACTACAACAGAAAACATATAAAATTAAATAAAATTAGGCCTATAAAAAGAAATCTCCTGCTACCTTTTACCTAGCTGGACAGTCACTAAAAGGCTTTTCCGGTGTTACACCGAAATCTGTGACCCATCAAAATATGATTGTAGAGCCGGTCTGCCGGCCGTAAATCATTTTGTGACTTCCGGGAAAAATCAGACCCGGGAAAAGCATTAATAAAACTATATAAAAATAGCTCTGGTTTGCTTTTATAGGTCATTTATGATCATTAGATGAAAAATTACAGAGTTTCAGAAACATTTAAAAGTTACATATACAAAGTAGTTACTTTAACTAAATTGTCAACAGAGCACAAAGTGCACTCTATTTTCTAGTGTTGTGTGTCCATCAAAGCGTTTTTTTCCTGAGGCCACTATGCATTTTTAATGCTTTGCCATGGAAGCGTTGCATATTCACATGATGCAAAAAAAACACCTGCAGTGTGACGAGGTGCTGAGAGTGTATTCTGCGCTAAGTGCTGCCTGGTTTTGCCTGGTTTTCTTTCGGTTTACAGAGAACTTTGGTTAAAGGCTGCACTCGTCACTGTCAATTTTTTACCCTGCCATCCAGTCACAGTGGAGGAAGGGCGGGTCAAATTCCACAATGACCAATCATCACATCCTACAAGTGCTGAACAACAACAGTGGAGGAGAAATTGATACTGCTGGGCCGTATATACAGTGCCTTGCGAAAGTATTCGGCCCCCTTGAACTTTTCGACCTTTTGCCACATTTCAGGCTTCAAACACAAAGATATAAAACTGTAATTTTTTGTGAAGAATCAACAACAAGTGGGACACGATCATGAAGTGGAACGAAATTTATTGGATATTTCAAACTGTTTTAACAGATAAAAAACTGAAAAATTGGGCGTGCAAAATTATTCAGCCCCCTTAAGTTAATACTTTGTAGCGCCACCTTTTGCTGCGATTACAGCTGTAAGTTGCTTGGGGTATGTCTCTATCAGTTTTGCACGTCGAGAGACTGAAATTTTTGCCCATTCCTCCTTGCGAAACAGCTGGAGCTCAGTGAGGTTGGATGGAGAGCGTTTGTGAACAGCAGTTTTCAGTTCTTTCCACAGATTCTCGATTGGATTCAGGTCTGGACTTTGACTTGGCCATTCTAACACCTGGATATGTTTATTTGTGAACCATTCCATTGTAGATTTTGCTTTATGTTTTGGATCATTGTCTTGTTGGAAGACAAATCTCCGTCCCAGTCTCAGGTCTTTTGCAGACTCCATCAGGTTTTCTTCCAGAATGGTCCTGTATTTGGCTCCATCCATCTTCTCATCCATTTTAACCATCTTCCCTGTCCCTGCTGAAGAAAAGCAGGCCCAAACCATGATGCTGCCACCACCATGTTTGACAGTGGGGATGGTGTGTTCAGGGTGAGGAGCTGTGTTGCTTTTACGCCAAACATAACGTTTTGCATTGTTGCCAAAAAGTTTGATTTTGGTTTCATCTGACCAGAGCACCTTCTTCCACATGTTTGGTGTGTCTCCCGGGTGGCTTGTGGCAAACTTTAAACGACACTTTTTAGGGATATCTTTAAGAAATGGCTTTCTTCTTGCCACTCTTCCATAAAGGCCAGATTTGTGCAGTATACGACTGATTGTTGTCCTATGGACAGAGTCTCCCACCTCAGCTGTAGATCTCTGCAGTTCATCCAGAGTGATCATGGGCCTCTTGGCTGCATCTCTGATCAGTCTTCTCCTTGTATGAGCTGAAAGTTTAGAGGGACGGCCGGGTCTTCGTAGATTTGCAGTGGTCTGATACTCCTTCCATTTCAATATTATTGCTTGCACAGTGCTCCTTGGGATGTTTAAAGCTTAGGAAATCTTTTTGTATCCAAATCCGGCTTTAAACTTCTCCACAACAGTATCTCGGACCTGCCTGGTGTGTTCCTTGTTCTTCATGATGCTCTCTGCTCTTTAAACAGACCTCTGAGACTATCACAGAGCAGGTGCATTTATACGGAGACTTGATTACACACAGGTGGATTCTATTTTTCATCATTAGTCATTTAGGTCAACATTGGATCATTCAGAGATCCTCACTGAACTTCTGGAGAGAGTTTGCTGCACTGAAAGTAAAGGGGCTGAATAATTTTGCACGCCCAATTTTTCAGTTTTTTATCTGTTAAAAAAGTTTGAAATATCCAATAAATTTCGTTCCACTTCATGATTGTGTCCCACTTGTTGCTGATTCTTCACAAAAAAATTACAGTTTTATATCTTTATGTTTGAAGCCTGAAATGTGGCAAAAGGTCGAAAAGTTCAAGGGGGCCGAATACTTTCGCAAGGCACTGTATATACTGCATCTGTCCTCTCTACCTATGTACTTCAGCCTTCCCTTTATCCAGAGCAAGTAGTCTACCTTGTGCTGACCCATGTAGTGCCGACCGCTGATATTTTTACTTCCGCGGATATTCCATATCATAGCAATCAGATTCAACAAAGGTGAAGGAAACATGTATTTTCCATGGCTACTGGTCAAAAAAACGACATGCAACTATTGAATGACTATATAGGCTATTGCATAAACAGTTGTAGCTCTAATAGCCATCCATTTACTGCACTGCATTGTATGAATGAGGTTGGTTATCATGCTTTGCTACAATATTTTGTAATTTTTTTTATAGTAACTATACTGCACACACTCACACAGTTTTTAAATTCTCTACAGAGTGGAAAAGCAAAGATATTATGAAGGACAAGGACGCATGTTTGCAGATGTACAAGAGACTGCAATTATAAATATGATTTTGGCCAACAATGCAATTAGGAATCGAGAAATAAGAGATCATCTATGTAATAAATCGGGACAACTTTGTGTGTGTGTGTGTGTGTGTGTGTGTGTGTGTGTGTGTGTGTGTGTGTGTGTGTGTGTGTGTGTGTGTGTGTGTGTGTGTGTGTGTGTGTGTGTGTGCGTCTGTCTTTGAAATATCTCATAAACATTTGGTTTCCTGGGTACCCAATGAACTTGGGGTTTGGATTTTGGAGCAATTTGGACAGCATTGGATATTAGACACACACACACACACACACACAAGCCCGGCTAAATGTGAGATTGTCTCTGTAGGGTACTCGGTCTGGTTCTGGTGGTTGATTAATGGAGATATGTGCTGATTAGCTCTCATAGCAGGCCGGATGGGTAGCGCACTGCCATGAGTCCATGAGGCAAATGTCTGATTACTCCACATTTTAAATGTGATATTTTGTGATTACATTCTGAATCTGCCACGTTCTCTGTCAGGTAGTTGTAGTAGTACAATGTCTTCCTCTGATGTAGAAGTACAGTAGTACTTTACTGTACTGTATAGAAGTACAGTAGGCTATACAGTGGAGTTGGATATTAATGGCTTAGGGGTCCTTCTGTAAGGAATTTTGGGGTACAATTTAGTTTGGGAGAAATCTACAAGCAGCACTACCACAGGCCAAGCAATTGGCCTGTTCCAAACAGGCACATTTTGAACGGGCACTGTACTAGTATCTTGAATAAGGAAACCATATTTAACAACATCAATGCTGCTTTCTGTTGTTTGTGATGTTGAACGTGACACGTGACAAGTCGAGTGACGAATCTATCGCCTATTGTAACAGGGATTACCCACATTAAAAAACCTCTATAGCCTTCTCTTTGGTGGGAAAGGGTGTTTGGCTGAAAATCACAATATAGCTGCATGTTTGTATTTTGTTTCATTAGATTTCTAGTTGCAGTGGCTTTCCAAACGATGGTAGGGAGCCAAAAGTCACATAACTCACAAGTTGATAATGCTGTAAATATTGATACATCCGTGTGACATTAGCTGATGAAGACGGACTTGTGTGGTTGAGACTCATGAAGGAATGGCCAAATATGAGCATCATGTTGTGCCTATTCCCAAACAAGCAATAAAACCCTGAAATGCTGGGTTATTTCCTGTCATGTGCTATGTGAGAGGAACATATGGTTCTCTTTTTTTTGCCATTGTTGATCTTCCAAGTGATAGCAGCAAAGTTCATTGGGACAGTTAATTATACACTTTACTGCTAACCTAACTCAACACGGTGGCTCTGTCCGGCACTTGAGAAATGCCATTAAACCAGAGCATGTTTTTCTACCACCCCGGAACACTGTGTGGACTAGCCAGACCCTCCTCTGCAGTGTTGTGTAGGAAGGTTTGGCAAAGAGAGACTACAGCTGCTGCATTCTGTCCTCTTATCCTGTCTGAGCGTGTCTGATTGACAGAAGATCAAAGCGCTGAGTCACGTCACTGATTGGTCAATCATCTTAGGAGAGAGAGTGAATGTTATGGCCTTTTCTACAGCATTTTTACTTACTGTTGTCTCGGTCTCAGACAAAAAAGGCCTCAGGGTTTTATTTCAACCTCACTGCATCTGCAGGGATATCACTTAATCGCCTGTGCATCCACTATTTAATGCTAATGTCAGCTCTGGCATTTGCTACACACCGTGGTACCGCTCCCTGATTTGGGTGACAGAGGTTGAGATATGTACGCAGAAAGTGTAAACCGCTTATGAAAACAAATACATAGAGACGGCTTTTACTGGCTGTAAGCAAAACGGCACATTTTTTATGTAATTTAATTTAATTTTGACTTTAAATACACAGTTGCTCATCAAATATATAACCTTTCACCTCCTCAAACACACAAAGTAGTGCTTGTGTGTTTTGAGTGTTGTGAGCTCCTCTCTCTCCAATGAAAAATTGGGCGTGCAAAATTATTCAGCCCCCTTAAGTTAATACTTTGTAGCGCCACCTTTTGCTGCGATTACAGCTGTAAGTCGCTTGGGGTATGTCTCTATCAGTTTTGCACATCGAGAGACTGACATTTTTGCCCATTCCTCCTTGCAAAACAGCTGGAGCTCAGTGAGGTTGGATGGAGAGCGTTTGTGAACAGCAGTTTTCAGTTCTTTCCACAGATTCTCGATTGGATTCAGGTCTGGACTTTGACTTGGCCATTCTAACACCTGGATATGTTTATTTGTGAACCATTCCATTATAGATTTTGCTTTATGTTTTGGATCATTGTCTTGTTGGAAGACTAATCTCCGTCCCAGTCTCAGGTCTTTTGCAGACTCCATCAGGTTTTCTTCCAGAATGGTCCTGTATTTGGCTCCATCCATCTTCCCATCAATTTTAACCATCTTCCCTGTCCCTGCTGAAGAAAAGCAGGCCCAAACCATGATGCTGCCACCACCATGTTTGACAGTGGGGATGGTGTGTTCAGGGTGATGAGCTGTGTTGCTTTTACGCCAAACATAACTTTTTGCATTGTTGCCAAAAAGTTCGATTTTAGTTTCATCTGACCAGAGCACCTTCTTCCACATGTTTGGTGTGTCTCCCAGGTGGCTTGTGGCAAACTTTAAACAACACTTTTTAGGGATATCTTTAAGAAATGGCTTTCTTCTTGCCACTCTTCCATAAAGGCCAGATTTGTGCAGTATACGACTGATTGTTGTCCTATGGACAGAGTCTCCCACCTCAGCTGTAGATCTCTGCAGTTCATCCAGAGTGATCATGGGCCTCTTGGCTGCATCTCTGATCAGTCTTCTCCTGGTATGAGCTGAAAGTTTAGAGGGACGTCCAGGTCTTCGTAGATTTGCAGTGGTCTGATACTCCTTCCATTTCAATATTATCGCTTGCACAGTGCTCCTTGGGATGTTTAAAGCTTGGGAAATCTTTATGTATCCAAATCCGGCTTTAAACTTCTCCACAACAGTATCTGGGACCTGCCTGGTGTGTTCCTTGTTCTTCATGATGCTCTCTGCTCTTTAAACGGACCTCTGAGACTATCACAGAGCAGGTGCATTTATACGGAGACTTGAATAGAATCCACCTGTGTGTATACACAAATTTAGCCAAATTTCATCATTAGTTATTTAGGTCAACATTGGATCAATAGCTGGTTTGATTTGCATTGATATGGATCTTATCTCAGTTAGCTATTAGGCTAACTGAAATAAAACCATGCCAATCGTGAGATATGGTGAAGGGTATGTGATGATGTGGGGCTATTTTAATTCCAACGGCCAAGGGAACTTTATCAGGATGCATAGTATCCTGGATCCATGAAATAACTGGCCTTTAAAAATAAAAATCTGCCTGCCTCTATGGGAATTTAACATAGGGGTATGTATAATTATGGCCCCTGTATTTTAAGGAAGAACATTTATTTATTTACAATACATTATTCATTCACAAAAAAAATTGGTGTCCTTAAAAGGTCGGATTTTTCCTCATTTTTTTAATTAAGGCATTAAGATCAATTTCCAAAAGATGATTTTTTTATTCCTCTTTTTAGTCAACTTTAGCATGGGTATGAATACTTATGAGAAGCACTGTATATATATTACAAAGAACTTGTTTTAAATTTGAATAAATAATCATACATTTTAATTCTGTTAGTTTTTTAATTAATTGAAGTGTCACAGTTAAGGAAGGCTGTGTTAAGTTGCGTGAAATTGCCTTTCCTGTACTGATTTTATAAGTTTACATTTGGGCCACCAAAGATGTTCTTTGGCCACCAAATTTAGGGGCTTGGTAGCTCAGGGGCCAGTGCTTACACATATTAGCATCTATCCCTGTGTTTGAGTAATATTTGTAAAATAAAAATTACAATTGCCAGCTGTTTTAGAAAATCACTGAGCCTTTTCAAAAACCAAACTATGTGTTTGTGAGCTGTTTTCAAACATCTTTAGTAGGAGGTAATCCGCTTGGACAGTGTAGGAAACCAGTACAGTCGGGTAAAAAAAAAAACGGTTGACAAGCTGTAAGCAACATGGAACTTCACTGGTTTGTACAAACCAGAAGAATTTCTCTGCATTCTTAATTCCCCATATTACTTGGAAAGGTGAATACTGCCTAAGGACAAGGCCTGTCTGTTGTTTATCTCTAAAGCTTCAGACCACACCCTACACCTTAACCTCTCTTTATCCTTTATCCTTTCTGCGTGTTAACTACCAGTCTATTGTCATGGCTCTGTGAGTGTAGGCGTCGTTCCTCTTTAGAATTACAGTCATTAGTCAACACAGAGAGCAAATCCACCTTCAAAACAGAGAAGCCAGGCCAACCATTACATTTTACTCTTGATCTATGAACCCATAGTGCATTTGAATAAAACAATAGAACAGTACCCAGTCTTCAAGTATCAAGGTCTGACGATGTGTGGCTAATGTTTTCTGTTTTTCCCTTCAGGCTCAGACACTACTCTGCCTGTCGGTAGAGCTCACAGCCAAGCTGGGCGGAGCATCCTCCATTCCAATGCAAATAGAAGCAAACAGCACACACACACGCACACACACACACACACACACACACACACACACACACACACACACACACACACACACACACACACACACACAGTTGCAGGCCTTATCAGCTGTCCAGCTATAAAACAAAGTCACTGTAGTCAGGCAGACTGCAGCAAGCATCAACTCACCCGGAAGGCCTGCTTTACAGGAATCCGTGGTTTGTTACTCATCAAAAGAAAATGACAACACCCATGACATTAGGATCCAAAATTAGCACAATGCTTTTTATTGCAGAAATGAAAGGAACTGACAGATTTCACTTAAATTGTACTTTTACATGATTTCACATGACACACATTAAATTGATTGAAATTCACTATTGAAAAATTGACTAACAGTTTCAACTGTAACTGCTGGTCTACAAATTAAGAAAAAAAGCAAATTACATGAACTGAAATCACATTTAGTCCTCCGTTTTTGTAGCCTAAAATAATTTGTGCAATCATCACCTGTCGAGACGATATCGGCTTGTTAGACACAACAAGCGTGAACCTGTAAGGCGCTGAGGAGGGTAGTGCGAACATCACAGCACTGCACATCAGTGGGTTGAGTTGCCCAGCTTCACATATAATTGGTGTCACAATAAAAATCTTGAACCTTAGCGGTGAGAAACACTAACTGTAAACAGAAACTTTGTTAACAGAAAAACGTCACAGGATACCTTTAAAACTTGCATGTCGCATATGAGGAACCTATATAAATCCAACAATCACAGTTTTGCTCTGGTTGATCTAAGATTCAAGAAAATTATCTTTCTTTAACTTTAAGATGCTTAACTTTTTTCACCAGCCACTTGCTTACTTTAACTCTACCATTCCATGCAGACCAGATTGCATACACTCAGCTTGTCTGATCATTGGCTGGAAACTGCTTTCCGTTTTAAGTCTATAAGGAGGCGTTAATGAGATTGGTGAGATTCAAACATGTGACTTGGAAGTAAAAACATAAAAAGAGGTAAAAAGCTCTATAGAGCTGCAGGTTAAGGTGAGGATTCTCAGTATGTTTGGAACTATGAGAGACAAGTCTATTTTAAAGGGTAATTTGATTCAACATCAATTAAAAACAAAATGACTTTGATCTCTTATATGCTCATTTGATGTATTTCCTTTCAGACAGGCAGACTAATTGTTTGAAAATTACTTCATAGGCCCATGTCACTGGTCTTGGGACACTGAATCCTTGTGCAGCTGTTGTGATCGGAGACTAATGTCTAGCAACAAAGGCAGCAAAAGGGACTTCCCACTCTTTAAACAAAACCTTGATACAGACAGGGGTGGGTTCTGGCTTCAAGTGAAACACAGATGAGAATGCTGCAAAACCTGAATCATCAAACTGTCCAATGTTGCGTAACTGCATGTCACTGAGTGGACATTTTATGTCAAAGCTGCTAAGTATTGTAATTATGAAGAATTTCTTCAATAGAAATGTAACACTACAATGTAAGTCTTAACATTCATTACTCTTTTGAGAAGAAGTCATTATGAAAATGAAGGTAATTCATGTTCCACTCCTGTTTAATCTCAGCCATGTTAAATGCTGTCTATTGCCATACTGTATATAGATATATAGATGAGAATTTATCTCCATCTGCTGGACAACAATGGGTATAACAGTGCGAAGCCAGGTAACCCAGGCTTGACACACACACACACACACACACACACACACACACACACACACACATACACACACACACATATGCTGGAAGGAGCAACAGTGCCTCTGGAAAATAGCCTTGGGAAGGAACTTGTTTTGCTAAAAGGTGTACGTTCAAATGTTGTTTTAGTCGTGCAAGAGAAAACTCAACAGATAGATTAGCTAGCTGTCTGGATTTACCCTGCAGATATCTGAGGAGCAGTTAACCATAGTCCTCAGAAATCGACTGGAGTTTAAAACGCCAACACAAAGAAAGCGGAAGGTGACGGACATCCAGACGAAAATTAGGGACATCCGGCAGAATTTCCGGCGGCACCTAACAATCCCGGAAATGAAACTTCATCGATATGTAGATATATGAAGTTAGATTCAACTTTAATTCCATTTTTGAGCTTGTCTTAAGGTTGTCTTAATATTTTTTTGTTACTAAAGATGAAGGAAATTATTATCAGATAATATGTTATACTCTTCAGCAGGGCAGCTGCCAAAGGCCCAAAACTGCTGCCAAGCCAAAAGGGAAACTGGGTAAGAGATGCAGCCTGGCAGTTCCATACCTTTCCACAAACTGTAAGTTTGACTTTGTTGGTCCATTTCAGAAAACTGCCCATACAGACAGGACAGAATCTTCATAATTACACCATAATACATCGGATCTATTTTTTATATTTATTACAGGGTAGAGCGCAAATGCAGTCCCCCACTACCAGAAAATATGGATTTGTGATTCCCTCATTTGGGGAATCTATGGGAGACTACAGGAGACACTAGGAGGAATGTGTTGACATTATCTGTTTGTATTCCATATTTTTGATAATGGCCTAAATTCAATTTTCAGAGGTCCTTTTAAATCAAAAATATACTTTAGGGTTTTCTCAACCTTTTCCCAAAAGGGTATTAATATTGGACATGTGAAGAATGTGTGTGTATAGTTTGCTACTTGTTCCCCATATCCTCTCCAGCAACTAGTCACATCTAAGGGCTAACATTTCCCATACTTATGTGCTCACTTTCCAGGCATTTTGTATTTTGTAAGTAGTTGAGAGTATGTAACTAGCCCTTAACTACCCCAGTAATCTAAGATTGTATCAGTTCTGTTTGGAATAAAATCTTGGTCATGCACCATTTCTCTGAGGAGTATACATTCACTATTTATTTTTAAGCTTTTGCATATACCTTTCCAGTTTGTTATAGTATTTAAGATACATTGGCTCTGTCCTGTATGCTTTTTCCATGCTGCTTTTCCTATGAATGGTAATGTCCCATTGTGTATCGTAGTCATTTCTTTTTGTATTTTTTATCCATTAAGCTTCTGTATTCCCTTTCATCTACTTCATTATTGTGTGAATTTGTGTTGCATGAAAATAATTCTCTAGATTTGGAATACCTAACCTATTCTTTCGGTTGTTGTAAGATTTTAAATTTGATTCTCTGTTTTCTGTTCTATTCCAAATAAAGTTAGAAATCATATTGTGGGAGGACCATCATTTTTCTTGTTTCTACCCTGCTTAATATTCCGTCTGGTATTATTCTCCATCTGTTCAGACCCTGTCTTATTTTACTTTCCAAGACACGGTAGTTATTCTCATATAATTCATCTAGATTCTTACTAATATTGATACACAGATATTTTATTTTACTTGTATCCCATTTACGTTTGTAGTCGTCTTTCAATGCTTGGCTAACTTGTTTATATTGTTAAGGCTTAACATTTGTTGTTATTTAATTTGTATCCTGAGACATTTCCATATTCTTCAATTGTTTTCTCAGTTTATGCACCGATTCCTCTGGTAATGTAAGATAGATTATTGTATTGTCCGCGATACAGTTTGTCTAACTGCTAACACGAACACTTCAATATATATAACGAATAAGAGAGGGGATAGGGGATCTCCCTGTCTGGTTCCTCTTTGTATTGTAAATCTTCTTGATTTGTTTTCACTCTGGATGTTGGATGGCTCTAGATTGCTTGTAACCATAGGCAATATTTTAAGGGTCTCAAACATGAAAGGCCAACTCACTAAATCAAAAGCCTTCTCTGCATCTAATGTTATTAACAAAACATCTTTGTTTTGCTTTTGAGCATAATCAATGAAGTTTACTGTCTGCCAGAAGTCTTCCTGGAATAAAGCCACACTGATCTGTATCAATTATATCTGTAATTATGACTTTTAATCTATTGGCTAGTATCGCTGGTATTGTTTTATAGTCTGTGTTAAGCAGTGATATGGGCCAGTATGAGGAACACTTTGTAGCATCCTTCCCTTCTTTATAAATGACTTTTATTATAGAAGATTGCCATGTCTGTGCCCATTTTCTTGTATTCATTAATTGTATGCTTTCATAGGAGTTATTTATGGAGGATATATTTATTCATAATCCAAATTGGAAGTCCAAAGAGAAAATGAAGCAAGATCAAATTAAAAACATTATTATTTGACTACGCTACTAGGAAAAATCATGCCATAATTGAATTTAAAAAAGAAATAGGAAACTGAAAATTGAAAAGTTGAAATGTAAAATGATTTACTAATGATTACTTTTGAATTTTCAATTTCGATTTAACATTTGGCTTTTCCCATTTTGATTTAACATTTGGCTTTTCCACTGATGTCAAAAGTGGAGGCATGGCCCAAAGGCTGATGGGAGGGTCTGAAACGACGGCGAGCAAGCAATCCCAGCCGCCACCAGCTGGCTGTCACGTCAGACTGGAGCTTCTTGAGTCAACATCATTGGCCATCAATTTTTGTAAAACTGCCCATATTCAAACTCTACACAGTTAATTTTTCCCATAAAAAAGTCTCAGAAGTGAATTTAGTGGTGAAATAGCAGACGAAAATTGTAAAAAGTTTCCAGTTGTTTGCTGCTGCTGCTGCTACGGCAAACTCCCGATCTAGATTATATAAACAATTGCTTTTTTTTACAATTTTCGTCTGCTATTTCACCACTAAATTCAATTCTGAGACTTCTTTATGCGAGAAATTAACTATGTAGAGTTTGAATATGGGCAGTTTTACAAAAATTGATGGCCAATTGCACATTTTCTCCGATGTTGTCAGAAGCTCCAGTCTGACGGGACAGCCAGCTGGCGGCGGCCGGGATCACCTCCCTGCCGGCCGGCCAGTGATGCTCACACACCCCGCTGTCAGCTGGAAGTCTCTTAATAGAATCATGGACAAGTTTATTTCCTGAAATATGACTTGTTTTCCGCTTGAACACATTGTCATCAATATTAACAAGGTTTAAAATTACCCATTTTTCAAATTTGGATATCATTTCAAAATCGGAACTCAAATGAACGAAAAAGTACACGTGCTGTACAAAAGGCCGTCTATCAGGCGTGATTGTGAGTGTATGTCGGAGAATAGCGCAGACACGCACCTTACACCTCACGTGCCACCCAGAGAAAAACGTAAGAGAAAGAAAAAGGAGACGGTCGTAGTTTGGAGGATGACTACCCAGTTGAGCTTGTGTGTGTGTGCGTCCTTGAGATCTAACTACACACAAACACACAGCCATAGCAGAGCTACCCACGCCCATATTTGTATTTTTGCTTAATTAAATAAAACATCAAAAGAGAGAAGTTGTCTCTGTCCGTGTTTTAAACAGACACACCTGGGGCTAAATTGGAAACCAGAATCTGCTTTAAATACAGTCCTAATCTAGTCCTCACTAACACGGGCCCAATTACAGTAACTACATGAAAACTTAACTGTTGCATGAAATGTCGTTTGAGTTTAGCCTACATCATCAGTTTCTATCATCTAATGTAAAACAAGAGGCCAAGTCAGCCTGGTAGTGAAGCTGCAGCCAGATGCTCCTCAACAGTGCTCCCCAGCAGTCAGCTCCCCCTGTTGTCCATAAGGTGCCTCTGCACCCCTTTCGTTTCAGACCCTCCCATCAGCCTTTGGGCCACGCCTCCACTTTTGACATCTGTCAGTGGAAAAGCCAAATGTTAAATCAAAATGGGAAAAGCCAAATGTTAAATCGAAAAGTCAAATGTTAAATCAAAATGGGAAAAGCCAAATGTTAACTTGAAAAGCCAAATGTTAACTTGAAAAGCCAAATGTTAACTTGAAAAGCCAAATGTTAAATCGAAATTGAAAATTCAAAAGATGAATCATTTTACATTTCAACTTTGCTTTTTCAGTTTCCTATTTCTTTTTTAAATTCAATTATGGCATGATTTTTCCTAGTAGCGTAGTCAAATAATAATATTTTTAATTTGATCTTGCTTAATTTTCTCTTTGGACATTCAATTTGAATTATGAATAAATATATCCTCCATAGGTTCTAGCAGAATCTGATGGTTAAGTTGCTCTCTAAGGCATTTATTAAAATTGCTTGCTACCAATTACTAGTAGTTAACGTCATTATCTATCCATAAACATTAATCTGGTCTTGTTTGTATGGATGAATAAAAGACCTGTCTTCTGTAAAACATAACACATTTTTTGTCAGTTTTTTTTTTTATAACTACTAGACAAAAGCTGAGAGAATGTCTTTCTGCTTTTTAAAGCATTTTTACAGAAGTAACATGATCAGATATTTAAGCATTGTCATTGTAAAGAGTTTAATTTTAAGTGTCTGTTACACTAAAACTGGCTACAAATGTGCATGTTCTGTCAGAGTGCAACTGATCAACAGGTGCCCATTCTGCAATTTCCCAAGTCGGTTGAGGGGCTGAGGAGGAGGAAGAGAGAATGGGTTATTCCAGACCTCACTGTTGTTGAGAATGACCGAGAACCTGTAATGGCAAAATTATATTTAAGCATGATTCTTTATATTCTTGTCTTATTTCTGTTTTACTTTGTCTCACAATGCTGAAAGTGAGTTTTTCTGATTCTCACATGTTTAAAGTAGGAGCCACAAAGTCTGGAACATAGTGAAGCACTGTTTGTCTGAACAGATAGGGGCTAAAAGGTCACCCTAAACTATCTCTGCAGGTACATTCATTTCTCCCTGGATAGTTGAGACTTCTCACATAATTGAGATAAACGGGATGTCTAAACTTCGGGGTAGAAAGTGGTATAGAGGGGAAGAAGCGAAGTGGCTCCTGAATGATTGATTGATTGTAAGAAATGTTGAGTCATGTTTAGGCAGGGGGTATGTCTTTCTATCTCACTGAAGATGCATATGAGCTGTGTGCTTTTTCTCATTCGTTGAAGACACTTTCCTCTGTGCTGATGTACTGGTGAAACTGTGTTCCTTATATATGCAAATATAAATAAATACTCAAAGACCAAACTTTGGTTTCCATTCTCAGATAGTCTCTATTTGTTTCATCTTATACTTTTTGAAAAACACTCCGGGTGCAATAAGAAACTTCCACCACAGACCCTACCCCCTCAAGTATCTCAAGTAAGAGAAAATAAAGCTCCTCGTACCTGAGAATTTGGTACTGAACTGTATTTTGAAAATTTGTTTTTTAAAAGGATGACTTCATATTGGTTTCCACTGTAGTCATTGAGCTCTGATTTTAATTGTTTTTCTTGTTTTCTTGGTATTCCTAAGGTTTTTTATGACAGTTGTAATCATTATGTTATCAGGAGAAATCAAAAGGTTTTCAATTGCAATAATGAAAGAGCATAGTTGTTCTTAGCTGCACCATGATGATTAAACAGGTCTGTAGTCACAAAATAACTAACTTGTTATCTTGATAACAGGATTTAGAATATTGTAACCAGACAACTTCAGGTTTCTGTACCTAAAAAATGTAAATACAGTGTAACTCAAATCATTTTGCATTGATTCCTTACTGTAGTCAAAATTGTTTAACAATATTGTAACTATTGTTGTAGTCAGTGAGAGTGGTATAACTCTGTTGTGTTTTGTTCAGATCCGTTCTAATTAGGATCAGCCTCCTGTTTGCCTTTTCACCATGGACAGAAACTCTGGTAATCTGTATCTCACACAACCACTGGACAGAGAGGACAAAGACAAGTACATGGTAGGCATCTTCTCTGATGTTAGTTTCATACGCACACTTTTTGTGATCAGACAGGGTGTGATCCAAACACACTTTATTCTCCATTTCCCTTCAGAATTAGTTAGTTTTAAATCAGAATTAAACATAAAAGAGCTTCATATTACTCCAAACTACTACTACTTCTACTTATACTACTACTACTACTGTAACATATTTAAAGCTATACCTTACCCAAAGGTATACTCTTGGTACCAAACATTCAGCCTGATGGTACTTTGCTTCTTCAGGAAACTAATTCAAAAATGTAATTTTCACACCTGAAACGCAAGGAAACATAAAAGATAATCCATTTCTCTATTGCTCTACCATGCTTTGTATGTTCCAAAAAGTAAAGTTTGCTAAAATATGACTAAATGCATTATACATGAGGGTAACATGCTCATGCATGTTAATTTATGTAATTCTCTAATCTAACAAATTTTCTTGCATAACTCGGTCGATAAATCAGTAAATTGTCCTTAGTTTATTGAACATAGAAATGCCACGATTATTATTATTATTACATAAAAGTAGCACATGTACAATACCAGACTTTATGTAAGTTTCACTCTTTTTTTTTTTTTTAAATCTCTTTATTGAGTTTTTCCAGGACAAGCACAATATACATTATAGCAGCACCCCATGGACTATGAGGTGGCAATACAAGGGATGTCCAGATAAGCAAGCAAACCATTACAGAACCAGTAATGAAACAGGCAACAACCGAAACCAAAAAGAAGTGGTTAAATTGTAACGGGAAGACCCCCCCTCCTTTAGATGTACCCATACATGCATGCATAGCCACATACTCGCATACATACACATGCTCACACACATAATATATAGACGTATACATACATACATCCACATACATGTATACTTGTATACTCACTGTCTTTGTACTTGTACAAATGCACAATGACAATAAAGTTGAATCTAATCTAATCTAAAAAATACTTGTAAACTTACATACAGACCTACACACACAGTGTAGACAGACATGCATACACATACACTTAAAGGTGCAGTAGGTAAGAACTAACTTTCTGTCATATTTGCTGAAACTGACCCTATGTTCCAGTAGAACTACAAGAAGCAGGTAATTAAAAAAATATCTGGCTCCTCTGGCACCACATACAGCCTGTAGTGCGATTTACAAAAATCCACAGCTCCCTATTCAGATGCTCCAATCAGGGCCAGCGGGGGTGTCTAACTGCATGTCAATCACTGCTCATGCACCATCAGTGGATCTCATTTAAGCCTGAAAAAGATGCCTGTTCAACAGTATATTTCGCTTTTACAAGACAAAAAAGCAGGATAGGAGTTTTACTGTTTGACCTTATACTTTGATATAGTAAAATCCAAGACCTGCTCCAACACAGTGGGGGAAATACTTCTCATGTGCTAATGCTAAATGAGACTTCTTTTATTTTTTTCAAAATAATTTTTTGGGGCATTTTAGGCCTTTATTTGCATAGGACAGCTGAAGACATGAAAGGGGAGAGAGAGGGGGAATGACATGCAGCAAAGGGCCACAGGTCAGAGTTGAACCCGTGGCAGCTGGGTCGAGGAGTAAACCTCTATATGGGCACATGCACTACCAGCCAAGCTACCCAGGCACCTAAATGAGACTTTTCTAATGTAAAAATTATCCAATGTGTTTGTTTTACCCTACAAAATAATGTAGTTGACTAACGATTGCAGTTGAAACAATTCTTCTGGGACCTCAAATGGGAGTTGAAAAATCAGCTCCTTTATCATCAAAAAAACACAACAGATAATTTACTTGTACAATGTACTGCGGCAGCTGTAGAAGTTCAACCTGCCAAAGGCAATGATGGTTCACTTCTACACTGCCATCATCAAGTCCGTCCTCACCTGCTCCATCACCATCTGGTACGCTGCTGACAAGGGCAGAGTGCAGTGTATCATAAGGTCTGCTAAAAAGGCGATTGGCTGCAATCTGCTGTCTCTCCAGGACCTAATTGCCTCCAGGACGCTGAGGTGGCAGGAAACATTGTAGCTGATCCCTCTCACCCTGGTCACAAATTGTTTGAACCCCTCCCCTCTGCAGAGGTGGAAAATAACGAAGTTAATTTACTCACGTTACTGTATTGAGTAGTTTTGTTGTGTATTTTGTATTTTTCAAGTAGTTTTTAAAATCGGTCATTTTAAATGTACTTGATTATGTTTTGAGTGAAGTATTTTATTTCGCTACATTACAAATCCCATCCGTTACTGAGAAGAAAAAAAATAAATTTGACTAACGAAAACCGCAAGGAAGAAAAAATATCGCACCCGGAACCAATACAGTGACAAATGACCAGCATCTAGGCTGCCTACCAGGTGCCAAGTCTTTCTGTAGGAGATTGAGAATGAGATGGAGGTGGTTCAGGCGAGCGACGACGGTTAAGAGACTGTTTCAGTAGAAATGCCTGCTGAAACATCGAATTTTGCTGCCCAAAACGACAAAAATCCATGGCCATATTTGAAAGACTGTTTTTCATTTAAATTCAAGAGGGCCAATTGTATCATCATGCAATGCCAGATGTGCCTGCCAAAGGTGACTGAACTGGCAGCATTCAATAACTCCACATCTAATCTGCGGAAGCATGTTTTGGTGAGTATGTGTGCATTGGTACTTCAAACAAAGTATTTATGACTAATAAAAAATTGCCAATTAGCAAAACAACATGTTTCGTCGCATTGCTAATTTTTGTCTAGCACTAGCAACCCATAGGACAACGTGTGTAGGACACTGGCTAAGTTAATTCACATACATCTAATTAGCTCATACACGCTACTTAGGTGTGTAGAAGCTAGCTGCTACATGTGTATACATTTTGATAGATTATTCTTTAATTAAAAACAAAATAGTTTGGGATGTATGACCCCTTGTCCTATTTTCACTACATGGGAGAGATCCCCCCGCCCCGTTTTACAGTTTGTTTTAATGTAACTAAGTAACTTTTACTTAAAGTACATTTTAAATGAACTACTTATCACTTTTACTTGATTAATTTTTCAGATAGGTAATTCCACTTGTACTTGAGTAATATTTCATCAAAGTATTGGTACTTTTACTTGAGTACAATATTGTAGTATTTTTTACACCTCTGCCCCTCTGGCAGGAGGCTGCGACCCATCAGGACCAAAACCTTGCGCCCCTCTGCAGTCAGCCTCATTAACAAGGTCCCATAGCCCCCCTGACATAGACTCTTAATCCTACATCCAGGACTATATACCTGTCATCTGCACATTCTACATATCCTTATCCTTTTGTACATCCCTCAACATGTTTGCATAACCTGCACCAATCCATACAACCTCTTTTTCTTTATGTGAAACAGTTATATTGTACAGTAGATATTTGTTTCTTTTTTATTGTTTGTTTATTTTATATTAATATGTAAATGTGTATGTATGCACCAACAACCAAGGCTAATTCCTTGTAAGTGTTACTTGGCAATAAATCTGATTGATGATCTTGATCGTTTTTGACGTGCTATAGCTGTGCATTGAAACAAGTTGGCAAAGTCTAATTCTCAAAAAACTAAATTCCAAAGATTTTGGAGAAATTTTCCAGTTGAAAGTATATGGTCCAGGCAGGTGCTAATGTTGTGTCCAGAAGACAACAAATCTTTGTTTTCCTGGTGCGCAATGCACTTCAGTAGTTACCCATAGTTAGTGATAATAGATTGTACTGTAGATTGGACTACTTTTTATATTTTAGGGTACTTTTAGTCCACTATATGGGGTATGACAGGAATACAAAATAATTTCAGTGACTGATACCCTACACGCACACCACAATCACCAGGTGCATTGTTTTATAAGAAAAATAACATAATGTTAGCCCTGTATGGCCTAGCTTTATTTTGTAAATCCTCTCTTTAATGAAGTGCTCTGAATACTTTGATATGTCTCTAATTCATTTTCACTTCTGACTTCCCTCTCTTCAGGTTTTGAGGTGATTAAGGTTGAGGCCACAGATATTGACCAGCTATATACTGACAACTCCGATATCCGCTACCGTCTGATGAGCCAGGAGCCACAGTTGTCCTGTCAATGCCGGCGGGCTAGACAGAGAGGTGAGACTTCTAGAACAAATTTCACTAGTCTTTTCATGCTTTCAAACTATTGAAATGATTTGTTTTTATTTTTTCTTGTTTGATTTATTGTACTGTGTCTGTCTCTGTGCTGTGTGCATAAAGACACAGGCAGATTGGAGCAAAGTGGTAACGTGACTGTAAAGCCTTTGGATTTCTGGAAATCTTACATTTGTCCATTATTCTTTTGTCTATGGTGTCAAGTCCAAAATGCTTTCTCAGATTACGTGGCAGATGGTTTTGTGTCATGATTATCTGTTCAGCACTGCTCGCTAGTTTCCTCCATTTTGCATTGAGCACATTACTATAATTGCCTAATGGTTAGAGCAGCAGAAAATATAGTCTCGCTTTGCCAGACCTTCCTCCACAGCGCTGCGGTGGAAGGTCTGGCTAGTCCACACAGCATTCCGGGATGTGAGGAAAAAAATGCTCTGGTTTATTGGCATTTCTTTAAACCTATCACAATCGTCATGGGTGGTGTTCTCTGTCAGGTAAATGCAGTAGTATTATATAAATGTAAATGTAAGGTATTCTGTGTATGTACTGTAAATCTTTTGTGGTGATGTATAACTGATAACAATCTAAATAGTGTCCATAGATGCTTTAAAAAGTATTTATTTACCATTTATAATAGCCATACAAAAATTATTATTGATGGTTTAAAAATTATTTCTTTAAGTATTACAAATCCTTTGGTAATCGTTAGCATTACTAATAAATAGTAAACATCATATTTACTCATTTCATTGTTAACAGTAACAGTAAAATAGCTAATAACATGAGATCAATAAACTATCAATTTACCATTTATTAGTAATGGTTATTATACTATCATTACAAGTATTACTTCACACATCAGATGACAATTATTTAACTGTATTGTGTCCCCTCCAGTGTCATGTTGTGATACTTATTTGCAAAAGATTATTAATGTTAAATATAAGTATATATTTTGTAGTCTTATTGTGACATGTCATAAAGTGCAGAAACAATGCCTCTGAAAGGAACCATTAACCTCAACTTGTGGTCAAGTCTAATTAAAGGGCCAATATGTAATATATTTACTGTAATAAATAAAAAAAATGACCCCAATGCATCATCAGATATTAAAGAAACATGCTAAATTGAAATACTATCTTTTCTGACAACAATGCTAATGCCAGTATATTCTCCTTTTGAAATTTCCATTCCGTGATGGAATTTTTGTGTGTGTTTTGGCCTGTGTGTTGTTATCAACTGCCCAGTTTGACAGCCAGGCCGGGTTGCCAGATATACCTGGAAAAACGTAATCCCAGCGCGCTACAGCTGTAACGTCAGTACAGCCATAAAAGCAGCAAACAAACTAACAGGATCAATGGAGATTGATTTAACACGACAAAAAAAACGGCATGTTTCTAATAATTGCGTGACAAGAGATTGAGTTTGCAGTGTGTTTAGCGATTGTTGCCGTAATTCTAAGCCAATAAAGTGTGTTCAGTCGGGTGGAAAAGGATGGCAAGGTAGTGGTGTTTTTTGCGGTTCCTATCGTAATTCTAAGCCGAGGAAGTGTGTCTGTCTGGCGTGTGGAGAGGATGGCGAGGTTTTGGGATTTTTAGCAGTTCCTACAGTAATTCTAAGCCAAAAAAAGTGTGTCTGTCAGTTGGGTACAGGTACGCGAGCACGGGCTTTTATGACTGTCAATATAGCCAGCATCTAACGTTAGCTACTCCGCTGTGTGTGGAGTAATGTCTGGCTATGTGAGACAAGCGTCTAGCAACATTGTTGGCTGCTCCGTTATCAGCCTGGCAACCAACGTGAACTTTGAGTCTGGGGAGGAGAGGGCGGGGGAGACGATTCTCTCCAGTATTTTGAATTTGTACTGCAGTAACTATTTTAAACACTAGCTGTCAGTATTACATATTGCTCCTTTAAGGAGGAAAAACTCTTCAGAATGTATCTTAATTGTAAGCTATTGTAAGTTATAATTCTATCTTTAAAAATTAACAATGTTTTGTTAAATGGTATATGGTTTTCTCATCACTTGTGCCCACTATAACATTGTCATGTTGCCATTTATTTTCTCAGTGTCTCAGTTTTCATAGGACCCAAGTTGTTTTTTAAATTGAGAACCCATTGTAAGTAAACTCCTATTATTTTGTGCCTTACCTGTGTTTATGGACTGTAATTCTTGAAGAAATGGCTGTAGTCGAGGGTAGTCTGGCACAATATGGACCCAATGACGGAATATAGTCATTTAAATGTTCTGAAACTTCATCTCCAAACTGAGACTTCACATCTCACTTTGACTGTGTTATAATATCCCTGCAGACATCTCCATTTTCAGCCACTTTATATGTTAATTTGTAGTACTAGTGTGTAATTTGTTACTTTAAAAATTAAAATTTTAAATACAAATCTTTTGATAAACATAAACAATATTAAGCTCTGCATTAAACAGCTCAACAGCATATAAGGTAGTTCAATTTGGCTTCACTTTTACCAACTACATTAAAGGGAGACATATTTCTTCTTTAGGACTAGTGTACAAACAAACTAAATAAATAAACACCTAAATGTGTATCTTGGATGTTTTTTTCCAAGATACACATTTAGGTGTTTATTTTACTACACTTCTCTATTTGCGCCTGTAAATTCCTCATAAATAAAACCAAAAGTTAGCAGGAGATAATGATTAATTTCCATATTTAAACATAACATTTTTAGAAAACTTGTAATTCAAAAAATAATTGTCCTAATGTCGGTAATCAACTAGGAAAGTTGCATGGTGACATCTGTTACTTAAAATGTTTTACCCTATTGACCTGTTGTGTCTTCAAAATGTGTGAATTTTACAATCCATAGCTTCAAAGGTTTTGTTCTGTGCCAGAAATCTCCACTTTGGTAACACTTACCTACACCAAACTTTGCAGTTTCATATCTATCTATATTCCAAAGGTTTTCTTTTTTAATATAGCTGTTGACAGTACTTTCTGATTTATTTAACACCCTCTGTAAAAACCTGTGTTCTAATATGTCAACATGATGAAACAAGAATTGTGAACCTGGCTTCATCCAATGTTCAGATTTCTGTTCTGGAAATGTATGCAAAGTAGCGCATTTAGCAAGATAATACCTCATTAAAAGACTACAGAATTATTTGTAGTAATGTTTAGCCTCTCACAGCTCTTGGTTTTACAAACGCGAAATGTGTTTTTATTACCATTTACTGAAACTACCACCTTTCACAAACCTTAACCAAAGTGCTATTGCTGCCGAAATATAACCAAAGACAGGACTCAGGATGCGAACCCTGATGTGTGGTGTCAAAGTCCTGAATTTTGTATAACACTACAGCCCCTGTGAGGTACATAAAGGAAGAAAACACTTGTCTATGAACGTAATGCAGGCAGCATAATTTAGCATTACTCTCAAGTCTCGAAAGCAGATTACTTTAAGTACCTATTTTGCCCACTTTTAAAATTTTGCCTTTTGGGTAATTGATTATGGAGATAAAGCATTAATCTGATCACTCAATTATGACACCATTTAACTCTTTAAAAATTGTACACATTCTTTATTTAGAAAGTCACCACAGGAGCCAGACTTAAGTCATCTTGTATTTCGAATAAAAACAGACAGTAAGAAAATGGAACTCAACTGCAAAAAAAAAAAAAAAAAAAAAAAATGACATGACATTTCTAACACTACAATGCTGTTAGTAGTTGGGAAATATGTACACGGTGTGGTTTACTGCAAACCACCTCACTTCCTAACATGTCAGTATGTTCCTTTAAGCACAATGATGAATCACTCCTTGATTCATTTGAGGCCTACCTCCCTCTTCTGATCAAACCAATAATAAAAAAAGAAATTACTAAACGGGAAGAGAAAAGGAAAAAACAATGTTGTTCCCATGGGTAATAACACTTGGATCTTTAAGTTTAGAAACTTTATGCAACAAGAAGCTGCAAACATCATCACAGGTTAATTTTAGTATGAATATGGAAAGGCATAATACAACAATTAGGACTTATCCTTCTTCTTCTTTTTCTCCTTCTTCTTCTTTTTCTTTTTAGTTGATTTTGCTTTCAGCGTTTGTCCTTTGTTGTTTTCACTACTATCACTACTTTCATCTTTTTCTTTGCCTTCTTTTTCTCTGCTGCCCCTGGATGATTTTTCCTTGCGGTCTGCGTTTTCCACTTTGACTTTGCTGTGACTTCCAATTGTCTGCTCCTTGTTCACCTCTTCCTTTACCTTGATGTTTGGAGGTGTCAGTCCACGGGACACCGTTATGAGCATCCTCTCCTTCCTCATCTCCTCTTTCAAGGAGATGTTATCCTGCCCCGCCCTGTGGCTTCTGCAGTCGTCGTGGACTTTGCTTCTGTGATCTCTTTCGTGCCTTAAGTCTTGTTGGTAGTCTCTGTGATTCCTGTGGTCTCCGGAATCTCTAGCGTAACTGTAGTCCCTGTGATCTCTCCTGTCTGAGGTATGTGGCTGCTGAGTGCTGTTGCTAACATGGTGCGAGTGTCCCTTGCTGTCTCCAGAATGCTTGTCCACCTGCACCTTCTGCTAAAAAAAAAATAAAACAATTTTGCAGCATGAAGACATAGAAACCAATACGTTTATGGCTACCTTAAGGTAATGATCTCGAAAACGTTAGTCACTATCTGTTGCCGAATTAGGTAACCCAAACAGGATTAAGCCTATGTCCCACCGATGAAAGTCTTTGCATTTGCAGTATTATGAACTGGGTGTCTGAGGCAACATTCCTGGGAAAAATCTATATATATATATATATATATATATATATATATATATATATATATATATATATATATATATATATATATATATATATATATATATACATACACACACACACACACACATATATATATATATACACACACGTGTACATACATACGGGCTGTCAATCGATTAAAAAATGTAATCGAATTAATTACATACTCTGATTAATTAATTGAAATTAATTGCATACATAATTAACGGTGCCTGAACGGATAAGTTTTAAGAAAAAAAGAAAAGGGTACTAAACAGTCTGTGATATTAAAGAACGGCTTGTTTTTTGCTAAGGCCATATGGTCAAAATTAAATGATTTAATAATAATGTATAACAATAACTTATTTCACTAGTAAATTGCTGTTGAACGACAAATCAACGTTCCAATCAATGATCCAGGCAGCACATTCTCGTCTCCCTCCTTCATTTTACAGTCCAATGGTGGCTAGAACGGCTCCGGGTCAATATGGAATGGATTAATCTGCGTTATTTCTTTTTAACGTGTTATTTTTTCCCGATTAATTAATCGAAATGAATGATGAAATATTTTGACAGCCCTAATATATATCTTTTTTTTTTTTTTTTATCCTTAAAAATGTTACCGGTATTACCATGAACTATTTGAATTGGCACACCCCTAATGCAATATGTGTTAGTAAGACCACATTATTGTTGGTTTCTGCCTTTTCATGAGATTTGTTGACTAATGAATGAAAATAAAAATATCACCACACAGAGGTAAACAGGACTTATAGTTATACAACAGGGTGGTGATAGCGCAGTGGATATGACACATACCTTTGGGGTGGGAGACCCAGGTTTGATTCCCACTGCGAAACATCAACCAATGTGTCCCTGAGCAAGACAATTAACCCCTAGTTGCTCCAGAGGTGTGCAACTTCTGACATATATAGCAATTGTAAGTCAGCTAAATGACATGTAAAGTAAATACTTACACTTCTAGAGTCACTGTGGTGGTGGATGGCTGCATGGTTTTCAGCACTATTCAAATCTCCAATGAACTCCTCACATTTCTGGCAGTAAAACCCGATTACTGGTGTCAGAAAACTTAATCCTGCAAAGGGACAATAAAGGCAGTGAAGCATATGGAGTATTTTAGCGTGTGGAAGATACTAAAGTCAACAGGAAGCATCAGATTGTCCATAGAGAAAACTGATTTACCATCCTGTTTCAACAATCCTTCCAGTTCTTTCATCAATGATTCCATTTTATTCATTCTGACTTGTTTCTCTTTCTTCCGTTCCTCATCATCACCTGCCTGGGAAACACAAGCAAGATTTTACAAAATGAAGGTTTTTGGTCATTGTTTTAAGGCGTTAACTTTGTCAATTAGATGTTGAGTAGTCAGTAACGCAGCTTGGAAATCCATTACCTTGTGTTTATCAGAGGATGTCGGAGATGTGCCACTGCAATCACTTTTTTCCCGCTTCTCTTTTGTCGCTGAAGGAAGAAACAACATAATCCTGTATTTTACACCAAAAGCATTAAACAATAAGAACAAAGAGGATAATTCATCAAGCCAGGTGGATCAGACGTATTGGGTACACCTCCACGTTCAGACTGTCACATAATCTTATCCTTGAAAACTGGAGAGAAACAGATCCAATATTAACTTGACACGTCTTGTGATTCTAAATGAGACATGCCTATGAAAATTTGTAACCACACATATTTAACATACACAGTTAAAACCTCTGGCATAACCAAAGTTAATCAAAATAATAATATCGATCAACAAAGTTGATTTCAGTGTGAAGGCATAGTAAGTAGAAATAAAATATAAAGAAAAAACTTGAGTTGACTTTATTAAATACAGGATTCTCACCTTTGATCAGCGACTGTAAAGACTCCAGAGCTTGCCGTACATTCGGGTTACTCAGTGCTAAGCCTGCTGCTGTTCGCTCTGAACTGGGACATGCAGGAGACAGCTGCGTCCCCTCCTTTTGCCCCTGCATCTTAACCATAAACTCGCTGATGTCTGTTGTGCCCAGACTTTTTAATACGTTCTTGATCTTCTCACACTCACTGCTGTCCAGATTGGCAGAGGCTATGCTCGAAGAAGTAATTTGAAGGGGTTGCTTCAGATCAAGCAAATCCCCAAAGCTACTAAATATGGACTTGTTTTGATGATGTTGTTGACTGCCTGAACTATCCATTTCCTGTAGTATGGCATGTTCTCCAATCTGGGAAAATACTGCAAAACGTGCAGTAGAGGTTTTATTGGCTTGATTTCCTCCAGCATCTTCATTTCCATACAAGAATGACTCTTCATCTTCAAGCTCATCAGCTTTCAGGACTGCAGATTCCTCCTGACTTTGCGCCTGGAGCCAAGAGAAGTCACTGCCTACTCTGTCATGGGGTAGGAGCATACTGTCATTTTCCAGCGATGTTGAATTCTCATTACGGTCATGTGGTTGCTGATGTCTGTGCTCATCAGGTACACACACTCTTTTTTTGCTGTCGTCTGAGGCCTGTACAAAAGAGTTCATAACAATGAAATACACTTTTTACACAATTTAACTGCCAGTGTTCATACATGCAATAAAGTCTTTGCAGGTCAGCTTAAGTCTAATCTAAAACTCAGGAGATGCATGAAACCCACACACTACCTGCAATTTTAAGTATTTTATCTAGTGCTTGCAAAAGGTATTTGATAGTTTGCTAAATGTATGTTTTCATACATCCCAACTTTTGGTGGGAAGTGTCTCAAGGACACCATGGTTATAAATGGGGTAATTTGGTTCTGCTTTAATTACTTTAGAAATGTCTTTATACTCAGCACAGCAGCATCCTATTACCTTGGTACCACTTGTTTCAGTCTGTGGCGGATCACCATTATCATCCCACCCACTAAAAGCTGAGGCATCATGTTTTTAAATCAAGTTACACGAAGTAGGCCACAAGTTAAAAAAAATAAATAAAAAAAAAAGAATTGTACCACTAGATAATCTTAATAAAAACACTAGATACATTTCTGTGTATGGTTTACATGGTAGTAGTCATAATTTACATTTTTTTGTGCAGATTTACACTGACAACAGACTGAAACAAAACATTTTGGAGAATGAATGATAAGCTCTACCTGAATAGTGAGGATGGCATCTTTGAGGGTGGGCAACCGCTCATCCAGTTCTTTGCTGTTCATTACCAGCTTTAGTCCTTCTAGCAGACTATTCCCTGTCAGATATTTACTGCTGCCAACACTGTTGCTGCAGCTGTGGCTTATTTTTCTCTTTTTGTCTTTGACATAGCTCTTTTCACTACTACTGCTTCGTGACCTGGACCTCCTGACCCGGCTCTTGCTCCGTACATGACTCTTCTTGCTACTGCGAGCCCTGCTTCTCGCTCTGCTTTTGCTTCTCGCTCTGCTTTTGCTTCTCGCTCTGCTTTTGCTTCTCGCTCTGCTTTTGCTTCTCGCTCTGCTTTTGCCACGGACACGACTTTTGCTCCTTCCTCTGCTTGGGCTGGGTGCTCGGCTTTTGCTTCGCGCACGACTCTTGGCTCGAGATTTGCCGCGGCTTCGACTACGGCTTTTGCTCCTGGTCGCATGCTTCTGGAACTCAGGGTCTGATTTTACTGCTTCTTTCAGGACATTAGCCGACTTAAATGCGTCAGCCAGGTTGTATGCCATGTTCCCTTTGAGGTAGTCCGGGAGAGGCTTGTTGGCTGCAATGCATCTCAGGAATTCCTCACCAGCTCGGTCACTGAAAAGCAGCATGTGTTTCAAACGACAGCAAATTCAAAATATGCATTCAAACATTATCAAACTGTTCCTGATTAGTCTTAATTAAAGCTACAATTGGTAACTTAAACAAAATAACTCATATTTGCTCAAACTGTCACTATATCTTTACAGTAGTACATGAGACAGATAATCTGTAAAAAAATAAAAATCACGTTCCTCTGCCTCCTCCTGGTGCTCCTAATGGC
Organism: Zingel zingel; assembly: GCA_023566125.1. NCBI lineage: Eukaryota > Metazoa > Chordata > Actinopteri > Perciformes > Percidae > Zingel > Zingel zingel. Next base: position 7,175,105 of record CM042326.1, on the reverse strand, counting down.
ATGAACGGAAAACAACCAATCATAGCTGAGGAGTTTCAGCAGTGTTAACTGCTCATGAACTCTGATCAAACTGTCAAACTGCGCTGATAAAAAAAAAAAAACTAGGCAGCCCTGATCAAATACGAATCACGATTTTTTTAGTGTCTGTAAAATGAGAAAGATTGCTGCGGCCAGCAGTGCTTGGTTTTGCTCCACTGTTTTCAACATGGCAGCCGAGTCACAAATGTTGTCGTTTTACAGCTAAAACAATACACTAAAATATGTTTCTGGAAACATTTGAGGCGAGAATTAGGCAATGCAGTAACATAATCTTGATTTATTTTTGATCAGGGTTTGATCGCAGTTGACGTGCAGCCATTGACACTGCATTAACGGCTCCTCTTCTCTGATTGGTTGTTTTCCTATGTGGTGGAAACTTGCAGATGCCATCATGACCAATAGGGGGAGGCAAACCATTACGACAAATCATTCTCATGTACTATTGTTAGGATATAGTGACAGTTTCAGCAAAAATGACAAGTTATTTTTTTTAAAGTTACCTACTGCAGCTTCAACACATACACACATACCTACTGTCCAGCGAATGATGTTGCACAGGAGTGGGATTCCACTGTGGGATCTGAATGTGCGATGGTTGTGCGGGAGGGACGATCTGCTGGCTGCCTCCCAAACCAATCACTGTACTACGGTCTATGGAGAAGCTGCTACAGTGGGGCTGAGAGTATTCAGAATTCATGTTATAGTGTTGTACAACACAGAACTGCAAGAGCATAATAGATACTTTGATTTAATTTACAAATTATAAATAACTTGTAAATCAAAGGGGACAGTTGTACAAACCCCAATTCCAATGAAGTTGGGACGTTGTGTAAAACGTAAATAGAATCAGAATACAATGATTTGCAAATCCATTTTGATCGATATTCAATTGAATATACTACAAGGCAAGATATTGTTCAAACTGATAAACTGTTTTTTTTGCAAATATTCAATCATTTTGAATTTGATGCCTGCAACAAATTCGCTTTGCATGGTAGTTTTAACTTGCACTTGTAGATGTAGCAGCAAACTGTGTTAAGTAACCGACAATGGTTATCCGGTTCCTGAGCCCACAAAATATCCCTTAAATAATGATATCGGTTTTTAATGCAGTGCCGTCGGAGGGATTGAAGGCCACAGGCATTCAATGTTGGTTTTTGGCCTTGACACTTATGTGCAGAGATTTCTCCGGATTCTCTGAATCTTTGATGATATTATGGACTGTAGATGATGAAATCCCTAAATTCCTTGCAATTGTACGTTGAGAAACATTAAACTGTCGGACTATTTGCTCACGTCGTTGCTTGTGAACCACTGAGCTTTTTTCTTTTATACTCAATCATGACCAATTAACCTGTTCACCTGTGGAATGTTCCAAACAGGTGTTTTTATTTTTAGCATTCCTCAACTTTCCCATTCTGTTGCCCCTGTCCCAGCTTTTTTGGAACGTGTTGCAGGCATCAAATTCTAAATGAGTGAATAAATAAAAAAAAACAATTAAGTTTATCAGTTTGAACATTAAATATATTGTCTTTGTAGTGTATTCAATTGAATATAGGTTGAAAAAGATTTGCAAATCATTGTATCCTGTTTTTATTTACGTTTTACACAATTTCCCAACTTCATTGGAATTATGGTTTGTACATGTTCAATATTTTTGAGTAGTAAGTAACTGAATGCTTGGCAACTTGAGCAACTGTTTAAATGATCTGTTGTTACAACATAGCGTAAAGTACGATTATAAACTTCCCAAGGAGTCATATCACATTCTACTGTTCAGCTGTATCTTGCAACAAATGACATAGTCAACCGACTGAAAAGCAACATCAACTGAAATAAGTAACACTGGCGTACCTGAAATGAAATAGGCATTTTGTATCTATCAGCAACAATCAAGTTACTGTGTAAAGTAGGGAACAATCAGGACATGTGGGTCTATGCTGGGGCTGACATGAATGTCGTTGCCATGGTAATCAACGTCCAAATCAGTATTTGAATGCTTCGTTAGGGGCGGGGGTGCAGGTGTGTAGGCTTGGGTGCGGCACCCTGAAATTGATAGACCGATGGGAAAACATGTCACGGCCTGCCTCACTTCATCCCATCAACATTACCAGCAATGTAACTGGAAGTTTTACCATGTGAGGGTTAGCAACTCGGCTGCAATTATCGGCACGCAAGATGTCGAAAAAGTCAAGCATCTAGCACTCGCAAATTGTGTAATATATTGACAAAATGTGATATTGCGATATCAATTATGAATATTGCGATCAATATTAATTTCAATATTTTTAAACATATGTAAAATTACAAGAGTTACGGGAAAACGCATCAAAATAGATTCTTAACAAATTGAACAAGTTTTCTTACAACACAAGGTTTATTTCAACTGACAGTCATATTGGACTGGTCCAACATGAATAAATAAATAACCATGTATACAGAACAGAACATGTTTTAGTGGTTGTACAGTATAAAATAAATAAAGAGAACAGGACACAACTTTTCTTTCGCTTCTCTGATTCGTTCCGTTTTGTCTCTATCAATTTCTTCACTTACACCGTCACTCTGTTGAAATATGCACACACGTGGTACGCTCCATAGGGTTTGTCATGTAGTGGACCGTGCGCTGACGTGCACCAACATGTGCAAGTGGCACGTTAACTGGCCAATGAAACAGAACCGGACTCTAAATCAAACAAACTTAAGCCACACAACCAACGGACGGGACGCAGCGCTCCACAATATAAACAATATAGTGCATACTTATTGCGAGACTTTTGATCTTGCACTGGGACAAGGAAAAAGCAAACGGGAGACCAACTCCTTATCCCTGCTGCTTTGAAGCAGCCTTTAGACGCAATACAATTACTGAAGCAATTGGCATTTACATTGGCATATAATTGTAACATTCCTTCAAATGCACAGTTAAAGTGTGGAGGAGGTGCACATCAGCTACACCGTAGCTAGCCGTAACCCCTTAACGCATAAATCCAGCTTATGGATGTGCTTGTTAGATAATGGTAGTAGAAGTACAATGTGTAGCATGTTGCTGAGACCAGGGAACAGAAAAAAACAAAATGGACCAGCTTAAAGAAAGACAGCAAACAGGTTTTCTTATAACTGATATATTTAGTACCACCACTGTTGAATTCCCTTAGATAAATTATAGCAACATGAAGACATTATTATAGGTTAATACACAGTAAATTAAATTAATGACAATGATGTGCAAAAGTGAAACCCTTATTTCATCTATGTCTCTAAATATATTCAATCAACATTGTATACCCTGATAAGATCTCCTTTAGTTTGTAGATAATGGTTTTAAAAATGATTTACTGTAGCAAAAGTCTTAATTGAGCCTTTTTAGCCAACAAAATGTATTGATAGATCAATGATATTTCATTGACAAGCAAACCTAATACAGAAACTTTCAAAGCACTGTTAAAAACAATTTAACAATGAATCCAATATGAATCTTATAGTTAACAGCAGGGTATAATACATTCATTGTGTCTAGCATACACTCAGTTTCATCTTTATTTCAATTTAATAATTGCACTTGTTGAAGTTGATATTTAAACAAGATGTTAATACTACAGCCACACTAGCGGTCCTGTGCAGTAAAGGCTGTCCATCCATCCAATAGTTGCTCAAATATTATACTCGGGACAAAGTGTTGGAACAAGGGACTGATAGACCACCACGACTATCCTTCTGGCCCAGTCACATTTAAAATAGCTCGAAGTTCAACTTCGTTTTTTTGTGTGGCCAGGCCTTAGCATGGCTAAATATAACAGAAACGGCAGGAATGACAGAAGTACCCCAAGCTAAAAAAAAAAAAAAAAAAAATCAAACATGGCTGCTCCGTGCATCAACACGTGCGAAAGATGTAGTAACATACAGTTATAAGCACTTCTGTGTTATTTGTGTCTCACTAAATCAGTCGTACACACAGTGCTCTTCATCTTCTATCTGTGGACATGTTACGCTGTTTGTATGCACACAAAAAACAGCATAATGTTATAAGATGGCATTGCTAACAATGGCTAATCTGGCTAGAGCTAATGAAAACAATGAAAATCCGACTTGTGTGTGACGGCATTCCTAGCTTTGGCTTCCAAGTTCCGAGGTAAATAGAACGCAATAATAGAAGCTGGGATTGCCACACACACAATGCTCCACTGTATCTTTACATAGCAAATAGTTGTTTATTGCTATATTAATGTTCTAAATGTCAAGTACAGAACCTTTATAAAAAAAGTGACTTTCATGTTTCCCCCACAAAGGCAAACAACCACAAATGCCACAAATCAAATGGATTTCTCCATGTCTTAAACAAAGTTAGTTTTGAATGATGCTTTGAAAGCCATGAGGATCCTTTCTCATCTCTGCTTTTCTGACTTCCACAAGCCATTTTGGTCTTCATTGTCAGTTCCGGACCTTCCACATGTAGCTTGAAAGGAGAACAACATAAAACAGAAGACTCAGCTAGTCATCCACCTTTTCGTCTCTGCATTTGCTATTGAGATGGGATTTTTTTGTCCTTGGAAAGGCCGGTGTCCCTCTCTTTTACTGCAATAACATCAGTGTTAAACAAGGCAAGAACTGGCTAGTCATAGTGACATATTGTCCAAGGCCCTCATTTATCAACACTATGTACACAAAGGAGAACTTGTAATACGCACATGCAATCATTTCCAGGCAAAGTTTGAAAATGATCAATTTGTACTTAAGAATAAACATTGAAGTGGCCATATTACGCTATTTTCAGGTTCATAATTGTAATTTGAGATTGAATCAGAATAGGTTTACATGGTTTAATTTTCAAATTTATTTTTGTTGTACTGCACATTGCTGCAGCTCCTCTTTTCACCATGTGTCAGGTCTGTTTTAGCTACAGAGTGAGACCTTACAACTTCTGTAACATCTTTGTTGTCAGTCGTACATGCGCGTAAGGATTACATGATCTAGCTAGCTGTTTCTGCAACTTCGGCCTGTAAAAGGCAGGATTAGCCGGGAGACTTCTTCTAAATGAGGGTGCACTTCCAACTTTGTGTGGAATACCTGCAGAACAGGGACATGTAAGTAGTTCTATACAATTTATTTTGTAGATTAGGGTGAATTTGTGTGTGTTGTAGCAGTGTTTTGCCACTGAGAACGAGCTAGCATGCTAACGGTTAGCCCCTCGTCTCAGCTAGTTACATAGAAAGCCGTGCAGATTTTGAACAGCTCACCCAGAGACTGAAGGCAGGACACATTCAGAAACCTGTATCTCACTCAAAACAGCATGAATGTTGTTTTTTTTTCAAAGTTTGTATGCGTGTGGAAGCACCAGAGACACAAAATAACACCCCAAATCCCAGAAAAAGTGATTTCTTTCATAATAATCGCACTTTAAGTGTGACTGATTATGTACAAAGCTGTGTGGTCAAAAGAAACAAAAACATCAAAAGGTAAACCATTTGACACATGCTTTTGTCCAAAGTGGCATACAAATAAGGTACATTTGAAATGATAGTAAATCAGTAGTGTACTTTCTTCGGTGGATCTGCAAGCTTTCTTCCTCATTTTACAGCTACTGTATAAATTAATGCTGGAGAAACCTTTCACGCAGGTCCAATGGCTCTGTCAATCCTTGATTCCTTAATATTTTTACTGCAAAATATGGGAAGCAATGCAAAAGGACATTGCCTATTAAAAATTATTGAACACAAATAAGATAATTAAAAATATGTATCACAATATCATCATTTCTACTACATACAGTAAATCACACAATATAGAAGCATAAACTTAATTTTACAATAGTCTTAGCAAAAAACATAATCACCTTAATTTAAAATAAGAAAAGTCTTATGTTGCATACATGTTTCAACATGTAATAGGTGGCATAGAAAAAGCAACAACCTACTCTATTTTTCTTTAAAAAAAAAAAAAGGAAATAAAAAAAATGCTTCTATTGACTTACCCATTTTGATGTAAAGCAGGTACATTATACTGCTAGGTCCACTGTAGCCAATGGATGTAGCTCATCCGTACTGTGCTGACAAATTTGACCGCACTGTTTGTCGTCAGGCAACTGAAATGACCTCTGCAGTATGGCTGTCAGGAAAATTGGAAAAGTGTGTAGACAATAGCCAGGATGCTTAGATAAAGTTGCATGCATAAGAAATAGTTATGTGGACCAAAATTCAGTCGTGGCTGCAAACAGCACTATTTGTAGTCACATGCCTTGTAAGTATTTTGTTACTTATATCTTGCCACTTTCAGCTACTCAGAGTTTTCCATATGCACTGGCTGTCTACCAGATATTAAAACATTTTCCAGCAGACTACTTTCTGACTTTTTTTTATAGTGAGTTGCTTCTCGTCCTATTGATGTATGGTGCCTTGCATGGAGCCTACATCATGAAAGCGAAAGCTACACTGTTACACACTGCTTGTGTATACTTTATGTGATCAGTCACACAAGGAGTAATGTCAAGCAGGAGAGGTGCACAAGTAACGTAACAAGTAACGTTCCGGCAAATCTGCGAGTTGGGCAGGCAAGATGCTCCGCTTTTGCGATGCTCCCGGTGTGGGGTATGGCGTGTGGCGGAGGACAGAACAAAACTGCAGCCGAGACGCACCCAGTGGAAAATCCGGGTAAGGGACATTAGCTAGCTACAATAACAGCTGTGTAGATATATTCAATAGATAATGATAACGTTACCTAAGCACCAACCTGGAGAATTGTGATCTGCTCTTACTGAATCAGTTGCATTAACCGAAAAATACATTTTGTCAAACAGATCTATCTGAAGAATGGGGAGTGCTTGCTGAGAGATAGCTAGTGCGATCCATGACAGTGGCATAGTGCAGCACCTGTAACGTAGCTGTTGAGCCTCTCAACTGCTGAGAGAGTACCACTGCGTATGGGATGTGCAAGCTGACTGACAACTGGATTACTTGGCTAACTAAAGAGGCTCGGCAGTTACATGGCGGGTGCCGCTCGCCTGCCACAAGCTACAGTCAAGTGAGCCGTTGTTTGCAAAAACCCGGTCAAGCCAGCCGCTTCTTGGATTTTGATGCTGGTCTATTTGTGGTGATACTGTACAGGGGCTTGGAGCGGACAAAAGGACAAAGAGAGAACCATATTTCAGCTAGGGCTGTAACGGTAGAGTTTTTTTCTTACCGCAGTGAAGAAGCAAAGGGCAACCCCCTTACGAGAGCAGTGCAAGTTAGAGCAAGAATGGCAGGGTGCCTTAAGTGAGTGACGTCAGGTCACAGTGTAATATTTCAATATGCACTCCTTTAAGAAGTAAAAAGTTTTGTATCAATTTTTACTTCTTGAAACCATATGTTACATTAAGAGTCAATGTAAATTTACATATTGCAATAATATAACCCTACAATGAATCATTGTGAAAACAAAACTTTCTATGTGTTGTGTTGTTACTTTGGCCAGGTCATCATCAAAAAAGCGAATTTTGCGATTTTGTCCATGTTGATATTAGCTGCTTCATGTACATTTATTAAAAACGTCGCATTGTATAGCTTTTCATATAGCTAGACATATAAACTCTGGGACAAGGCTTATATAACTGCCATGCTAATTCCAAACTGACAGCTTTGTCAAGGCAGTTTGGGCTTCAGATAGCTTTTACACAGTGGCCATCGTTAATGACAAATCGTGTTCCACTATGAACGTGCACACACATATTGTTGTATCACAAACACGGTCGGTCAGTGGAGGCGCAGTCGCAACGGTCGTTGCTAGTAACGTACTCGTATGACAGAGTGCATGGACCGAAGCTTTGTGACTAGCATCTAATGACTAGCAATGACTGACTCTCATATGATTGGTAGGTGAAATCAATTGACTCGAAAATAAACCGCATGCAAGTTCCCAATTTCTTTTTTTTCTCATGGCCGCACGCCAGAGATCCGGCACGGTGACGGAATACTTTAAGCCCTGTGCACAACAGTGTTAACATTTTGGCTCAATGTGAGAGTCTTTACTGTGTATTGCTTTCATTTACAGCTGCGCTGCTTTCTCTCCTCTCCGTTGATCAATTCCAAAGACAGTTCAGAAAGCTCTATTGTCAAAGTAAAAAAAAAAAAAAAAGTTTGCTGACAAGTGCAGACAATTCGCAGCACAGCGGTTTGGCAGCTGAGCAGAGATCAGAAAGGGCGACTTGGCAGTCCGCTAACTTGTTGCTCTCTGTACCAATTTACGCCCCTCTGTTTTAGGCTACAAAACGTGAATGCAGGCTGAAAATTAACTGCGTGGTTTTGTCAGGATTAAGCTATAAACTCGGAAGGAAACTCCGCTAGCTGCTAGACTAATGTTCAATGGTAAACACTGCAGCGTTAACATTAATGTGTCAGCTGAGAACAGAGAAATGTCTTTGCCTTCCCTACCGTGTATTATATTAAACATTACCTGTAGAAATAATTCATAATAATCTGAATTCATAAAGAAATCCACCATTTAGCCTTTTAACTTCTGTAACTTTAGACTTTCCATCCTCTTGTGCAAAGATGAAGTGACAAGCAATTAAGTTTTTTTCTGCATAATCTCCTGAATATAGGATAGAAGACAGTCAATGAGTATAACTACACAATGTTATTGCTTTCATTATATTTCATATCACACAATATCTGTTCTTCTGCAACTTTCGCAAGCAAAAAGTAAAAAAAAAATAAAAAATTAAATGCGGTGATGAAGTCATCACCGTGGTAGTGGCACGTCACCACCAGTATTGCAGTAATGCGGTTATTGTCACAGCCCTAATTTCAGCAATAACTTCTCACATTGGATATTCCAATTAAAAGCTGATACTATATTCACCTAGCTAGACATTGTATGCACTATTGGAAAACCTTGGCTAATCTTATTATACAAGATTGAGTTTAGGGATGCCCCGTTCAGCTTTTTTGACACTCGATCAGATTTCAATCTTTTAAATACTGAATATTTGCTGATACCGAGTCCTGATCCGATACTTGTAGTTGCTCAGATAATACAGCTGCACACAGTTTTTTTGTTTACAAAAATAACTAAGAAAGTCACTAAAATATGTCTTAAGCTTAATACATTTAACTTACTGCAGCAAATCTCTCTCAACACCAAAACAGTTCTATTTAGAATCCTAGCTAAACCCCAACCAAAAAACCAAAAGTTCCCCGCTGGAAAACAAAAACTAAACTTAGTTACGCCTCTTGCGCTTAATAGTCAATCTTTGATTAGTCTCGCTTTGCCAGACCATCTTCCATGTGCTGCGGAGGAGTTTCTGGCTAGTCCACATAACATTCCAGGATGGGAGAAAAACGTGCTCTGGTTTATTGGCATTTCTTTAAACCAATCATAATTGGCAGCGCTAAGCTCCGCTCAGAGCCCTTTTAAAATAGCCTCGGGAAAGAACTTGTTTTGGTGGAACGTGTACATTCAAAGTTGTTTTAGTTGTGCAAGAGAAAACTCAGATTGGACAGATAGTCTAGCTAGCTGTCTCAATTTACCATGCAGAGATCTGAGGAGCAGTCAACCATAGTCCTCATAAATCCACCAGAGTTTAAAATTCCAACACAAAGAAAGTGGAAAAAGACGGACATCGGCCAAAAGACATGCATCCGGCGGAATTTCCTGCAGCACCAGAGCAATTCCGGAAGTGAACGTTCCACTTCCATTTACCCTGCATAGATTGAGGAGCAGTTACTGCTCCTCAGATCTATGCAGGGCAAATCGAGACAGCTAGCTAGACTATCGAATCGGAGTTTTCTCTTGCAAGACAAAAACTTTTTTATGTTCCTCCAGAACAATTTCCATCTTGCAGTGACACCATTGCTGCATCAGGCACTTAGCGCCGCCCAATATGATTGAATGGTTTAAAGCAGAGATCTTCAACAGAGGTCCGGGAACCCTAGGGGTTCCTCAGAGTAGCTGCAGGGGGGCTGCCAAATTATTGTTCAACGGTTAAAAAAAAAAAAGTAATCTATAAAATATGTCTGAAAATATACATACACATGAATCTGACATTAGTAGGGCTGTCAAACGATTTTTTTAATTTATTTTTTTATCACGATTAATCGCTATTAATCACATATTTTATCACATGATTAAAATTCTATTATTTTGCATTTCAGAACAGTTTTTAAGTACATATTAACAATCGAAAGCAATTATTACCAGTGTATCTTGATTGGGAATCAAATGAATGCAAAGAAAGTTACTTTATGAACTTGATTTTAAGATTTGTAATTATTTATTTACTGTAAACAAAATAATTTTTTTTTGAATCCGTCATTATTTGCACAATGCCTCCAAGTACCTAACTAAAAAACTAAAAATCCCTATCCTTACTAGAGTCAATATAGTGTTTAGTAACTCCTAAATAATGTTGATTACTCACTGACGTCCAGTGATCACCGGTTAATGAGACAGAGCTTGCAGCACCTTGCAGCAGTTCCATTGTATCTGCTTTCTCCGTGTCAGATAGACTGTGCGTGGGGCTGCTGTCCCCCTCGACGGCAATGAGACGGGTCAGAACATGTCAACCGTAGTACGTCTTTAAGACCCAATCATCTGCGATGCTGACAGGTCTGCAGTTAGTTGCCACCCATTTCGCAAGAGCTGTAGTAATTTTTGGGGATTTGGTTTCATCCACAGGTCGGCAAGTAGCACTCTCCAAAATAGTGCTTTGCCTGAGTGGGTAGCATGCTAGCTACTAGCATCAACGTTAACTGTACTACTATGCTTAGCTCGTAGGTGGTAGCTCAAGCTTGACATGCTTCGGTGATATTTTAATTCGGCTTTACACAATGTGCATATGGCTTTCGACTTGTCTACGAGCCGTCCGGGAGTTTTGGAAAATAAAAAGCCATTCAGAGTTGTGTTGCTGCTGTCTTTCTCCATCATGCCTGCAGCAGGAGGAAGTTTGACAGCTTGATGATAAGTAAAGGTGCTGCAAAGGGTCAAAATAGTAGCCTGTTAGGCACGACGCAAAGCCGAGTGAAGTGTAAAATAAATTAATAATAGCCGGCATGCCATTTACACGATTAAAAAAATTGAACGCGTTATGCTCGGCCCTTAATCGCATCGCGATTAACGCGTTAATGCTGACAGCCCTAATTATTAGTAAAGATAATTTTGTATGTGGCCTATAGATTTACTGTGCCACATTTTAACATTAAAACATGATGTATAAATATATGAATATGCCAACATGTTTTATTTTAAAAGCTTATAATGTATTGTATGCACCATAAAAATGTGTAAAGGCTTTAGGCTGCCCTGCACGTTATTGTAGGTCCACTTTAATATGCAACTCAATTTTATACGATATATGTAGTAGGGGGTCCCTGCTCCGTATCTTTTTCAGTGAAGGGGTCCTTGGCCTAAAAAACATTGAAGACCACTGGTTTAAAGAAATGTCAATAAACCAAAGCGTTTTTCTCCTATCCAGGAATGTTGTGTGGAAGGGCCAGACCTTCTTTGGCAGCGCTGTGGATATATGACAGGAAATACAAACTGAAAATAAATACTGGAAACTGCTATCAACAATTGTTGAAACGCATCGAGCAATAAATCACAACACATAGTCTTTGTAGCGTCCATGTTGTTTCCACATTACGACTAAAGCTCCTGAACACACAAATTCGAAAGAACGACTTCCCAACTCGGAATATGGGACCATCCGAGGAGCACGTGACTGCACCATACCTCTCCTGGCTAGCATAACGCTCTGTTAGCAACCATAGACTGTATATAAGAATGGACCAACAGATCCCGTTGCTCTGGACGGAGACCAGTGAAGGCCCTAAGAAGCAGTTTTCCAGTGAGCGCTGAGCGTTACTGCGCAGCCTCCAACTGAGAGAGACGACGTAGATGTGACGTGAGCAACCTGTCTGAAAGTTGTAAGTCTTCTGGTAGCTGTGCCGAGAAATCTCAATTATTCCCAATCTTGCAGAGACGGAGAGCGTAGGTATATGTAAGGAGATAACATGGACACGTGCTAATTATTGCTAACTAAAATGCTAGTTAACATTAGTAATTAAACTTAAACAGCTAATGTAAGTCAAAACTGCCTGCGAGCTTCTCCAGTACTATACGGTAATTCCTCTACTGTGCGACAGTAAGTCGCGTGGTTATGACACAATCGTTAGCCTATTTTTACAAAAACGTCTGCTACGGAGCCATAACGTGAGGTACAAGGTAATGGTTTCTTTAGAAATAAACAAAGGACAAATAGAGTCTTTAAACGCTTCAGATGTAAAGTTATTCGCTGTCAAAGTGACGTCAAAATGAATGGAAGTCAATGGAATGCTAACGTCGGGTGATCGCTTTGTAGCATCAAAATGGCGCAATAGGAGGTTCGCGGTCCGAGGAGAAGCTTCTTGATTCAGACAAGGGGTTGCTAACAAGGGGGTAAGCTTCTCCTCGGACCGCGAATCTCCTATGGCGCCATTTTGATGCTACAAAGCGATCACCCGACGTTAGCATTCCATTGACTTCATTTTGGCGCTACTTTGACAGCGAATAACTTTACATCTGAAGCGTGTAAAGACTATTTGTCCGTTTTTGTAAAAATAGGCTAACGATTGTTTCATAACCACGCGACTTACTGTCGCATAGTAGAGAAATTACCGTATAGTACAGGAGAAGCGTGCAGGCAGTTTCGTCTCACATTAGCTGTTTAAGTGTAATTACTAATGTTAACTAGCATTTTAGTTAGCAATAATTAGCCTGTGCCTATGTTATCTCCTTACATATACCTACGCTCTCCGTCTCTGCAATATTCGGAATGATTGAGATTTCTCTTGGCACAGCTACCAGAAGACTTACAACTTTCAGACACGTTGCTCACGGCACATTTACGTCGTCTCTCTCAGTTGGAGTCTGCGCAGTAACCCTAGCCATCACCGGAAAAGTGCTTCTAATGGCCTTCACTGGTCTCCGTCCAGAGCTACGGGATCTGTTGGTCCATTATATATATGTCAATGGTCTGAATCATGTAACGCTAGCTAGTTAGCTAACTTAGCCAGCTGAGCTGACGTTATTAGCCTGTTGGGTACGTACGCTGATGAAATCCCCTCTTGGTGGCCTGTTGTGGAAAAAAGGGCTATCCGGTGGTGCAGGTGGCAAGTGTCCAGGGGGAGGACCACTACAGGGCCCTCGGAGTCTGAAAGGAGGGCCATGGGGTAGTAGAGGTCCGAATGGCGGCGGTCCGTGTGCTGTTTTACCTGGGCGGTACATGTTCAAGAGGGAATGCTAACTCCCACTCACAGAGTGAAAGGGAATACGTGCTATATTTTTCACACGGCTGCGTATCAGGGTCATGGGTGTATTAAGAGAACGGTCAGGTCCACGGCAACGCCAAAGAAGCGCCTGTGGCTGCCACCGGAAATATAGTAACACAGGAAGATAACATCCGGAGTCATTTCTTTTTTTTTTTTTCTTTTTTTGCAAAACTTTACAAACATCTTATACATTATCTGAACAATTCGGCATCATATACAGAAATAATCATGTCCATCCAGGGAAAATCACAACCTTATTTGATAAAGTAAAAGATAAATAGCAATAAAATTAAAATATATATAAAAATTAAAATGGGCATTTAATCCATAATGAGAAAAAAAAATACAATATAAAGGCAATACGAAAAGGAACGAAGGCTATATAATCACATTTACTTGAAAAAAATCTTGCAGTAGATCAGCTATATAAATAGTTTTCTTATTATTAATAATTTGGATAGACTCAAAAAAGTTCCGAAATTCAATTCTGAAGTGAGTAAAAGCTGGCCGAGATTTATAAAATTTCGTTTAATGGATATGAAATTTCCCTTGTAGAATTAATAAGTTGACAATTCTGTGTATTGTTTTGTTTTTGTCATCGTAATTAAAAATAAAATCTTTTGATTCCAATTTAATTTCATGGTTCTGTTGAATTTTTAAATAGTTTTCAACTTTTTTCCAGAACATCACAGAATACTGACACTCCCAGAAAAGATGTATAATAGTTTCTTCTTCAATTTTACAAAATTCACATTTATTATCCATAGCCGCAAATCTTGAAACAAATTTGTTCATAGGATAAATATCATGCAGTATTTTAAAATGTAATTCTTTCAGTTTATTGGGGATAACAACTTTGTACAGTAGAAGCCATGTTGATTCCCAGTGAATGTTAGAATATGAAGAGTTCCAAAAAAAAATTCCCCGTGGAGTGATTTTCCTTTTGCTGTAGAAGTAATTCCTTATATGTTTATTTGTACATTTATGACTTTTAATATTTATTCCATTAACAAAGAAGATTGGATCCAATACTTGCAATTCTTGTCTCTCAAAGTGACCTTTCATTAGTTGAAGAATTCCACTAGGTATAGCATTTATTACCATTTGGTATTCATTGTGGGTGATAGGAAAAATTTTAGATCTAAGAAATTCCTCATAACTAAGAAGGTGAGCTTCATCATTTTGTAAGTCTGCAAGACAACTTATATTTCTATCAACCCAATTGTAGATATAAAGACTTATTCTTTCTGGTTATAAACTCATTGTTCCATATAATAGTTCTGTGTGGAGAAAAATTGTGTATAAAACATAATTTTGCAGCGTTAAGCACCTGTTGATGAAATTTAGAAACTTTTGTGATAACTTAATTTCATTATAACTGCATTGTAATACAAATTGGAGGCCTCCCATTTTTCCAAAAATGGTCTGTGGAATAAAGTACCAAAGGGATTCTGGAGCTTTTAAACATTCTTTTATCCATTTAATTCTAAAGGTATTGTTCACATCCATGAAGTCTATTATTTCCATGCACCTGCATTTCTCGGGGCTGCTAAAATCTCCTTTTTTAAACGATGGCATTTATTTTTCCAAATAAAATTAATTAAAATGTCATTTATTTCTTTACAGAGGGATTGGTGGATAAACAGAGATTGGATAGGGTAAATAAATATAGAGATACCCTGCGCTTTACTCAGAAAAACTCTACCTAACATGGACAGATCTCTCTGAAGCCACATATTGAATATATTTTTAGTTTTTTTGTATTTTGGGCTTAAAATTCTTTTCTTGTCGTTCCTTTAGATCTTTAGAGATATTAATTCCAAGGTATTTAATATTAGTTTTCACTGGTATATCACACATAAGAGTTTCATTAGTGTTAAACAGACATAGAATTGCACACTTCGAAACATTAAGTCTTAAACGGTGGTATTCGGATATAGCATGATACAGCTGATGTTTTTATAAAGCATTTTAACACCGGAGACAACATTTTCCCCAAAACCAAAAGATTGAAGTGACCTAAATAAGAATTGGTGCTCTACTGTGTCAAATGCCTTATAAAAATCCAACGATAATATCACAGTGTCAGATTGCACATATTCAGAAAATTCTATTAAATCAAGAATCAGCCTAATGTTACAGCTTATATGTCGATTAGCCATAAAGCCAGTTTGAGTTTAATTTATAATTTGACTTAAGCCTTTTTTTAGCCGTCTGGCAAAAATTAGTGAAAGTATTTTGTAATCTACATTTAGCAACGTTATAGGTCTCCAATTTTCTAACAGAAGATGATCTTTATCTGGTTTGGGAATAAATGTTATTACACCTTGCTTCATAGTTTTAGTCATATCTTCATTATCAATACAATCTTTTAACATGTTAAAAAATAGAGTTTCAATTATGTTCCAAAAACATCTATAAAATTCAACAGGAAGACCATCCATTTCTGGAGATTTGCCTTTTTTAATTTTATTTACAGCTTCAAGAATTTCAGGCTTTGAGATAGGTTTATCACAATCTGATTTAAATTCATTTGAAATTTTTGGGGTAAATTTTCTTATTTTGCTGAAGTAATATTATTTCTCTTATAATTTCTTTTTTCCAGTGCAAAGAAATAGCTTGTATTCCTCTCACCTTCCTCCAACCATTTTGCTCTAGAGCGTATAAAGGCTCCTTTGGTCATATTGCTATACATTTGGTCAACCTCTTCCTTCAGACTTGACAGTTTTAAATCTTCCTCTTCAGTAAGAGTTCCTTTATTTAGTAAGGAGTTCAGTTCTGCCATAGTTTCGAGTTCTCTAATAGTGTTACGTTTTTTCATTTCCTTACTATATTTAATAGCCATTTCTCTGATTTTAAATTTAAAAAACTCCCATTTTTAAACATTACTAAGGTCATTGCAATTGAAGATGTCACATGCAGTAGCTGCCACTGACTTACAAAAGGCTTCATCATTCAATAGATTACAGTTAAATTTCCAGAAACCACGAGATTTCCTGATTTGTTCTTGTGGATTAGCAAAAGTGATGACTATCACTTTGTGATCTGAAAAAGGGGCGTAGCTATGTAATGTTTCCGAAACTAATTGTAAAGTAAAAGAGGATAATAACCATAGATCAAACATCCAGAGTCATTCATTCAGAATAAATGTCTACGTTTGGTCAGTAGTTTAAAGCATGATTACATCAATTCATATCCTGGAGCTAATTATTTGTATAGAATGTCCGACATAAAATATTACTTTAAATAGCCTTAGACAAGAATATTCGTACAAGCAAAAGCCCACTCATTCAAAATAAGGGGACATCCTCAGCGGTGTGCGGAAAGCGGGACGAGGGTAGGAGTTGGAGCTAGGTGGAAGCTAACGCTAGCCAGCCACTTGTGCCAGGCTTCGCCTGCTACGGAGACCAGCACCTCAGCCTGCGGTGCCGCTAGCCGGAATACTTGACAGGCTTTGCCTCATACGCAGGAGTATGAGCTAGGTGGAAAGCTAACGCCAGCCGGCCACCTGTCCCATCAATCCTGCTTGCAAGTGTCTCTTTCGACAACAAACTGGACCACATCCAACTTCAATGAAACTTCCAACGCGAGTTCAGAGACTGCTGTGTTTTTGTTGCTGTGGAAACATGGCTGAACAACAGTGCTGCTCTGTCACTGGGTAAAACTAGCTAGTGGAGGTGGGCTTTTTTAACACGGACTGTTGCAGAAATGGGGTGCTTGTATCCAACTGACTGCTAACCGCTGGTGGAGTTTGTGACTGTCAGATGAGACCATTCTACATTCCACGCAAATTTACGTCTGTTTATACTCTGTTTTACAGCCTACCAAGTGGCGTGACGAAATTCAAACTGTAAATATACTTGAATTCCGCCGAAAATGAAGCTAACTAGCCGCTACCTGTACACATAGGATTGGAGGGTCAGTCGCAGCTATATGAAACCCCTAATGTTCACAAAAAAATCATTAAATTGAAATCGGACACCATTGTTAGCTTTATAAGACCTTGGGGTATATGTTATGTAAGTGGCGTGATGAAATTAAAACTGTAAATATATGAAAGTTATGCCGAAAGTTTAGCAACGATCTTTTCCCATAGGATTAAATGGGACACATAGCCTAGCTTGCAGTTCCGGAGCTCCGCGGAGCCCTGAGCCCCGGTCGTCCAGTAACCCGAGAAACGGTGACTTTCACTGGGTATGGAGGTTGCCGCTTTCTCGTCAGACTGTGTGGAGCTCCTAAAGTCCGACGCGTCTTACCAAATTTGCAATTTGCCATTCATTTCCATAAAACGGCCCATATTTGAGCTTTATATAGTTGATTTCTCGCTTAAAAAAGTCTCAGAAGTGAATTTAATAACGAAGTAGCCCGACAAACAATGTATAACTTTGCAGTGTCTGAAATATGAGACCTGCTGTCTCGTCTCCAATGTGTTTTACAGCCTACCAAGCGCTAATGCTAGTATGTGTTAACTGAACTTTACGGAGCATATAATGTGTTTCGTATGTCGTTTTTATATAATGTCGTTTTTATATATTTGAATTGTGTAACCACTTGAGCCACGGTGAAACGTTGTTTCGTGTATATGGTTGAAATGACAATAAAACACAGTTGAATTGAGTTGACTGTCTGTCTGTAAACGGTAGGCGTGGCTTAGGAGTGTACTCAGAGCAGCGAAGCAAGTGCATTCTGGGATTTGGTGTCTTTCATCCACATGAGCCAAAAACACATTTCCTGGCTTTTCTTGGGCCTAGAAGGCACCAATTTCACATTTATACTACATAAGTGACCCAATTTAAAGATATATTCAGCTTTCCAGCGGTGAAATATCCCATTAACTGTTATCAACTGCTCATTAGGGGCTGAGCGATTCGAGTGAATCCCATGGTCTGCGAGCTTCCGGCTCTGAGTCTGCGGGTCGGGACTGTCTCTCTGCTCACTCAGGCGCTTGAGTTGACTTGTGGAGTTACTGTTGCCTACGAAATTGTAAGTTATAAAGCAAGATGGCTAGCATAGTAGAAGCTAATGTTTCAAGAGGTTTGTGTGTGGCGCTGTTATCATTTTAGATTGAATTGTAGTAGGACTCAACTGAACCGGGTTAATGATACTAGAGACTCGCGATTCGTGAGTCAATTTAAAGACTCAGGTTAAAGATCCGAGTGAATCACAACTCGAACAGGTCTAGCCTGTATGGAACGGGCCGATTGCTTGGCCTGTGGTATTGCTGCTTGTAGAATTCTTTAAAACCAAATTGTACCCCAAATTACATACAGAAGGACCCCAAACCACTTAATATGCACCTCCCCTGTATAGCCTACTACTGATTTACAGTGTAGGCTACATCTACATCAGAGGCAGACATTAGCCGCTTTCCGACCAAGTAGGCTAGTTACAAGAATGTAGGAAAAGTGCACTTCTAAACAGATCTACTAACTACTCGCCCCCAAAACCGTTTTTGCCAATTGCATTTGCACTGGCCAAGTGGCCATAGGGACGGGTAGGAGGGGTAATGGAGTGATGCAAACACGGCAACGGTCTTTATCACGTTAAAATCAGAAAACAAATACACCAAAAAAGTATGAACTAAATACTAAATCTAATGTATATGGCATATTTGTCATAATTTAAACAAGTCTCCCGAAGAGAAACGGGTATCTCTCTCTCCCCCGCCTCTGCCTGCTGCACTGTGGATGTGTGTGACTGTGTGTGTGTGTGTGTGTATGTGTGTGTGTGTGTGTGTGTGTGTGTGTGTGTGTGTGTGTGTGTGTGTGTGACGGCCGGTGTGCCAGTTTAGCTGGTGATCATGTTAACTGGTGATATTTGAATGAAATCAGTGAATATTCAACAAGGCCCTGCCCTGCGTTCTGCTCTGCCTCCGCCCCTCGAGTGCCAGAGGCTCACATTTTCATGAAGTGTTTGCAAGTGAGACAAAATAATGGATATCGCTGAAAACATCACCAGTTTATGTGTAACACATGTCCGTTTAAGCATTATCCACACAAATACGACACATACTGTATGAACAAAAATGAAACAACGCACTAGAGATCTAGCTGGGATTCGAACCTTGGATGTCATGGGCAAGAAAAGTTGATAGATTAACTTCTACATCGTCTATACTACTACTCTACAGACCAACACAAAGCTTTTGGGATTTCTATCTATATATTGGACTTTTAGTCTAAGTTAACACAGGTTAACATATGAGAGAAATATACACCCATGTTAACAGGTGATATCACAATTTAACATGGGCAAATGCAAGCCTGGAAACAGTGAAGTAGGTTCATCTATGCCTCACATACCAAAACCTAACTGATGTACAACAAACAGGCATGACCCCACTTAACACTTTATTCCATTTTGGGGGTAAATACCATATAAAAATTAAACACGTCAGTCATGCGCAAACGTGATAATTTATCATTGTTGTTGTGGGCCATCTCATACGAAGAATGTGTAGGTCTATCTCAGCACAAATAGTCTCTTTCAACCTGTGCTACAAGTCAACTGATTACAGTTGTGTTTAATTTCATTAAACCCATATTAGGAATCTGAAACAGCGAACATATCTGAATGTTATCAAACTCTCTCAGTACATAGACGTTTCTATGTACTGAGTAATCATATAATAATGACCATTTTGTGTCGTCAAAGTAGGCCAACAAATTATGTGTGGGATAAATAAAAGTCAAACTCAGAGAAAATAAGTTTAATCTGTTCTTCACTTCAAATCACTGCAACTCACTTCATAACTTAACCGAGACTAAGATAACACTAATATGGTCATAACAATAGTGTATCTATGGCTACCATAAGACAAAAATCGTGATTCTGGGTCGACACAGACATACTATGGGTCTAATGAAATTAAACACAACTATAATCAGTTGACTTGTGGCACAGGTTGAAAGAGACTGTTTGTGCTGAGATAAACCTACACATTCTTTGTATGAGATGGCCCACAACAACAATGATAAATTATCACGTTTGCGCATGACTGATGTGTTTAATTAGTGGGAATGCTGTTCAGCAGCATTCCAACTATTGTTATTCGGTTCTTTCTTTTTTCTTCTTATATCTTATTCCGTACGTTTTTTGGCTCTCTGTAACTTCTGCATACGTTCAGCTATTGAAAACCATTCAACTTTTAAAATATTCAGCTCTTTCAGCTAATGATGGGATTTCTTCAACTTTTTTTCTACTCTTTATAGTTTTTAAAATATTAAGCTTTTTAACACTTTTTTTTTTAACATTGAAGTCAATGAGAGCATGCTTCAAATCCTTCAAATCTTCTTCCGCTCAGAAAATTTTCAGCCCCTCCATACTTTCACCTACAGACGTCAAACAAACTTTAAAATGTTCACAAAAACTTAAGGTATTAGGCTATGGCTTTTCAATTTGATATCTTTTACAGTTTTTGTGAAAAGGCTGTTTAAGTTTAGTGATCATTTCAGGCTTTTTCTGCATTTTTAATGAATGTGTGTTGGGGACAGCTAGAGTGGATGATGTCATCGCCAGAGCACAGAGCCTTAAAAGATTATCTTTGTCCCTTCTCTATAAATTGCTCTCACATCCACAATATCTACTTGTCATACACAATGTATACATCGAAAGGTAGGTATGTTTGTCTAGTTTCAGCCAATGTGCTCAGTTATGTGATATGTCTTATACTTTTGGCTCAATGAGCTTCCAAATGACAAGAGTTCCACATCTCCCTCCATTCACTGCCATGTTAAACGTCCTCCACATTTCCCAGTGAAACGCAGAGCGAACCACTTTTTTAAATCGCTGATATGCCCACATTTTTAAGTTTATCAACATACATTTTACATGAATACGTTCACAAAGGCCTTGTGGTGATCACAATTACATCATTTCATACCCCTTATCATTTTAGCAGTCTGAGCCTTTATTTGAGAGCTTGCTCTGTCTTTGAATAGCTCCAGTGGGGCACAGCTGACAGTTTCAGCAGGTGACACGGTCGTTAACCTGATTAAAGATCAAAGAGATCTCATCACAGACTTCAAAGGATGTTTATCAACATGGTCACAGGTCATTAGTAGCCATGACAACCCTTTCACTGACAGTCAACTTGAATATTACAGGCAGTAATATGAACATTAGTCTATATCATTTGCGTTCCACTTCTGTCTGTCTGTCTCTGTCTCTGTCTGTCTCTATCTGCCTGTCTCTGTCTGTCTCTGTCTCTCTGTCTTTCGCTGTCTCTCTTTCTCCCTTTCTCTGTCTGTCTCTCTGTATATCTGTTTGTTTCTCTCTGTCTCTGTCTGTCTGTCTCTCTGTCTGTCTGTTTGTTTCTCTCTGTCTGTCTGTCTGTCTGTCTCTGTCTGTTTTTCCCTGTCTCTGTCTGTCTTTCTTTCTGTCCGTTTCTGTTTCTTCCTGTTTGTCTGTCTGTTTGTTTCTGTCTCTGTCTGTCTGTGTTCGTCTGTCTCTCTATCTGTTTCTGTTTCTTCATGTCTCGGTCTGTCTCTGTTTGTTTCTGTCTGTCTGTCTCTGTCTCTGTTTGTTTCTGTATGTCTGTCTCCCTCACTGTTTTCTGTCTATCCCTGCCTCCTTCTGTCTCTCTCTCTCTCCCTCACTCCCTCTAGTGTCATTTGTGATTTGTGATTTGATCCATGTATTTATCCTGCTTATTTTCAGGCAATATATTCACCTCTCAGCTCTTTAGGGTCATGCTTTTTTGTTCTATGCAATGGATATGGCTGATAATAATACAAAGTATTTATACTTTTAGCCTTTTTAGTGAATTTATTTGAACTTCCACTTTTGACAGTATTACACTTCAGCTTCCAGCTTTTCTAGAAATGTATTTCAGCTCTCAGCTTAATAAGGTAATGCAGTTCATCTTCCAACTGACAATTTTTTTTCATATTTCCGCATTTTCATCTCTGTTTCTCATAGCATTTGTAAGTCTTTCAGACTTAACCATAATTTCAGTTAGAAAATAAATTATTTTATATATTAGTGGTGTTATTTAACTTTTTAATGAAATTTATGTTAATTGAAACCATTCATACTTTTTCAACTATTCTCACTACTTCAACTTCTTCTTACTGATTTAAGCTATTCATCCAGTTTAGCTTTAGCAATTCAGCTATCCAGAATTCCCACGCATTTTCTGCAGGAAATGCATTTTCTAGTTTGTATATGGTATTTACCCCCAAAATGTGTTTTGTACCAGAGTTAGCTAATGCTAGTTTCTATCTGCAGTCCCCGGGCAGGTGCACACAATAATAAAACATTAAATTACAAATAACTGTCAGTAGCACTAACAAATACATACAAGATTAGTTAAAAACTAAACAGATGTTTAAATAAAAAAAACTAATCAAAATAAAATATATACAACATAGTCAAAAACATTTACTTCAATATTACATTTGTAAACTTTTAAGTGTGCTGATGATAAGTGGAGTCATGCCTGTTTGTTGTACATCAGTTAGGTTTTGGTATGTGAGGCATAGATGAACCTACTTCACTGTTTCCAGGCTTGCATTTGCCCATGTTAAATTGTGATACCACCAGTTAACATGGGTGTATATTTCTCTCATATGTTAACCTGTGTTAACTTAGACTAAAAATTCAATATATAGCTAGAAATCCCAAAATCTTTACATTGGTCTGTAGTGTAGTGGTATAGATGATGTAGAAGTTGGTCTTCTAGCTTTTTTTTTCCCCATGACATCCAAGGTTCAAATCCCAGCTAGATCTCTAGTGCGTTGTTTCTGCGTGATCTGTCTGTACCGGAAACCTGACCCTCGTTCACATAGGTTCATATGCTGAAAAGGGAAAAGAGAAAAGAACCTGCCCTGAAGTAGGAGCTGAAAGAGTTACAGGAAGAGAGAGAGAGAGAGATCTCGCGTTAGATCGTTAACGTAGTGCTACTTTGCACATTTTAGTTGCCAGAGCTCCGCTGCTCTCTCTCTGGTCCTGCTCACTCAAAGAAGGGGAGTGGCCAGCGGCTAGAACGGCAAAAGCCAATGTGTGCTTCTTTCACCGACGATATCGTTCGCATTTCTCGTTCCCGTAGCAAGACACCTGTCTGAAGTGAAATCCATCCATTATGCGCTCGACTAACGGTTCGAGCGCATAACACCCACACAGACGTTCCTGCAATTTATAGATAGATGACATCATGCAATTACTTTATCTATATGTTGTAAAAATAAATAAATTAATATGTTTTTGCTAAAATCTAGTCCAGTATGTAATTTGGTTAAACCTGAAGCCAAATTATATTGATTGCTGTTCCCCCCAATTCGTCTTGACTTGATACTTTTTCAGTAGTCAAAATTTAAAATCAGCTGAAAAAAATCTAATTTTGCCTTATAATTTTTTGCAGTTCCTTGACTTAGACAATCAGACCACTGAATGAAAAAGTAAGTGTTCTCATTTTAGATTTTATTGCTCATTCACACACCCATGCAAACCTTCCAACATCCACATTTGTATCCACACAATCTTCCATGAGCAGTACAATATGGCATTTTAAATAAGTAACAAAGGAGATTCCAGTCAAATCTACTGAAACAAAATGTAGACTGGAAAGATGAAGAGGTTTTCAAGTAATTGCCAAATTCAATGAAACTTAAGGATTTTGAAGGTGCGCTTCTAATGTCAGATACACAGTAGGTGCACCAACACTGAAATCTTAGAACCCTTTTCCTGTCTTTTAAAAAACATAAGGCTAATTAAGTGTCAAAATGAGGTCAAAACAGCAGAGTCCAACTAATTGACTAACCATTTACAGTGTTGACATGGAAGAGAAAACATTACCCCACCAGTATGAAAAAGCAAGGGACTACATTACAGCCCTCTGTACTAAAACAATAATTCCCAAACATAGGGTATGTATCTCCTAGATCATCATTTAACATTTATGTCAACTTTCAACCATGCTGACAATTCTAAATTGTATGATAAGGCAGTTAAAATCTGTTCACACATGTTAAGGAGTCGATCTTTGAGTAGACTGCTGCGATGCCCTTTACTGAGTCTTCAACTAGTGTACTGTCTGCCTTGATTAAAGCCAGCTTGGTTGTAGTGCTGCCCGCCATGTTGGAAGAACTGTTCAAACTGTCCTCCTTGGTTAAAATTCTGGCCCCCTCTCCCTCCCCAGCCTCCTCCTTGTCCTGCTCCTCCTCCACCTCGGCCTCCTCTTCCCCTAACCCCACGACCTCCTCGACCGCCGCCTCTCTCCTGATGCCAACCTGCATCTTTTTGGTAATTGTCATGGGAACCGCCTCCTCCTCCTCCATGGTAACCAGGATCCTGGAAGCCTCCTTGGTTGTTCCCTCCTCCTCCGTACCCACCTCGCCCTCCTCCCCCCTGATGTCCTCCTGCATCTTGATAGTGGCCCTGGTTGTAACCGCCTCTCCCTCCTCCACCTCCGTCTACCCAGCCTCCCTGCACCTTCCCCCCTCTGCCGCCCCCTCCTCTACCTCCCCTGTCTCCATGTCCTCCTCCGCCTCCTCTCTCATATCCTCCACGGCCACCTTGGGAGTAGTGATCGTAGCCCCCCCTGCCGCCTCCGTGCCCACTCCCACCATAGTGTCCTCCGCCCTGGGGAGCATCCTGACGCTTCTGCCAGGAGGGCATCTCTGGGGGAGGAGGCTCGATCTCACAGGGTCGGCCTCCCCTGTCTGGCACTCGGCCCATTAGAACCTGGAAAAAAGGACACACTTTGAAAGAGATCAGCAACAGAGATCTTCCGATATAATGCCAGATGACCGTAAACGACGCATTTCACTTCATCCGGCGGAAAAATGTCAGACCTCCACTGCTCTGCTCCGTGGGGAGCTCTGTGCACTGGCGCCACAGAGTGAAGCCAAACACTGTTCATCTAAACACAGCGCCATGACAGAGAGTTGGATTTAAATCAGCAAAATATCCCTTTACGGGCTTCGTTCTTAGGATTGCGGAAGGAGGGTAAAGTTAGTTAGTAAAGTCTATTTTCGATCTATAGCCAGATATTTGTCTGATTAAAGGCAGAGTTAGTAATTTTGAAAAGCAAGCAAGATTTGAAAGTAGCATATCCTCGGGGCTCTGTCTAACCCCTCCTACTGTCCTCGGGCTACCCCCCCCACACACACAGATGTGCAAAACGTGGAAATGTTTAATTTAAACATCTGCTTTATCCTGCAAGTTTTAACACGCATCAAAAAGCTAACCTTTTGTTTAAACAATACAGAACAGTCATGAGAACATGGACTCACATCACTTATAAACAGAGAACACGATAAAAACAGTGTCTGAATAACCTATGACATAGAAAAAGAGTGTTGTGACTATACTGCGTTTAACTTACCTTATTTATGGCACAAGCAGTCTTCTCTCTTATCTTGCCACTGCTTGTACGTAGGATCTTGGAGAAGTCTTGTCGAGCAGCAAGAAGGTGGGCAGAAGAGATATTACTTTTGGTGCCAAGAGCAGAACGGAGTGGCTTGTAAACTTTGGCCAACTTTTCAGCATGCGTCTGTAATAACACATACAAAAGGAAGTCTTATTTTTTTTAGGAAAGCAATACATCAAGTGTACAGTATGTGGTTTACAGCATTGTTTTTTTTTTGGAACATGAATGTCAATCATCAGAAGCGGTCATGTAGTCCATTTGGGATGGACCATTTTAATGGTATGGCACGAAAATAAAAAGTTAATTTATTCATTCATATTGCAGAAATCCAAACACACTTTGAGAAAATACTTTGAGGTACAATGAAAAGAACGCAGAAAGCAGTTTCCATTACAGGCATGCAGAAGCACTGCTGCAACATTTTTCAAATAATGCTTGACACATGTAGAAACGCTAGAGGGTTTAATTTTTACACTGAAACAGTAAGTGTTGAGTTAAAAATAAACCGGAAGATCGATGGTGTTTTTTGCCTCCAACATCGCCTTCCAGGCAGCTAACCCTAACCTTAACCATAAACATAACCATTGCGCGCTGCCTGAAAGGAGACTTTGGGGGCAAAAAACACCAAACACCCATTCATATTTTTTTTCATGTCTGTAACATATTCTACAGATACTGACATTGAAATTGTAGTGAAATTGTGACTGACAATATGACTGACGTAAGATCCTTTTTGCGGTCTATTTTAGCTGAGAACTGTGCGTGTCACCAAATGAAAGCAACGCACACGCGGTGCTCAGGTAGGTAGTGTGGCCCAGGCGTTAGACTGTTGGTTGGACAAAACAAGCTATTTGATGACATCCCCTTGAGCTAGATAACATTTTTCACCATTCATGTTTTATAGACCAAACAAACAATCAAGAAAATGATTATCAGATTCATTGATAAATCGTTAGTTGCAGCCCTGAAAAAGATTCTTGCAGAAACACTTAACATGTTTTAATTTGTTTACATGCGTCGAGTGTATGCGTTTTCTTTTCTTACTTTTCCATTCCATGTTAAACAAACTTGTCCTTTCCCTCCTCAGCAGTGCAATGAAGAAACCCACATGGACAAGATGCCTAACATTTGCTCAATCAAACAATGTGTACAAAGACTTCCTGTCTAAAATGCTTTATTTGTGCTCCAGTGCATAGTGCCCCATTTTCAGATTTAGAAGGATACCAAGTTTCCACATACCTTTGCTCTGTCAGACCAACCAAAAGACTGCACTGTCACATCAAGACGTTTCAACAACATTTTTCTTCTCACGTCATACTCATTTACAAGTGCTTGGTTTATAGCTTCAATTTTTTCCTGGCAAAATGAGAAAAAAAATTAATGTAACGGTTATTCACTTGCATGCAGTGTTCCTCAAGTATATTATATTTCTTTATTGTTTTTCTGTATTTACCAAGTGCACAGGTCCAAGGGCCTTCTTCATCAAAGGCTCTCCAACGTGATTTGGTGGGACTCTACTTATGGCCTCTTTCAGCTATGAAAAAGGGACAACGTGCAGATGTGTGTATTATGAGTGCATGAATAGACATTTAAAAATATAGATCAAACAGCAGATACAATAAATCGAACTACACTGACAAAAGCAGAAATGTGTACAACCAGATGTCTTCTCACACTGTGACTAAACATGACAGTATGTTTGGACTGAACCTGCTGAGAATATTTATTGCATATCATTATCATTATTATTATTCTATGTTGATGTCACATCATTCCAACTAAATAGGTATTTACTGTAAGGACAGAAACTCTTTTGAAAACAGATTCACAAATTAAGTTTTTAAAGTTGGGTTTGCAGCTCCTAGAAGGAAGTTTTAAGTTAAACAATCCACAGATTCAGTGGTAGGGGACACATTACAATCCAAATTTTCCACAGTGTTTTTCGGTAGCTATTGTCAGGAATTTAAAGAATGGCCAGCTTGAAATGCATGTTTAACCCTTCTTTGAGAGCACATCATCTCTCTGTCAACAGACCTTCTTCTCAATTCCACTGAAGAACTGGAACATGGTGATGTTTGCTGGAGGCTTGGACATGCCCAGTGCCATGCAGATGCCCTTCAGTTCCTGGAACATGGGGCTGCCTGAATCCTGGGTTTTCTTTTCAGGCTTATTTACCAGGATCATCCTTGACGCCTCCAAGTCAGATACCAGAAAGGCTTCAAAGGCAAACAAAATTGGACTGGTTAAATTTCTAGGGTGCTTAGGTTTCAGAGTCATATTTAAACAGTTAAAATGCTATCTGGCTCAAGAAGTTACCTTAGCACAAAAAAACTAATAAAAGTCACTAGAAATGTAATTAAGGGTTATTATGTTCAGCTGTGTTTGGTGGGGCATACAGGAAATCCACCTGTCAAAGTTTGCTTTCTGCAGTTTGAGCAGTTCCACAAAGGCTGCTGTCAAAAGATATATTCTAAATTCTACTGCTTGTTCTAATATTACTGTAGTAGTATTTTTACATGTTGTGGCTAAAACCACAACTTATTTTCTGTTCATGGTAGAATTGCAAAATGTAACGCTGTTGCTCTCCGTTTTTGTCAACATGAATAAAGTTGGAATTGTCAATGGCCAAAACCAACTGGTGGTTCAGTGTTTACTTTCAGTCTTAGCGCAACATCGCTGCTGATCAATTTATACGTACAGGATAAGATTCAACTTAAGATCCAGTAGTCCAATGACTAAAATCATTAATTTGGTTAAAATATATAGTTAAAAATGACCAAGATCTAGTGTGTATCATAAAATGTGGCTTAAAACTGGATAAAAAGTCAATTTATGACAGCTTCTGGCAGACAACCACAATGCTGATGCATGAGCAAAAGGGATTGATTCTGTGTAAAAACACAACTCAACAAAATATATAACATAGGTATATGTCGTGTTTAGACATTTTAATGCGGAAAAGTTACATATTACATTTAAAAAAAATGGGACAGAGCTATTATTATAAGCTACCCCTGTGCTTTCCTGCTATAAACAAGTCAAAATGTCTGCCGTGAAAGAGGTCTAGGAGTTCTTTAAAAGGGCCTTCTTGCTCAGGTGTTTTCAGATATCGCTAATTACACATCTGCTCAGGTGGCGGTTTGCACACAGTTAAGTGAGTAAACCCAACTTCATGACCTAAAAGTACAGTAACACTAGCATTTTGCTAAACAAAACTACCCTGCAGTTAACCCTGAAAAAGGTTGTGATTGCAGGATGCTGACATACATGAACATAGTAAACAATCTGTGAGAGCGATGCTAAAGTTTGAAGTGTGGTAGTGGAATATTGTACTAAACTAGGGGATGGCACTAAGCTAAAATAATAACTTTTCTATTTCCCAACGTAGCACATCAGTTTTACTAAACAGTTGTGTGGGCTTCAAATAAGAAAAAACTGGGAGAGGGTGCTTATAATTGTCAAGGGGACGTACCGCATTCTCGTGACAGTTTAAAAATACGTTTAAAAAAAGTGGAGTGTTATATTCAGAGTCTAGACTTTTATATGTCTATATACATTTACAACAGCAAATGGCTCCAAACAGCGAGCCACCTGACAGTGAGGAGGACGTTCCATATTAGGTTTTCTGAGAAACACAATGGATTTTGGCTCAAAATGTTCCTTAATATGACCACATGTTTCACTGCATATGCCTAAACATAGAAAGTAATCTCAAATGATGTAACAAATTAGAATTGTCCTTATTTTTAAACTCTCATAAAATTAATTAAATAAAGGTTTTTCTTCAGAAGTTTGCTGAACTTTTCAATATTATCCAGGGATGACTCCAATTATAAACATGTAACATTTGAAGGTATTTTACTGTACAGTTTTTTTAGAACCTGAACTGAGTAACCTATAAAAAAAGAATGTGTTTCAGTGGTCAATGTTGGATTTCTTTTAGTCGGAGTCGACCATGTAGAGTGACATCTGGGACTCAGTAAAAACGTGTTTGGATGCAGGTTCAAACTTTTTTGTGCATGCAACAGTGCATGTACACAGAAAAAAAGTATTTTCAAGCCCTGATGACAGTGCAACACTTCATCATAGGTGGGTGTGGTATAGGGCTTGTAAACATTGTTTTCAATTCAGATTCTGAGGCTTTTTCAAGCATTTCAAAATGTAACTCTCGCTCGGCCGTAGCTCGGTAGCATTGCATTCCCCTCCCCCCCAGACTCATTTCCTGGCTGACTTAATTTTTTTAAAAACAGTTGTGGCAGTGTTTCTTTTTCTTCTGGAAACATCATTGCCTGCCTATTGACTGATACACTGCCCTCTGGTGGACAGAACATTTACAACTTAAGTTTGATACCAATGTAAGTCTTATGGCGTTTTTCCATTACATGGTACCTGCTCGACTCGCCTCGACTCGACACGACACACTGTACGTCCGTTTTCCATTGCAGATTTTAGTACTGCCTCAGCGTGGCTGGTCGTCTTATATGCCGGCTCGACACACACACCAGCGCACAAGTATAAACATCAGCCCACTTGAGCATGTTTTACAATTCTGTGGAGGCTCCACTCAGAGCTTTTGCCGTAGCCTATGTAAGTGTTTATACTTGTGCGCTGGTGTGTGCGTCGAGCCGGCCATGTGTGTGTGTGTGTGTACGTAGGCTACGGCGAAAGCTCTGCCTGGAGTCTCCGCAGGACTGTAAACAAGCGGCGCCGCAGTAAACTGCCGTGACCTGACGCGACACACACACACACACACACACACACACACACACACACACACACACACACACACACACACACACACACACACACACACACACACACACACACACACACACACACACACACACACACACACACACACACACACACACACACACACACACACACACACACACACACACACACACACACACACACACACACACACACACACACACACACACACAGTGTCGAAGGTGTGTTGTTGTTGCCACAGCCAGAAAACACATTTTGTTTTAAATGAAGCTAGAGGCAGCAAAAAAAAAAACACAGCTGGCTAAACTATTTAAAAATGGCGGGTTTGTTCAGGACACCCAGTCTGTCGCTTTCACGTCACCTTTTCGGCTCGCCTCAGCTCGCTTGGAACCTCGACGGAGGTGGTACTAAAAAAAGTACCTGTTAGCAGGTACCAGGTACTATTTTTCGTAATGGAAAACCAAAAAAGGCGAGTAGAGTCGAGGCGAGTCGAGCAGGTACCATGTAATGGAAAAGCGCCATTACTGAAGGCATTTAATGGTCAAAATATTATTAATAAATATTAATATTAATAAAACGAACTTTGAATATGATTTTTGGGCAAATGTCAAAGCCCTAGTGTGGTACAACAGTCCACATAAAGTGCAACAGACTTTAACCTCACAGGTTAATGCAGCAATGCTTTTCTTCAAAAAAAGATTTAGGGTTGCGTTTGAAATTGAGATGGTGTAAAGTGCTGTTATCATACTAATGAGCAGCAGACAGTCAGTCCTGTTGAGGAACCTCTGGGTGATGTCTCCACTGGTGAGGATAGAGTAAGGACAGGCGAGCTCTGACAGCAGGCCACTCATCTCCAGCTGGAAGCCCTCTGCCTCGCTCGGACCTGGCAGGGTTAGAAGGAGAAACGCACCAAACACGATGTCATAAGGCAGGGTGTGTAAATCTCACAAATACCCAGTCTAAGAAATACAGCCAGCTACAGTATTTGTGTCAGCACAGTGTTTCCCATAAGAGTTCTTCCAGCAGCAATGATGTGCAAGTTTTATTTTACGCTGCCAGAAGATAGTTCTACCCATAGACCAAAACATGCAACTTCTCAATGCCGAGGAAGAATTCTAATTGTAAACTCATATGTCATATCAAATATTCTTTTATACAATCCCTGAAAAGAAAGAGTCAAATATTGGAACAACAAATGTATTATAATGAAACAAAAGTTTAATATCCTGTAAACAATTTGATTCGGCTGGCAAAATATTTACTCACATGTAGATCTCCTTATTTTACTTCTTAAATTTCAGTTTCTTTTTTTTTTTTTTTTTTTTTTTTTTTAAATCAGTATTTGTCTCATGTTCTCAGTTGAACTGTAACAAACTAATGTCATGTTCTACAGATGCCTGTTTTAACTTAGAATTCAATAAAGTGAGAAAAAAAATATATCTCCGCCCTCTACCATTGGTTTAAAACGCTAAGTAATCCAATCTAATTACTTAATAGCCCACAAAACCCAAACCATAGCATGTGCCAAGAATAGATTAAATTTTTTCACTTCTTTGCCATCGTCATCAAGCTTTAGCTTACAAGAAAAGGGAAAGATACTAGTAAAATCATTTTAAGTGCATCACTTCTGTTACTATTCAAATTGTTCTAATAATTCTGCAGCTGGAGCAACTTCACTTCACAGTGATAAAATATGTCTTACAGTTAGTGGCTTGGACATTCTCTTCCAGCTTGCAGTAGAGTCTAAGCTCTGAGACTATCCAGGCACAAAGCTTAGTAAACTCAGGGGAAGTTGCTCCTCTGCTCACAGCAGAATCCAGAGCTCCTTCCTCCAACAGAGGGCCTTGGTACCTACAGTGACATACATAGTTCATATAAAACACTTTTGCTTTTTACTTCATTTCGAACATTTAAAATAAAACAACATTACATACATTTTTATATAAAAAAAGAAAAGAGGAATTATTAAATGACATAAAACATCATATTCAATCTGACATACACAACTACCCTTATCAGTAACGTTACAGCTTGGCAGTAAAGATAAACAATACTGATGCTTGGTTCAAGAAGCAGAGCGAGGTTTACACTAGCCGCACAGACTTGTTTCGGGACATCACTGACCTGTGAGAAGCTACAAGATATTTCAGCATAGTAGGCTAATTAACCAAAAAAGACTTGGCATCAATCATGGCAGTCATTTTTAGAAAGTGGGGCTAGAATTGGTTAATAGAAAGGAATGTGTTGGAGCTAGCCTGATATAAATCATGACGGAAGCAGCTTCTGCTGACGCAGCTTGTGGCACAACATGATTACAACCAGTCTGTAGGTCTATTAATACCGGTACGCACACAGATAGATAGCTGGTTCACGTACATAGCAATGAAAAAAATGCATAACCGTCAGACTGGAATAACAGGTAGCTACAACAGCAAGTTAGCCGTTTTGCTAAAGCAAGCTACACTGTAACGTTAATGTGCTGGTGGCTAAAATAGGAAAGACTGGCAAGGCTGGTCATTGGAATGCCAGCTTTCGCACATAATTTTCATACAAAGGCAGACATAGTTTTTTAACTTACCCTAAATCTTCAAGAGAGACGAGGATGTCATTCTCCATCCCAATTATCTATTTTTATGCTCTAAAATCACGTACTATATTAAATAGAGTTTTCACATCAGCAGCCAGCTCAGCTGATACACGTTTGACTTATTCTACTACTTCTTTGGATTTATTGGTGGTTGGCAAACCAATTTACAGATACTTTACCGCCATCTAGCGGACTCCAATCATTGACGTATTAAGACTCCAATGTGGAGCAGTAGAAAGAAGGCAGTTAATTAAGACTTTTTTTTTTTTTTTTTAAATCTTTTTTGTACAATGACAAATTCCAAAACACATATATACCAGGGGCCAGGAGGTACATAAATGTGAAAGAGTAAAAAAAACTAAAAATATAACGGAAAATACATTAAATAATTTAGCGACGAACGCCTTGACGAACGCCCCGCGATAACTGAAAACAGGGGGAGGTACCATATTTAAGTTTGATTGAAGCATTACTGTTAGAGTAAAGTGTTTTAAAGCCCTCCATAATCTCGCTAATCCATACCTCTCTGAACTCCTTCAGCCCTACACTCCATCCCGAACACTCCGATCCTCCTCTTCCTCACTGCTTTTCCCTCCTTCTGCCCGACTGTCCACAATGGGGTTTAGAGCCTTCAGCCATTCTGCTCCTCGCCTTTGGAATTTCCTCTACCGCTATCCATCCGTACCATAGGGTCTCTACCCACCTTTAAAACCTCCCTCAAAACCCACCTTTTCTGAAAGGGCTACCCCACATGACTCCACTTTCCATCAACATAATGGATAGATTGCTTTATTTTAATTTTCTATCTCAATCTTTTAAATGTTTGTTTTAATTTAATTATATTTGCCTTTTTAACTGTATTGTTGCCTGTTTTAACTGTAAGGTGTTCTTGAGTGCTATGAAAGGCGCCCATAAATAAAATGTATTATTATTATGCTATTATTAGGGCCTGAGCAGTGAAACTGTAAGGACCCTATTGTTTTTGGTCAGATTATTATTATTTTTCCGAGTCCTTCGTCGCATTTTTGAGGGAGTTAGAATGCACGAAAACTCACAAAAATTTGCACACATGTCACAACTGGTGAAAAGAGAAAAGATTAAAAAAACAACTCATATCCACCATTAGGTGGCGCTATTGCAGAAAAAAAGCTTTTGGATGTATAACTCCCAAACCGTACATCGCACATTCAAAAACCATATACAGTGCCTTGTGAAAGTATTCGGCCCCCTTGAACTTTTTGACCTTTTGCCACATTTCAGGCTTCACACATAAATATATAAAACTGTAATTTTTTGTGAAGAATCAACAACAAGTGGGACACAATCATGAAGTGGAACGAAATTTATTGGATATTTCAAACTGTTTTAACAGATAAAAAACTGAAAAATTGGGCGTGCAAAATTATTCAGCCCCCTTAAGTTAATACTTTGTAGCGCCACCTTTTGCTGCGATTACAGCTGTAAGTCTCTTGGGGTATGTCTCTATCAGTTTTGCACATCGAGAGACTGAATTTTTGCCCATTCCTCCTTGCAAAACAGCTCGAGCTCAGTGAGGTTGGATGGAGAGCGTTTGTGAACAGCAGTTTTCAGTTCTTTCCACAGATTCTCGATTGGATTCAGGTCTGGACTTTGACTTGGCCATTCTAACACCTGGATATGTTTATTTGTGAACCATTCCATTGTAGATTTTGCTTTATGTTTTGGATCATTGTCTTGTTGGAAGACAAATCTCCGTCCCAGTCTCAGGTCTTCTGCAGACTCCATCAGGTTTTCTTCCAGAATGGTCCTGTATTTGGCTCCATCCATCTTCCCATCAATTTGAACCATCTTCCCTGTCCCTGCTGAAGAAAAGCAGGCCCAAACCATGATGCTGCCACCACCATGTTTGACAGTGGGGATGGTGTGTTCAGGGTGATGAGCTGTGTTGCTTTTACGCCAAACATAACGTTTTGCATTGTTGCCAAAAGTTTGATTTTGGTTTCATCTGACCAGAGCACCTTCTTCCACATGTTTGGTGTGTCTCCCAGGTGGCTTGTGGCAAACTTTAAACGACACTTTTTTATGGATATCTTTAAGAAATGGCTTTCTTCTTGCCACTCTTCCATAAAGGCCAGATTTGTGCAGTATACAACTGATTGTTGTCCTATGGACAGAGTCCCCACCTCAGCTGGGTGGAACACAGTGCTCCTTGGGATGTTTGGGATGTTTAAAGCTTGGGAAATCTTTTTGTAGCCAAATCCGGCTTTAAACTTCTCCACAACAGTATCTGGGACCTGCCTGGTGTGTTCCTTGTTCTTCATGATGCTCTCTGCTCTTCTAACCCTAACCCTATCACAGAGCAGGTGCATTTATACGGAGACTTGATTACACACAGGTGGATTCTATTTTTCATCATTAGTCATTTAGGTCAACATTGGATCATTCAGAGATCCTCACTGAACTTCTGGAGAGAGTTTGCTGCACTGAACGTAAAGGGGCTGAATAATTTTGCACGCCCAATTTTCTGTTAAAAAAATCCAATAAATTTCATTCCACTTCATGGTTGTGTCCCACTTTTTTTGTTTTGGATTCTCATTTTACTTGCATGTTTTACTTTAATACATTTAGCATTTTTGGAAGGAGCCTGAAAACAAGAATTTTAATGCCAATTATTGCGTCACTGTAATTGTTAACAATTATTAAGATATTGTAAGATTTACAAATTATTTATATATTTGAGTTAATCTAATCTGTTTATACAGTGTACTATTTACATTTTTGGGGTTAAACAGTCAGTACTTGAACATGTACATGTTTAAAGGGATATTTCACCGCTGGAAAGATGAATATGTTTTTAAATTGGGTCATATATGTAGTAGAAATGTGAAACAATTTTAAAAGTAGGTGCCTTCTAGACCGAGAAAAGTATTTTTTTGGCTCATGTGGATGAAAGACAACTCCCAGAATGCACTTGCTTCATTTCCCTATGAGGCCACTCCCAAGCCACGCCTACCGGTTACAGAGGACAGTCAAGTCAAGTGGGTTGTGTCATTTCAACCATATACAATGTATATAGTGAAACGAAACAACGTTTTACCGTGGCTCAAATGGTATTACACATTTAAAATATATAAAAACGACATTATATAAAAATGACATACGAGACAGGCAAACATTTAGTGCACATACATTATAGAATATATATAAAGTGCAATTATTACTTAAAGTAGAGCATTTAACACAGACAAGGGACAGGACAGACAACAAAAGAAAGGGCATAAGTAGAGAGCAGCATTTCTATCTGCTCGGAAGGCTAGCAGGCCTGGTAGCTGGATAGTCCGGTACACTGTTGTTCAGCCATGTTTCCACAACAACAAAAACACAGCAGTCTCTGAACTCGTGTTGGGAGTTTCGTTGAAGTTGGATGTAGTCCAGTTTGTTGTCTAAGGAGCGGACACTTGCAAGCAGGATTGATGGGACAGGTGGCAGGCTAGCGTTAGCTTTCCACCTAGCTCGAACTCCTGCCCTCATTCCGCGTTTCCGCTTTCTCGCACATCGCTTTCAATGTCCCCTTCCCCGGCTAGCGGCATCAAGTGACACCGCAGGCTGAGGTGCTGGTCCCGTAGCAGGCGAAGCTCGCGTAGTGTGTCGAGTATTCCGTCTGTAATAAAGTTTCCTGCATATTCTCCGATCTGTACCAATATATCCATGTGCAGTAGTTTGCATACACATAATTGCAAGGTTGCTGCAGAAGAGAGAGCCTGTTAGCTTAGCTTCAAGATGGCTGACACTGTTTGGACCATATCAGCGAAAAAGCAGAGGGGTGTTTTAGGGCGTGGCTATGATGTGATTGACAGCTCGCGGCCTGTCAATCATGAATTTTATATACTGTCTATGGGTTTAGCAAAGCTTATCCATGGCACGTAAACTTAATTTTGGGGGTTGACCAGCTTTCGTCTTCGTGACTGTGACACTTGGTCGCCTAATAATGTCTTGTTCAACGTTTGGTTGTATGACAAGACCCGAATCCCAATCCCAATTAATATCAGTTAGCTAGCTAGATTGCACCTTGCTAACCAAGCTAGCGGGCTAACTAATAACGTTATGCAGACCGTATAAACGGATTAAAAAATATATATTTAACATTACAGTCGTATACAGTAGGTATGCACAACGGTCTTGCCGGTGATCTGTTTTTAACCATATGTGATGTTATTGCTAATCGATGCGCATATAATGTTAGCTTAAAGTCAAAGCCTGATATAGCTAACGTTATAGTGCAAATTCATATAAACCCTATAGAGCTCAACAGTCCCGCCCACAGCAGGTTCCAGAAGTAAAAATACAATGCAATTTCTCCATTGACAAATTGGAGTATAAGCTATAAAATCGTAACTGTCGATGATAGACTTAAAATCAGCATGTCTTTTATTCACAATCTCTTGGATAAGTACTTCATTAACCACAATCCTGAACAATCCCACAGTGATGCCTCTGATTGGTGGTACTCATGCTGGGGGGGGGGGGGGGGGGGGGTGTCAGTACCCGAACTGTGCTGCCTGCACGATCCGTCACGAGGATTTACGACACTGCACGAATCACAGACATTTTTAACACCTCACTGGAGACATGTCACGTGCCAGCCTGCTTCAAGTCCTCAACAATCATCCCTGTCCCCAAGAAGCCAAGGACCACAGGACTTAATGACTTCAGACCCGTTGCCCTGACCTCTGTGGTTATGAAGTCCTTTGAGCGCCTTGTGCTTTCACACCTCAAAGCCATCACCGACCCCCTCCTGGACCCCCTGCAGTTTGCCTACAGAGCCAACAGGTCTGTAGACGATGCAGTCAACCTGGCCCTCCACTACATCCTCCGGCACCTGGACTCCGCAGGAACCTACGCCAGGATCCTGTTTGTGGACTTCAGCTCTGCCTTTAACACCATCATCCCGGCTCTGCTTCAGGAGAAGCTCTCCCAGCTTGGTGTGCCTGACTCCACCTGCAGGTGGATCACTGACTTCCTGTCTGACAGGAAGCAGCATGTGAAGCTGGGAAAACACGTCTCCGACTCACAGTCCATCAGTACCGGATCACCCCAGGGCTGCGTTCTTTCTCCTCTGCTCTTCTCCCTGTACACTAACAGCTGCACCTCCAGTCACCAGTCCATCAAGCTTCTGAAGTTTGCGGACGACACCTCCCTCATCGGACTCATCTCTGATGGTGATGAGTCCGCCTACAGGTCGGAGGCTGACCACCTGGTGACCTGGTGCAAGCAAAACAACCTAAAACTCAACGCTCTAAAGACAGTGGAGATGGTTGTGGACTTCAGGAAGAACCCAGCCCCACCTGCCCCCATCACCCTCTGTGGCTCCACAATTGACACTGTGGAGTCTTTCCGCTTCCTGGGAACTATCATCTCCCAGGACCTCAAGTGGGAGCTGAACATCAGCTCCCTCGTCAAGAAAGCACAACAGAGGATGTACTTCCTGAGGCAGCTGAAGAAATTCAACCTGCCAAAGACAATGATGGTGCACTTCTACACAGCCATCATTGAGTCCATCCTCACATCCTCCATCACCATCTGGTACGCTGCTAGCACGGCCAAGGACAAGGGCAGACTGCAGCGTGTCATTCGGTCAGCAGAGAAGGTGATTGGCTGCAATCTGCCGCCGCTCCAGGACCTTTATGCCACCAGGACTCTGAAGCGTGCTGGAAAGATTGTGGCCGATCCCTCCCACCCTGGACACAAACTCTTTGAGCCACTCCCCTCTGGCAGGAGGCTGAGGTCCATCAGGACCAAAACCACATGCCACATGAACAGTTTTTTCCCCTCTGCCACTAGCCTTACTAACAAGGCCCGGTACCCCCCCCCCCCCCCCCCCCCTGACTCTCTCCACACCCCACCTCTGGCTCCTCATGCCACTTTTTACTACTATTTAACTTATTTTACTATTTATTTACTTTATTTTATCGTTATTAATACATTCTGTGTGTATATGTTTATATTTATATTGTTTATATTCTTTTTTATCCTTCTTATATTGCAATGTGTGACATGCACCAACAACACCATGACAAATTCCTTGTATGTGCAATGTACTTGGCAATAAAGCCCTTTCTGATTCTGATTCTGATCTGTTCCACGCTTCTGACGTTAGCCTCTGCCGGGAAGCTACGTTAGTTTAGCTAACAGCTAAATTCGGCTGTTAGCTAAACTAACGTAGCTTCCTTTATTCAATGGTGCACAGTGGTTTATGGGATGAGTAGTTCCTTCGCTCTGAGATGACGATCTGTACACAGTCTTCAACCTTTTTTGGGATTTTCTGTTCATTTTTTTACTCTAAATGATACGTTGTATGCTTATGAGTCACATACCACCTGGTTAGCCTAAGACATGGTCTAAAACTCTTTATATACGGATTTTTCCAGACGTCAATGGGAGAAATGAATGGGAAATTTACTTCCGGGACCCAAGGTCTCGCAGAGGAGGGGCAGGACTGTTGAGCTCTATATGCGGCACATAGGGGCACAGCACCATGTGGGGCGCCAAAGCGATGGTTAAAAAAAAAAAAAAGGGAGGACTAACCATAGAGAGTATATAAGAAGGGACTAACAGCTAGAGTAGGCACCCTGTCTCATAAGATTCCATCATAGAATGTTGACATAGAAGAGGTAGTGGGGGAGGGGGGGAGCGGGTGAATGCCGTGAGCGCAGAGCAAGCAGGTACGAGTAGTGAAGTAGAGTAGTATGGAAAAATAAAAAGAACAAAGCAAAACAGCTGTTGGGGCGAAAAATAGAAAAAGAAAGAGGGAAAAGTAGATGACATGTTAAGGGATGTGACAGCAGTTAAATAAGTGAATGGTGAAAGGCAACAGGTAGGATTTAAAGTGTGACGTCTGAGCTTGGAGGCTTGCAAATATTCACGTTAACAGCTAGTGTTTGCTAACATTGGGAATGTAGTAGCCAAATGTGGGTTTACAGCTAACTTAGAATCTGCAAAACCTAGGTTGCTGAGCTGAAAACTGGTAAATATAAGGTAGCATGTACAATAAATGACAACAAACTGGAAAACATAACTAATGCAATAACTCTGGTTTACCATGGAATCATGCATAGATTTGCTACCAAAACTTGGAGGCTTGCAAATATCCATGTTAACATAGTGTTTGCTAACTTAATGCAAACCAATGTTGCATTTAGATTTTGGTTAAACCCTATGGTACCAATCCCATGCATGACATATCTCAATTTTATTAAGGTCAAATAACAACTGGTAAATATAAGGTAGCATGCACAATAAATGACAAGAAGAAAAAGAAATACATATGAAAAAGAATATATATATATATATATATATATATATATATATATATATATATATATATATATATATATATATGTATTTAAAATACAAAATGTGAATGTAATTTCAACAGCAGCACAACCTTACTGCATAATAGTTGTCTTATCAGATGCCATCACTAGGCTGATTTAAGAATTGAATTTAGGCTGCTATATTTAACAGTGAGTTCATTTCATTCAGGTGTGAGGATGGTGGATCAGGAAAGACATGGGAAGGCAACAGATAGGTCTAACATTAGGTGGAAGTGTAGGGGGAGCCACTTGATACCAACAGATTCATTTCTTAATATTATTAATATGGAAAACTAATTAAAAATCTATTACATAATGTTTTGACAATATGTCTTAGTGGAGAAGAACACAGGCAAGGAGTGAATGAGACAGACATGAGGTCAGCGATGGCATCAGGTAGAGATGAGACCAGTGATGACATCAAGTAGAGATGAGACCAGTGATGACATCATGTAGAAATGAGACCAGTGATGACATCATGTAGAAATGAGACCAGTGATGACATCACGTAGAGATGAGACCAATGATGACATCAGGTAGAGATGAGACCAGTGATGACATCACGTAGAGATGAGACCAATGATGACATCAGGTAGAGATGAGACCAGTGATGACATCACGTAGAGATGAGACCAGTGATGACATCATGTAGAAATGAGACCAGTGATGACATCACGTAGAGATGAGACCAATGATGACATCATGTAGAAATGAGACCAGTGATGACATCACGTAGAGATGAGACCAATGATGACATCAAGTAGAGATGAGACCAGTGATGACATCATGTAGAAATGAGACCAGTGATGACATCACGTAGAGATGAGACCAATGATGACATCAGGTAGAGATGAGACCAGTGATGACATCACGTAGAGATGAGAACAGTGATGACATCACGTAGAAATGAAACCAGAATCATGCCAAAACCTCACACACACACAAAACGTGTTTTACTCATGCCCAACGATTCACAAACAAACTCAGTGTGGTTTGCAAATACAAAACATCATTCACAAACTAATGCATTTTGTTCAATAAGAAAACCTACCTATCAAACAAATACAGTATGTTTTACACATACAAAGAAACATATTTCTTCAATGACAAAAAATATCCTCCAAGTACAAAAAAAAATCCTTCAAGTACAAAAAAAAATTCTACAAGTACAAAAAACTGTCACGTGACTTTTGGCACTAATTTTCCGCCTTGCTGATCCACACACAAATGCCTTCAGATCCATACACAAATGGAGAGGGGGTTGTAGCCGATTCTGTGGTCTGGCACAGACCAGTGGTCACAACCACTAGGGGCGCTAAAGACACTGGTCGCGACCAGCTCCTCAGTGGTCTGCCCTGTGGTCCCTGTTGTCTGTGAAGCGGCTTTAGTATTTTCTCCCCTTTCCTGCCGTTTTGGCAGCACTGTTAGCTGGATAAATGTCAGAGATCATACTCGTT
The DNA here is from genome assembly GCA_023566125.1 of Zingel zingel. Taxonomy (NCBI): domain Eukaryota; kingdom Metazoa; phylum Chordata; class Actinopteri; order Perciformes; family Percidae; genus Zingel; species Zingel zingel. Next base: position 7,133,286 of record CM042326.1, on the reverse strand, counting down.
TGTCTATAAAATACATTATATCAGATATATTATGATTATTATTGTTATTATTATTATTGATTATGAAGATCCGTGTGGTCAGGACCAGCTGGTCTCTGGCACAGACCAGTGGTCACAACCACTAGGGGCGCTAAAGACACTGGTCGCGAACAGTGGCACAGCGGTCATGACCAGCTTCTAACTGGCACAAAGGGCACTAAAATTACTGGTCCTGACCACCTCCTCTGTACTACTCATACAACTACGACTAATAATAATAATTTAATAATTGTTATTATGATTTCTATTAATAATAGTGATCAATGACATTGGATAAACAAACTATTATGGCTTCTCACATTAGGCGTTTCTACTAACACAGTGAGAAACGTGAAAAGTTGTATTAAAAATAAATACAAACAAACACTCCACAGATCACTCAACTGGTCCAAACAACAGAACAGATCACAGAGGAGGTGGTCAGGACCAGTCATTTTAGTGCCCTTTGAGTCCAGGCAACGTAACTCATTTTGGAGCCAAAAATAGAACTAATTGTAAAAGATTTTTTTTCAGCATAGATAATTTCTATAATGTGTCCAGAACAACATACTAAAAGTCCTAAGAAATCCTAGTTGAGGAAATATGTTTAATTCTCATCAATCCAAGATGTGTGCCAGTAAGGCCAGACAACAATACACCCCAATGGGGCTATTTTTTTCCTTTACTCCTATCAAAATAAAACTTTATACAATGAAAGTATCCATGATAAGTACACATTTTTTGTATTACAAGTTTCTTTGAAAATTAATTTGAATATGTAAATGAGCAATATACTAATTGAATGCCTCTCCGGGAACCATCACCTTATCGTGGTGGAGAGGTTTGTGTGTCCCTATGAACCTGAGGGCTGTGTTGTCTGGAGCTTTGTGCTCCTGGTAGGGTCTCCCAAGGCAAAGTGGTCTCAGGTCAGACAAAGAATGGTTCACAAACCCTATGAGTGATCGAGGTAGAGATGGAGTGACCCTGCCCGGAGGAAGCCCGGGGCCCCCGTCTGGAGCCAGGCCCAGACGGAGGGCTCGTTGGCGAGCGTCTGGTGGCCGGGTTTGCCACGGAGCCCGGTCGGGCACAGCCTGAAAAAGCTACGTGGCATCCATCTCTCCAGCCCATGGGCCCACCACCTGTGGGAGGAACCGCTGGGGTCGGGTGCGTTGTCACACGGGTGGCAGTGAAAGTCAGGGGCCTCAACGGACCAGACCCGGGCAGCAGACGCTGGCTCTGGGGACGTGGAATGTCACCTCTCTGTGGGGGAAGGAGCCGGAACTGGTGCGGGTGGAGCGCTACCGGTTAGATCTGGTGGGGCTTACCTCTACGCACAGTCTCGGTTCTGGAACCGTACTCCTGGATAGGGGTTGGACTCTTTTCTTCTCCGGAGTTGCCCAGGGTGTGAGGCGCCGGGCGGGTGTGGGGATACTCACAAGCCCCCGGTTGAGCGCCGCTACGTTGGAGTTTACCCCGGTGGACGAGAGGGTCGCCTCCCTACGCCTGCGGCTGGTGGGGGGGAAAACTCTTGACTCTTGTTTGTGCATATGCACCAAACAGGAGTTCGGAGTATTCAGCCTTCTTGGAGACCTTGAGTGGAGTCCTGTATGGGGCTCCAGTGGGAGACTCCATCGTTCTGCTGGGGGACTTCAACGCGCACGTGGGCAATGATGGAGACACATGGAGAGGCGTGATTGGGAGGAAGGGCCTCCCTGATCTAAACCAGAGTGGTTGTTTGTTGTTGGACTTCTGTGCTAGTCATGGATTGTCTATAACGAACACCATGTTCGAACATAGGGATGCTCATAAGTGTACTTGGTACCAGAGCACCCTAGGCCAAAGGTCAATGATCGATTTTATAATCGTTTCATCTGATCTGAGGCCGTATGTTTTGGACACTCGGGTGAAGAGAGGGGCGGAGCTGTCAACCGATCACCATCTGGTGGTGAGTTGGGTCAGGGGGTGGGGGAAGACTCTGGACAGACCTGGTAAGCCCAAACGGGTAGTGCGGGTAAATTGGGAACGTCTGGAGGAGGCCCCTGTCCGACAGACTTTCAACTCACACCTCCGGCGGAGCTTTTCGTGCATCCCTGTGGAGGCTGGGGGCATTGAACCCGAGTGGACAATGTTCAAAGTTTCCATTGCTGAAGCTGCGGCGAAGAGCTGTGGTCTTAGGGTCTTAGGTGCCTCAAGGGGCGGTAACCCTCGAACACCGTGGTGGACACCGGTGGTCAGGGAAGCCGTCCGACTGAAGAAGGATTCTTTCCGGGATATGTTATCCCGGAGGACTCCGGAGGCAGTTGCAAGGTACCGAAGGGCCCGAAGGGCTGCAGCCTCTGCCGTGAAAGAGGCAAAGCAGCGGGTGTGGGAGAAGTTCGGAGAAGACATGGAGAAGGACTTTCGGTCGGCACCAAGGTGCTTCTGGAAAACCATTCGCCACCTCAGGAGGGGGAAGCGGGAAACCATCCAAGCTGTGTACAGTAAGGATGGGACGCTGTTGACCTCAACTGAGGAGGTAATAGGGCAGTGGAAGGAGCACTTTGAGGAACTCCTAAATCCGACTAATAAGCCCTCTATGGTAGAGGCAGAGCTGGAGGATGATGGGGGATTGTCGTCAATTTCCCTGGTGGAAGTTGCTGAGGTAGTTAAACAACTCCACAGTGGCAAAGCCCCAGGGATTGATGAGATCCGTCCGGAAATCCCAAACCATGATGCTGCCACCACCATGTTAGACAGTGGGGATGGTGTGTTCAGGGTGATGAGCTGTGTTGCTTTTACGCCAAACATAATGTTTTGCATTGTTGCCAAAAAAGTTCGATTGTCTCCCAGGTGGCTTGTGGCAAACTTTAAACAACACTTTTTATGGATATCTTTAAGAAATGGCTTTCTTCTTGCCACTCTTCCATAAAGGCCAGATTTGTGCAGTATACGACTGATTGTTGTCCTATGGACAGAGTCTCCCACCTCAGCTGTAGATCTCTGCAGTTCATCCAGAGTGATCATGGGCCTCTTGGCTGCATCTCTGATCAGTCTTCTCCTTGTATGAGCTGAAAGTTTAGAGGGACGGCCGGGTCTTCGTAGATTTGCAGTGGTCTGATACTCCTTCCATTTGAATATTATCGCTTGCACAGTGCTCCTTGGGATGTTTAAAGCTTAGGAAATCTTTTTGTATCCAAATCCAGCTTTAAACTTCTCCACAACAGTATCTCAGACCTGCCTGGTGTGTTCCTTGTTCTTCATGATGCTCTCTGCTCTTTAAACGGACCTCTGAGACTATCACAGAGCAGGTGCATTTATACGGAGACTTGATTACACACAGGTGGATTCTATTTTTCATCATTAGTCATTTAGGTCAACATTGGATCATTCAGAGATCCTCACTGAACTTCTGGAGAGAGTTTGCTGCACTGAAAGTAAAGGGGCTGAATAATTTGCCAATTTTTCAGTTTTTTATCTGTTAAAAAAGAAATATCCAATAAATTTCGTTCCACTTCATGATTGTGTCCCAGTTGTTGTTGATTCTTCACAAAAAATTACAGTTTTATATCTTTATGTTTGAAGCCTGTAATGTGGCAAAAGGTCGAAAAGTTCAAGGGGGCCGAATACTTTCGCAAGGCACTGTATATTGACCTTAAGAATTGATTGCACAATTTTGCCTCCATTTGCTTTCTAAATTCTTTTTTTTTTACTTGCGAACAATCCTTACCTAATGACATTCCCCCACAGATAACATCAGAAGAAAGTCAGAGAAGCCATCTTAGTCATTAGTAACATGGTGAGATTACATGTTGCTACCTTGTCGTGGTGGGGAGGCTTGTGTGCCTCCGTGACCCTGAAGACTATACTGGTGGGGATTATTACGGAGCCCCCCTGGTCAAAAAAATGTATTATAACTATCTCGTGGCCTCAAGATAGTAACTCATGGCCTCAAGATAGTATCTCGTGGCCTCAAGATAGTAACTCGTGGCCTCAAGATAGTATCTCGTGGCCTCAAGATAGTAACTCATGGCCTCAAGATAGTATCTCCTGGCCTCAAGATAAGTGTATATAAAAGGAGAATGCACAATGGAGCAGCTTTAAAAAGTATAAATATAGGCTATAAAATATGAAGAATTATAAAGGACTATGGATATGCAGCCTACAAGATTTACATTACTGTATTAACAGAATTGTGATGAACAGTACTAGTAAATAAATAGAAGCAGAACTGCAGCAAACTATATTGCACACTGAATATTAAAACTGAGAATATTGCACATAATGTGAAGTATTGCACTACACTACAGGGTCTAGTTTAATAACAAAGGGTCCATGTGTCAGACACTTTACTATCTCGAGGCCACGAGATACTATCTTGAGGCCACGAGTTACTATCTTGAGATTTCAGGTTAGAGGCCAGTCTAAAAGCAGCATTGCCATCACCCATTTGCAGTAGGACGATTGGATGAAGATTGGGCCAATGTATTTGTCATACATATGAATGGTGTTTCTGCCTATGCAAATTAGGACATATTCAATAAGTGTGGAGCTCATGTGCATATTCAAATTAATTTCAAAAGAAACTTGTAATACAAAAAAAGTTACTTTTCATGTATACTTTCACTGTGTGAGGTTTGATTGTGATAGGAGTAAAGGAAAAAATAAGCCCATTAGGGTGTATTTTGGGCATATTCAATTAGTATATTGCTCATTTACATATTAAAATTTATTTTCAAAGAAACTTGTAATACAGAAATTTGTACTTATCATGGATACTTTCATTGTATAAAGTTTTATTTTGATAGGAGTAAAGGAAAAAAATAGCCCCATTGGGGTGTATTGTTGTCTGGCCTTACTGGCACACATCTTGGATTGATGAGAATTAAACATATTTCCTCAACTAGGATTTCTTAGGACTTTTAGTATGTTGTTCTGGACACATTATAGAAATTATCTATGCTGAAAAAAATTCTTTTACAATCGTTCTATGTTTGGCTCCAAAATGAGTTACGTTGCCTGGACTCAAAGGGCACTAAAATGACTGGTCCTGACCACCTCCTCTGTGATCTGTTCTGTTGTTTGGACCAGTTGAGTGATCTGTGGAGTGTTTGTTTGTATTTATTTTTAATACAACTTTTCATGTTTCTCACTGTGTTAGTAGAAACGCCTAATGTGAGAAGCCATAATAGTTTGTTTATCCAATGTTATTGATCACTATTATGAATAGAAATCATAATAACAATTATTAAATTATTATTATTAGTCGTAGTTGTATGAGTAGTACAGAGGAGGTGGTCAGGACCAGTAATTTTAGTGCCCTTTGTGCCAGTTAGAAGCTGGTCATGACCGCTGTGCCATCTCCCAAGACCTCAAGTGGGAGCTGAACATCAGCTCCCTCGTCAAGAAAGCACAACAGAGGATGTACTTCCTGAGGCAGCTGAAGAAATTCAACCTGCCAAAGACAATGATGGTGCACTTCTACACAGCCATCATTGAGTCCATCCTCCATCACCATCTGGTACGCTGCTAGCACAGCCAAGGACAAGGGCAGACTGCAGCGTGTCATTCAGTCAGCAGAGAAGGTGATTGGCGGCAATCTGCCGCCGTTCCAGGACCTTTACGCCACCTGGACTCTGAAGCGTGCTGGAAAGATTGTGGCCGATCCCTCCCACCCCGGACACAAACTCATTGAGCCACTCCCCTCTGGCAGGAGGCTGAGGTCCATCAGGACCAAAACCACACGCCACATGAACAGTTTTTTCCCCTCCGCCACTAGCCTTACTAACAAGGCCTGGAACCCCCCCCTGACTCTCTCCACACCCCACCTCGGGCTCCTCATGCCACTGTACCTACTCTGCTGTAGCATTCCTTTTTACTACTATTTAACTTATTTTACTATTTATTTACTTTATTTTATCGTTAATACATTCTGTGTGTATATGTTTATATTTATATTGTTTATATTCTTTTTTATCCTTCTTATATTTGAATGTGTGACATGCACCAACAACACCATGACAAATTCCTTGTATGTGCAACGTACTTGGCAATAAAGCCCTTTCTGATTCTGACAGTTGTGTTCAATATGATAGCAGTCCAGCATCACTAACCTCATAAATCATTTTTTTTTTTTGGTAGAAGTGATATTTCTGCATGGCAAATCATTTACTAGTAAGTGTTGTAAAGTCATAGAAAACAAACGGACCCAACAGTCATGACATGCATGCTGCTCATTCTGTGTAATTTAATCTGTAATAGAAAGGGGCATGTTCAAAATAATAGCAGTGTTGTGTTCAGTTAGTGAGGTGATTGATTATGTGAAGACACAGGTGTCAATTATGGTCCATATTGAAGGAAGGAAGGAAGCAAATGTTGTGCATAGTGCATTTCACACTGAAATACTCAGCAAAATGGGTCATTCCAGACATTGCTCTGAGGAACAGCAGACCTTGATCAAAAAGTTGATTGGAGAGGGGAAAACAAAAAAATTTGTGCAGAAAATTATAGGCTGGTCAGCCAAAATGTTTTCAAATGCCTTGAAATGGCATCCAAAGCTTGAACGACGTGGGTAAAAACGGTCAACTACCATTCAAATGGATCGAAGAATAGCCAAAATGGCAAAGACTCAACCAATGATCAGTGGAGCGAGTGAAGGACGGGTGTGATATGGTCGTATTTTTGTATCTTCATTAGGATTCTAGCTGCATTGTTTTGTATGTATTGTAGCACATCAGATTTTTTCAGACCCTAACAGGGTATAGTATATGTCCATATACTTGTGACAGTTGGAAAAGTGCACATGGAAAACATCACAGCTAGAGGTATAGTTGGTTTCAGAGTTGTGAAAAAAACACCTGTTGTTCAGACCTCTTTTTGAAGGTCATAAAGGAAGAACAGACTAAACGAGGCAGATCAAGACAAAAGTGCTTCTGCAGGCCCGCAGAGGGTTTAGACAGCGGTCTTCTTTGACACACAAAGAGACACCAGCCCCCGTCCACCTGCAGGTCATTTAGAGGTTCACATTAACTCTAGTCTATAGCCACGATGTTCCATTTCCGGGATTGCTCCGGTGCCACCAGAAATTTCTCTTTTCGGTCGGATGTCCGTTACTGTCTGCTTTCTTTGTGTTGTAATTTTGAACTCCAGTCGATTTATGAGGACTATGGTTAACTGCTCCTCTGATCTCTGCAGGGTATATCCATGCTGGAAACATCACTGCCAGGAATTGAACTGAAGTTTCTGTGGTGGTGAGTGAAAGTATTTAACAGTGAGCCAGTGGATCCTCTGACTGTACAGTATATTAGATATGCTTCTAATATCACTAACCTATAAGTAATTAATGATACATCAGCAAAATCTATACTGATCATTTACTAATGATTGGTTCATGATTAACCACTGGTTATATATGACTTACAACTGATTTGTGAAATATTAAGATATTAGCTATTTACGCATGTATATACATTTTTTTCATGCGTTCAATAACTAAAGGTTTATGTATGACTTATGACTGATTATTATTATAAATTGTTACCGTGAATTACATTTTAATGTGACTTTGATTTGATCAATTAAAAATGTCTTATTTCTCAAGTCCAAAAGTCCTATAGGATTCCATAAGGAATTTCCTGTTAGAAATTCTACTTGATTTTGAAACCAATCCTAGAGGATAAAGTCCTATTGGATTTGCTTTGTTTTAAGTATTAATTCTTCTAAATATCAAAGTCCCAGGGAGGCAGCTGTCCAGAAGGGAGGCAGCTGTCCAGAAAACTGTAGATGACCCAGTCTGACAGGTAAACAACTGTCCCCTTTAAGGTTAAATACCTGCCCTATTTGGAGAAAAGTTTCCCTGTTGCAAAACAGTATGTGAGGAGTTCCTTCCTTATCTACTGTAACATTGCCCATCATGTTTCAATACGGATTATTGCGTGTTACAATGATTTGTTGATATGAGTAGATGCTAATAGATGCTAAGTAGTGTTAGTAAGTGGCAGAGAAGATGTAGTAGGATGAGTACAAGAGTAGACAGTGGGCACTGACCATGTGCCACCACCAAGTCTAACGTCTGAAGAATCTCAATGTGCTTCAGCCTTTAAACCAGAATGTGAACACAGAAAATAGTGTTGATGGTTGAAGGGAGAGAGAGAAATAACGTGGAGAGAGAAAGGAAGGACCCAGGGTGGGGCAGTGGGTGTGTCTACAATAGTGAATAAACACAGGTGGGAATGAGAGAGCAAGATGAGAAAAAGTGTTTTGGCCTTTGAGGTTACGCAGCATATTTTAGTGAAAAAAATACACAAACAATGGAGACTGAAATAGGAGGACTTACTGTATGTATGTCAGGCATCCAGGATTCTGGAAGTTAAGATACCATACATTTTCTCATAGTGACCGTTATGTAATGGACAGTTGGAGCTCTTCCAAGTCTTGGATGAACATGAAACTCTGAATCATCACTTCTTAAGATAAAGAACTGTGTCTGAAAATATCTGGTTCTTTGCTAAAAAAAAGTCAAAGGTACATGCCTATGGACATACAAAGTGAAGAGCAGTTAACGACAACTCCCAAGTCCAAAGGGGCATTTTTAGTAAGAAACATCCGATCACGGATTTTAAAAACTGCGGCACCTACCACTAACATCAACAAAAGGTAAAACCTCTGAAAATTAATTTAGCAGTTTATATTTATTCAGTTTTGGATTTCGTCAACAAAGACAACAAACATTTATCATTAATATTAACATCCCTAAAAAAGAGGCGAAAGCATCTTGCGTCTTTTTACTACTTGTGAACAAACATTCAGTATAATTTCCCTTCCCCACAACATCCTTTGCAGTTATGTTAGGATCCACCTTTTGACATCCCAGCACCAACATGCAAACCAAGCAACATTATTCAGCCAACTGTAGTACATAAACAATGGATAAAATTAAAGCTACATTCAGTAAAATTAGAGTGACTAAATATTATCAATATTAAACAATTTGTTTTGAAAGACATACAATATCAACTGTCACACAACAACAACAACAACAACAGTGGAAATTCTACAGTCGACACTGATGTAGAATAGTTAGGCCAATGACTTTAACCAATCCCACTGACTTAAGTCTGGACAAATGAAGAAAACATGGATTCACAACCAGTCATGGTGCTACTCTTCCAATAAGGGTGGAGGAGAGAGTTTAAGTTGGAAAATCTCTGTTCCTGGTTGAGCTGGAATTAGAAGCCCTGTCTTGTCATTGCTACGGCAGTGGGCAAGTTCTGAAAGGATGGACAACTGGAAGAAAGAGAAAAAATAATTAGAAAAGGTGATACATTGTCTCTATTCGCCTCCCTCACAAGTGTACACACACACAAATAAATACTGTGACAAATATTAGGATTTGAGAGATGCTTTCTTTAACAAAAAAAATATATACAGTTGTGTTCAAAATAATAGCAGTCCAACATCACTAACCTCATAAATCAATTTTTTTGCTAGAAGTGACATTTCTACATGGCAAATAATTTACTAATAAGTGTTGTAGAGTCAGAGAAAACCAACAGACCCAACAGTCATGACATGCATGCTGCTCTTTCTGTGTAATTGAATATGTAATTGAAAGGGGCATGTTCAAAATAATAGCAGTGTTGTGTTCAATTAGTGAGGTGTCTGATTGATCCAGACATTGCTCTGAGGAACAGCGGACTTTGATTAAAAAGTTGATTGGAGAGGGGAAAACATATAAAGAAGTGCAGAAAATTATAGGCTGCTCAGCCAAAATGATTTCAAATGACTTGAAATGGCATCCAAAGCCTGAACGACGTGAGAAAAAACAGTCAACCACCATTCGAATGGATCGAAGAATAGCCAAAATGGCAAAGGAAGCAAAGCTATCAGCTAGAAGCCCCCGCAAAGTCCCATTGCTGAAAAAAAGACGTACTGAATAGGTTGAAATTTGCCAAAGAACACATTGACTGACCAAAGGAGAAAGGGGGCAACATTCTGTGGACTGATGAGAGCAGAATTGTTCTTTTTGGGTCTAGGGGCCGCAGACAGTTTACACTGAATTCAAGCCACAGTACACTGAAGACAGTAAAGCATGGTGGTGCAAAAATCATGTTATGGGGATGTTTCTCATACTGTGGTGTTGGGCCTATTTATCACATACCAGGGATCATGGATCAGTTTCAATACATCAAAATACTTGAAGATGTCATGTTGCCTTATGCTGAAGAGGAAATGCCTTTGAAATGGGTCTTTCAACAAGACAATGACCCAAAACACAACAGTAGCGAGCAAAGTCTTGGTTCCAGATGAACAAGATTGATGTTATGGAGTGGCCAGCCCAATCCCCAGACCTCAATCCCATAGAAAACTTGTGGGGTGACATCAAAAATGCTGTTTCTGAGGCAAAACACAGTAATGCAAAGGAATTGTGGAATGTAGTTCAATCATCCTGGGCTGAAATACCTGTTCACAGGTGCCAGCAGTTGGTTGACTCCATGCAACACAGATGTGAAGCAGTTCTCAGAAATAATGGTTATGCTACTAAATATTAGTGCAGTGATTCAAAGTAAAGCAAACCATTGAGAAATGTTTCAGTTTATACAGTAAATGTTTGAGTTTGTAAATAAAAATGCAAATACTGCTATTTTTTGAACAGCCTAATATTCCATTTTCTTCACTTTCTGTAAAGGTATAACACAAACTTGATCAATATTGGTCATGTTTTGATTTTGAATTGAATGTGCAGTGTTCCCAATGCATTGGTATTATTGAATTAAAAGCCATTCTAAGGATTTTGAGCATTATTCACTTTTTTTTTTTAAAACACACTGCTATTATTCTGAAGATTCCAGAGTTTATCCATCTCCCTGATCCTCAGACACTGCCCTAAATATGTGTGGAGAATGGCCAGTGTGCAGTATTAGCTGCTTTGGCAATATAAGTTTCTGATCTGTCATGCCCATAAAGCTTATTTTAACTAAATTAATCCTAACCCATCTGATTCTGAAGAACCATCTGTGTTGCAAGGTATTCACATGGCATTAACATCCATCCTAAGTGATCGGATCATAAGTGAACAGCTCTAAGTACAGGTGCAAACACTCAAGACACATTCAGGATGCATGAGATCGGATTTCAAAATCCACATTTGGAGGTGGATTAGGCCGCATGTGTCCACATTCTAATAGAAGTGAGAACGGCTATGTGACTTTGGCCACATTAAAGACCGTCTACTCATACTCATTCAAAGTATTTCTCATGTTACAGAAAGCTTCTTGGGTTTTAAATATAATTATCATACTGTTAGTGTGTCTGTGTTTTTGTTCCTGCAATGCTGCCTGCTCCTATATTCCCGACTGTCTCGACTTTTAGTTTTAAAAAACATCCCTGAATTCAGCAATATGTAGGACATTACTAGAAAACGTACTGCTATTATGTCATCTCCTTTTGTTATTTATTAGTCACGCATTACCAGAGCTACACAGCGCTGTCTTAAATTGACGGTGAAATGAGTTGTCAAAGTAGCCACTGTAAAACGGTTTCATTTCCTATAAGTTCTTCACAGTAAGAGTGCCCCGTTATTTTGGCATATGAATGCTTTTATTATGAAGCAGCAAAATCAGGAAATGTTGGGTCTTCATATTCGTCCTGCCGCCCATCTGTAGATCTCCTTATGTCAGCACCCTTTTACGGTATGTGGTCGGCACACAGACAGTGGGCAGCGCCTTTACATTTCTCACTTGATTTAAGTGAAAGTAACAACTGACATTATAAAACACACACAACCAATGCAAAAGGAAATGATGTACGTGTTTATTTACATAAAGAGCGAGGAATGAGGGCTGAACGATTTTGGAAAATAATATAATTGCGTTTTTTTTTTCACCAATATTGCGTTTGCGATTTAAAATGTGATTATTTTTTAAGCTCATTATCTGCTGTATTATTTAACAAAGACAAAAAAAATGATTGTATGACTAACACAATATTAGATGGATTAAACAAACTGTCCTTTACGGTTATATTAATTAAATTAGGTGATGCATGACTTTATATGAATTAAATTATTTATAAACTACTTTAATCACAGTGACTGATTTGTTGAACGTCCAGACTTGTAATACAATGACATGTAATAATTACCATGACAACATAAAGCACTTACAAATAAGCCTGGTGTAAACATTAATATTAAAGTCAGTAATCACACTTACTAAAGCGCAGATTGCAGAAAATCACTTTTTAAACACTGTCTGTGAACGTTACTAGACAGTCTTTAAATATGTATATGTACACACCAGCCATAGTGATCCTACGGCTTGACCACATCGGTTGGAGCAGCGGAAAATACTCCTTTTTTCAGCTCCACTGTGACTCTGTTTACATTTTTTGTGTAACGTTAGCTTCAGTATGGTGACCTGGCTAAAATATGTGCAGAGGGCATATTGTACCGCTTATCCAGTGTACAGTGAGGAAAATAAGTATTTGAACACCCTGCTATTTTGCAAGTTCTCCCACTTGGAAATCATGGAGGGGTCTGAAATTGTCATCGTAGGTGCATGTCCACTGTGAGAGACATAATCTAAAAACAAAAATCCAGAAATCACATTGTATGATTTTTTAACTATTTATTTGTATGATACAGCTGCAAATAAGTATTTGAACACATGTCTATCAGCTAGAATTCTGACCCTCAAAGACCTGTTAGTCTGCCTTTAAAATGTCCACCTCCACTCCATTTATTATCCTAAATTAGATGCACTTGTTTGAGGTCGTTAGCTGCATAAAGACACCTGTCCACCCCATACAATCAGTAAGAATCCAACTACTAACATGGCCAAGACCAAAGAGCTGTCCAAAGACACTAAAGTCAAAATTGTACACCTCCACAAGGTTGGAAAGGGCTACGGGAAAATTGCCAAGCAGCTTGGTGAAAAAAGGTCCACTGTTGGAGCAATCATTAGAAAATGGAAGAAGCTAAACATGACTGTCAATCTCCCTCGGACTGGGGCTCCATGCAAGATCCTACCTCGTGGGGTCTCAATGATCCTAAGAAAGGTGAGAAATCAGCCCAGGACTACACGGGAGGAGCTGGTCAATGACCTGAAAAGAGCTGGGACCATCGTTTCCAAGGTTACTGTTGGTAATACACTAAGACGTCATGGTTTGAAATCATGCATGGCACGGAAGGTTCCCCTGCTTAAACCAGCACATGTCAAGGCCCGTCTTAAGTTTGCCAATGACCATTTGGATGATCCAGAGGAGTCATGGGAGAAAGTCATGTGGTCAGATGAGAACAAAATAGAACTTTTTGGTCATAATTCCACTAACCGTGTTTGGAGGAAGAAGAATGATGAGTACCATCCCAAGAACACCATCCCTACTGTGAAGCATGGGGGTGGTAGCATCATGCTTTGAGGGTGTTTTTCTGCACATGGGACAGGGCGACTGCACTGTATTAAGGAGAGGATGACCGGGGCCATGTATTGCAAGATTTTGGGGAACAACCTCCTTCCCTCAGTTAGAGCATTGAAGATGGGTCGAGGCTGGGTCTTCCAGCATGACAATGACCCGAAGCACACAGCCAGGATAACCAAGGAGTGGCTCTGTAAGAAGCATATCACGGTTCTGGCGTGGCCTAGCCAGTCTCCAGACCTAAACCCAATAGAGAATCTTTGGAGGGAGCTCAAACTCCGTGTTTCTCAGCGACAGCCCAGAAACCTGACTGATCTAGAGAAGATCTGTGTGGAGGAGTGGGCCAAACTCCCTCCTGCAGTGTGTGCAAACCTGGTGAAAAACTACAGGAAATGTTTGACCTCTGTAATTGCAAACAAAGGCTACTGTACCAAATATTAACATTGATTTTCTCAGATGTTCAAATACTTATTTGCAGCTGTATCATACAAATAAATAGTTAAAAAATCATACATTGTGATTTCTGGATTTTTGTTTTTAGATTATGTCTCTCACAGTGGACATGCACCTACGATGACAATTTCAGACCCCTCCATGATTTCCAAATGGGAGAACCTGCAAAATAGCAGGGTGTTCAAATACTTATTTTCCTCACTGTATTTATCAAAGCCGTCAGCCCAGACTTGGTCACAGTAATGAGGTGCATCCTTTCTTTCGCGATAAACTTACTGTTTGAGTAATTTCCACATTCTGTTACTGAAGCATGTTCATATGGTCAGTGATCCCTGTCGGGTGGCATTTCGCTTACTTGACAGTTGACACCCTGGTGTTTGGCTTTTTAACCATGCAACTATCGTACATGGATTTGTGGTGGGTTTTTTAAGGTACAACAGATACAGGTTAGTGGTGTTGCCCTGTGAAGTAGCAACATTAGTGACCAGCCTCTGCGATTAGAAAATCAAATTTTAACATATCGCAATTTAAAAGGGATACTTCACCGATTACCATTAAGCTTTGTATCAGTAGAAACTGGTAGTATTTTAAAATGACCGTGCTTCCCTCCCTCATGTCCCTCTGGGACGAGAGATCTCTGTATTGTGTGTCTGGAAAAAAGCCTATGAGGCAAAAAATCGTCATGAAGCGCCATCGGAGGCATTTTTGCGCAGAGTCTGTGGACTACAGCCAGCTAGTTCCGCATGTTTTCAACCCGCCCATAGGGGGTGGGACTGTCTTTACCCAAAGATATCCAAAGCAAGCAGAGTGTCAGCCATCTTGAAGCTTCGCTAAACTGGTTCTGTCTTTTCAGCAGCAAACTGTGATGGATGGGGTTGGCTGGCTGTGAGTTTGTTTATTTTTCCTGTTCCTATTTTGCTTTCACTGTCAGTTTCTCCGCCTCTCTCTGCATTTTCTGTTTTTGTTTCTCCTTCCCCTCCTACCTGCCGCTGCAAGCTGACTGCACACACCTGGCCATCGTTCCATCATCAGCCCTCCTGCCGCGCTCACCTGCTAGTCATCTACTCCAATCAAGCTCTGCATTTAAACCCGGATCCACTCACCATCTTCGCTGGATTGTTGTTTCTGCCTTCCTTGTTATCGTAACCTCATCTCCGTACCCAGTCAGCTGGCCTCACCATCCGGTCCCCTCCTCGTGACTCTCAGCCCAGCCTGCCTCCACCCGCTCCTCCAGCCTTCTCCCCGGCACCCTCTCTGCCGTCTCTCCGAGTTCCAGTGCCTTCCCTCGGCCTCTCACTCTCGGTCTCCCCGCCTTCCCAGAGTCCCTCTTCCCCAGCTTCCCCTTTTTGCCCTCTCCGCTCCCAGAGCTCCAGTGCTTCTCCCCAGGCTTCTCGCTTCCCGCTTCCCCTTAGGTTTCCCAGCCCCTTTCGTTACTCCCCTCCTTTTGCTCTCCTAATAAAACCCTTTTTTCCTACGTCTTGCGTTTGGGTCTGTTCTGTTACCAGCGTCACAGCAAACTTTTAAAACAATTATGTGCATCCAAACTACCGGACATGTGTACCACCGGGATACATTGGTACAGATCGGAGAATATGCAGGAAACGTTATTACAGACGGAATACTCGACACACTACGCGAGCTTCGCCTGCTACGGAGACCAGCACCTCAGCCTGCGGTGTCGCTCAATGCCGCTAGCCGGTAAGGGGACATCCTCAGCGGTGAAACGCGGAACGAGGGCAGAAGTATGAGCTAGCTAGGTGGAAAGCTAGACAGCCACCTGTCTCATCCATCCTGCTTGCAAGTGTCCGCTCATTAGACAACAAACTGGACTACATACAACTTCAATGAAACTCCCAACGCGAGTTCAGAGACTGCTGTGTTTTTGTTGTTGTGGAAACATGGCTGAACAACAGTGTACCGGACTATCCAACTACCAGGCCTGCTCCTCTGTCGCCGGGTAAGACTAGTGGAGGTGGGCTGTGTTAAAGGACAATTCCGGCACAAAACGAACCTAGGGGTTATTAACAGATGTGTACCCACTCTGTCGCTCTCTGGGACATGTTTTCATGCTAATCAAATTTGTTTGTAGCTTGAAAGAAGCTAGCGCGGACCGCTGATTAGCTTACGATACTAGTATTCAGGGCACAGGGAAAGTAAAAACAAATTGCAATTTATACCACTAAAAAGGCTCACAATATCACCAAACTTCAACGGTAGCATAATGAGGGTCCCTACATGTTAACCGAAGCATTGAGAACTTTGTAAGTGTACAGACAGTTTATTGAACGAAGAGCTGCGGGAGCTCCGTGAAAGGGCTACGAGAGAGAGAGAGAGAGCTACCGGTAGTCAATGCCGCAACAGAGCCTCGTACTTCGGAAAACTGGTGGTGTACCTGCGGACATTGTGAAGCTATGGCCACCGAACAGGAGTGTCTGTGTTGCACGGAGTGGGACCTGTTGTGTCGCAACACCCAAGAGACGTACAGTCTGAAGACTTCCCCTCTCTGATAAACAGGGCTGTACTTTTCCATGTCCCGAAAATGAATTGGGGAAGGCGACCCAGAATGGAGGGACCAGATGGAAAGTTATCCACTGAGTAAGTACACTACACGAGTTATTTTTTTACATCGGTGCGATTATTTCTGATATATTGAGCAAATTGCTTTTGATTTTAGTTTGCATCGCTAGCTGTAAATCATGAGGTACGATAAGTACGACGCGCTCTCGCTCTCTCTCTCTCTCTCTCTCTCTCTCGTAGCCCTTTCAACGAGCTCTCGCAGCTCTTCGTTCAATAAACTGTCTGTACACTTACAAAGTTCTCAGTGTTCGGTTAACATGTAGAGGCCCTCATTATGCTACCGTTGAAGTTTGGTGATATTTTGAGCCTTTTTAGTGGTACTTTCCCTGTGCCCCGAATACTAGTGTTGTAAGCTAATCAGCGCTAGCTTCTTTCAAGCTACAAACACATTCAATTAACATGAAAACATGTCCCAGAGAACGACAGAGTGGGTACACATCCGTTATTAACCCTTAGGTTTGTTTTGCGCCGGAATTGTCCTTTAATACAGACTGGTGCAGAAATGGGGGTGCTTGTATCCAACTAACTGCTAGTTGAGTTTGTGACTGTTAAATGCCGAACATTCTACATTCCACGCAAATTTACGGCTGTGTTTATACTCTGTGTTTACAGCCCGCAAAGCGCTAATGCTAGTATGCGTTAGCAGAACTTTACGGAGCCTATAATGTGTGTGCACTAAATGTAGCCTGTTTTGTATGTCGTTTTTATATAATATCGTTTTTATATATTTTAAATGTGTAACACCACTTGAGACACGGTGAAACATTTCATGTATATGATTGAAATGACAATAAAACACACTTGAGTTGAATGCCTCACTGTCTGTAAACGGTAGGTGTGGCTTGGGAGTGGACACTGGCATTCTGGGATTTGGTGTCTTTCATCCACATGAGCCAAAAACGCATTTTCTGGCTTTTCTTGGCCTAGAGGGCACCAATTTCTAAAAAAAATTCACATTTCTACTACATAATTGACCCAATTTAAAGATATATTCATCTTTCCAACGGTGAAATATCCCTTTAATTGCAAATGCAATTAATCGTTCAGCCCTAGATCCGATCACCACTGAGGACGCATTTGGAGACACATTCTACAGACAGGAAACAAAGCATTTCTGTGATGTGTTTGGCTATTAGTCATTAAGTAATGTAAACAGGGAGGTTCTTCAACTGTCCCTACCCTGGATGGTCCTCGGTATAAACAGCGTAGCTGATCCCAGGACTGTTCCTGCTGAAGGTCCAACGTTGCGTCAACAACCACCTGGGCCACAACAAAGAACCAAAAGAATTTAGTTAAAGCGTTAAGCCGTAATTTGTAACATGGTATACAGAGTGCAAACAGTGCCACTTTAACATAATGAGAGCAGCTGTAGCACAAGTTTTATTTATAGATAGATATGTAATGGCAACAGGGTTGATTTTAAGGGGTAGACAAAATGAGTAATACAATACAGTAGCGCTGTAGTGAATATCAATTGATTAGTCTCATATTTGTAGAAGAGAAAAAGTCCGGAGTGCTCAGAAGTTTTTACAAATAATGAAGGTACCCTTTGGAAGGGAACACAAAATAAGAAAAAGATGAAAAGGTCTTCTGGCAAAAAGTTAAAAAGCCTTTATTTAGACGGCTTTTTCATATTGTTAGTATGTTAAGATTGAACTGAGTAACAACCCATGCATAATGGCACAAACAGCCTTCTTCAGGGTGTAGCCCACAGCGCAGTTTGCCCTTTTGTAGATACAAGATGATTGCAAACACATTATATTTGCTAACACATGAGCAAGGAGCCAGTAAGCAGGTTTATTTTTGTGGAGCCATTTGGTGGTTATACCTTGCATTTGTTACCTGTCATTTGGAGATTTTGTGGGATCTGATAAAACCTTACCTTCTTCCTGTGAGCCTCTGCTACTGCATCATGATACACTGATGTTACACAAGTCTGAGACAGAGAGAAGAACAGGGCTGTGTCAGGATTGTTAGCTACTGGAAGACTGTGCCTAGATTGAAAGCAGTGTTGTTATAGTAACAAAATACAACTGGCATAAAATGAATCATACGTTATGTAACCAAACTCCAGGCAAAATGCAGGTTAACTATGAGACTAGCGGCCTACTTTTAATGGCACAATGATCAGACTGAGGCACAAAGTCTAAACAGAGTGTAAACAAACTTAAAAGGAGAGAGGAGACCAAACAAGAAGCCGCCTGACAAGTGTAAATCTTGGACTGCCTTTTAGTTGTTCTTCGTGAAATAAAAGGCTGCAAGACAGCTTGCCATCTGCTGGTTATGACAGTAATAGCTGGCTTGCTATGTCTTGCGTTATTGTTGCACTTACTCAATGTGGCTGTGTTAGCAAAGTTGTAGACTCACTCGTTTTTGATCATAAGTAATGTAATCATCAATGTAATACTGCTGTCCATATTAATAACAGCGAAGTAGAAATTAATTGCACTTGAATCTGTAGGGGTGCCAAATCTAAAATAATTAAGTTACACAGTGTTGCTTTAAAATGTTGTTACCAACATTTGTCTCTAGAAATTTTTTTTTGTTGTTACTGATTATATGGATACAGTTCCATGTATAAGACACAACTGCAAATATTTATAAGCTCTGGACTTAAGGGCATCATTTGCTTTACTCCAGATGATTAACTTGTAAACTGAGTAACAGCTCCACGGTGATGCTTAAAAGGAACACAGAACATGATTTACCATTAGATCGTGAACAATCCTGTTAACGATGGGAGATTTTATATGTATCATTCCTGCTGCTGTGTGATGACCACAGATGTTTAATCAACTGCATGGAATAGATCCGACAAAACTCACTCATCAAACAGAACATCAGCATTAATGTTTCTGCATGTTTGTAGCCCACCTAAAATGCACAGGGGCCAAAGTATTGCAATTGCTGTGATTCTCCATTCCCCTAGATGGCACTGCTTCATGTTTGTTGGCTGAGCCACTCTATGTTGTGTAGCTAAAGAAGACGAGCGACCCCTTTTTTCTTTTTCCCCTCTCGTGAAGTGAATCGTTAGATGAAGACAGAGTGAGATAAATATAGTGAAACGGACCACTTAACACACAGGAGAAATCAATTTCAGTATTAATATTAGCTAGTAAAAGTGGCAAGAAGCCTTAGTTATTGTGAACTGCTGTTTACACTTTTTTTTTTCCTTTGGATAATTTTAAGAATCTCCGGTGAGTACAACAGGAGGGAAACTACTTGCTAGCATGACATCTTAGTTTGATTAAAACCAGAAAGATAAGCTATCCTAATAATTCTATACTATGTGCATTTTATGTTTCTTTGCTGTTCCTGTTATGTCCTTTGACCATTTAAAAAAAAACCAGTCAGAAATGATTGATATGTTTATCTTTACTAGTCTACCGTTGCAATTTGGAACGCCATTTTGTTGCATACATGTGCGTTGTTAATGATGAGATGGCGTAACGTGACTTTATGTATGTTTATTCAGCTACGAGTTTACTCTAACGGGCTAATGTTTTGAGGCTGAGAGCCGTCATAAAGAATGTTTGCAACATCTTTTGCCGTCCTATTCTTGGCTATATGATTTTAATGAATTCAGTAACTTTCTAGATTAGACATGTTTAAACCTGTAAAATGTAGCACTTTGCACTATTCAGGTGTATTTTTACTGACTGTTTTAAGTCATATTTGAGGTGGTATGTTACACAGTGCATTATGCTCATGTTTAAACTGAGTGATATAGAATTGAATTTGAGTTACAGTGATTTTGAAGTTGTTAGTGATAAAGCCATGTACAGCTACTAATTAGATATTTCGCATTGCTGTATGCAGATTGTTTTTTTTTTTGTGCATATTCTGCCACTGTTGAGAGAGAGAGAGAGAGAGAGAGAGAGAGAGAGAGAGAGAGAGAGAGAGAGAGAGAGAGAGAGAGAGAGATTCTACGGCGAGCCAGTGATCCAGTGATTCAGCGACTCTGCAATTCTGGAGTGTGACTGTAACCAGTGGCCATCAACCCACCAAGCTGGTGGACTGCACGCTTTTGGATACATCATACAGATAAGATTTATGAGATCTCCAACGTTATCACACACTGCCCGGGTAGTGATTTGAAACAAGGCCTTTTATTCAACAAATCACACAGGAGCTGAACTGAAACTCAACTGAGTTGAACATTGAACTAATTGACTGGACTAATTTTTCCTTTTAAACTGACTGACTGTTTTGGGGGGGGATTTCTGATTGTTGTTATTGTTTTTTTTTTTTTTTCTATGTATGAGTCACAATCCTTGGGAAATGTTAAATGTTTTGATACTGCTTTTGCTATTCAAATAGTGGTCGTAGCCAATTCACTTTAAGAGCCGAACCTAATTCTGATTTCTAGTGCTTAAATATCATTAATACAGGTTATTGTGATATTCTCACTGATGTTTTAAGTTACGTTAGTTACATGTTATTATTGGTAAGAATCTTCCTCAATCATATTTTGATGCATTTATGAATCTGCAGTACATTGTAAAAAACGTGAAGCAAAATTAAAGAGTAAAATCTTAACATACGTGAGGTGTTATACGCCCAACTAAAGCCATTTAAATTTCCCTGCCTTTGCACTGTCACTTCTTATCAGCATTAACTCAAGTCTCAGCTGTTCGTCTTCTCCCATCTCAGGGCAAACGCATTCATTCAGTCCATGTAAAAATTAAAGCTGCAAGCAGCGATGTATGGGCTCTTACCGTACCGGACATGCATATGCGCAGCCTTGGGACACAGCGCGCACAAGTTAGACATATTTCCTGCGTGGAGTGTGTGGCATTGGAAATTGTGTATTGCAAATGTTGTACCAAGTAACAAACAGAACGGTACATGAGTTATGGAAGGGTGCTTGGCTAAAGCATAGTGGGCGCAGCAAACCATAATCAATGGAAAAGGAACTCTCTGCTGAGTGAAATGATACCTCACACATAAAACATAGGAGGCGTAGAAAACCTTCACCAACTAAAAAGCAACTCCTTGCTGAGTGCAATGATGTGTCACACGAGATTCCACATCAAACGGCTCAACAGTTATGAAATGGGGCGTGGCTAAAGCATAGGGGGCAGGGCAAACGTCACAATTGAAAAAGGAACTCTCTGCTGAGCACAATAATACCTCACACAAGAGTCTACATCAAACGGTTCATGAGTAATGAAAGGGGAGTGGCTTACACATAGGGGAGGAGCAAACTGTGACCAATGAAAAAGGAACTCTGTGCTGAGTTCATTAATACCTCACACAAGAATTTACGTTGAACGGTACATGAATTATGGAAGGGTGCGTGGCTAAAGCATAGGGGGCAGCGCAAACTGTGGCCAAGGAAAAAGGAACTCTTGGCTGAGTTCAATCATACCTTTTACAAGACTCTACTTCAACGGTTCATGATTTATGAAAGGGGGCTAAAGTGCAGGGGCGTGGCTAGAGTACAGGGGGCAGCTCAATATCAAGTGTGTCTCTGTGTCCCAACTGGCAGCGGCAGATGGCCGCCCACCAAAAGTCAGGGTCTGTCTAATCGTTCTGCCTAAAACACACACACACACACACACACACACACACACACACACACACACACACACACAGGACATCTACAGAAACACAATTATAAATATCAAACCAGAATTATTACACCTAGCCTACACTACATGGTCATTGTAAACATTGTGATCACCTCAGAAAATCTGTAGATTCTAGAGTTTATATGTATGCATATTTAATGAGATATTGCCTAATTTGCATATTTAATTTAATTTTTAAGACAAAGTGTAATACAAAAAGTATTTCTCTTAATATGAAGATTAAACTGGTAGAAATGCATGAGGATATCTATAAAGGGAAAAAAGTCCCATTCACCTGTAGTGTGATAACAGTGTCACCTGTTGTGGTCATTTTCAGTGGGGTCATATTAGTTTATAACAGTTGAGATATTCTCCGCTAAAGTGCATACAAATCTTACCCAGGACCTAGACTATACTAGCTGCGTGTCCCTTGGCCTTTGCCGTAATGTGCAATGTACGCATGCGCTATGCAGCGCGCGCACACATCAAAAAATGCAGCGACGATGGCGACACCAAGTCCTCCTGCAGTTGTGCCTTTTGTCATTAGTTTTGCTTACAATAACTTCATAAACAGTGGCAGTAAGCGAACAGCTACATGCCCCAGTGTGGCACCAAGATACATGACGCTGGATCAACAACATCAAACTTCATCAGACATCTCAAAAAGCACCCAGATAGGTCAGTCACTCACGCTAATGTGAAAGAGACGTTACATTTAGCATATATCGCCACAGGTAACAAGCTAACCATCGCAAAGTGTTGTGTTAATGCTGGGGACAGGCAAATTGTATTGTTATAGCTGTATCCATATGATGTGACAGACTTAGTCTAATCTTCTGCTACTGGTGAAATATTAACCTAAGACTAAGATTAGACTGTCTTTATTTTTGTCCAATTTATTTTCATTCCAATTTTTCTTGTTGTTAAATAGCAATACGGAAAGTATCAGTTCTCACATGTTTGCACCATGGTTGGTGTATTAACTTTCAATACAGATGTTTTCCTCAAATTTTGAACACTGAAAAATGTAATGCAGTAGTAACACAGACAAACATGTATTCTTTGGTGCAGATACCAAAATGTTGAAAAATACAGTTATGAAATTGAAACAGAGTCCTTAATTTGTGTTTCTTCAGATTGCATTGCAGTAGACCCCATAAAGTTATCCTACAACTGATTTTGATACTGTACTGTATGGATGGTAGCTACAGGACATGCTTTGAATTCATAAGATTTAACAATACAGTGTTAGGGACAGATCAGACTTAAGACTTGACTTGGACTTGACTTGGACTCATGGCAAAAGACTTGAGACTTGACTTGAACTTCCCCTCAAAGACTTGACTTGGACTCAAGCTCAAAGACTTGACTTGGACTTCCAAAAAATGACTTGTGAACATCTCTGCATCCACATGACTAAAGCCTTCCGTGATCAGGCACCACCCGTCCTCCATGCAGTTGCTTGTAGCCAAGGAGAACACCGAGAATTTAAAAAAAACATGATGTACTCTTTAGAAGAGGGTGTCTAATCATCTTCAGTCCAGCTTAGGTGCGCGAAAGTCACTGGACTACACCAATTTGTAAAAATAGCCATTCTGAGAAATAAAAAGAGTTTTGTGGAGCTTGTCGGCTTTATTGGCTTTGAAGCAACTTATTTGGCAATGGCTTGAATGTAACGGACATTCATTATTATAAAAAGTTACACACTAAAGCTTTAACTCTCTAGGATTCCTTGAATTTCTACTAGAATATGTTTGCATGGTTTAATGTTAAAACAAATATTATTTTTCCTCATACTGTGTCTGAATATACCTGTATGTCTGTCTCAAATGCTCCATTTTAGGGCCTGTCTCTTTAAGCCCCTCTGCTTTCAGCATCTCTGCTCCATCATTGCAGACTGTAACGGCACTGCAGCTGCACTTTCTATCTATATACTATAGTTGTGAGATCACAGCTGTACAGAAGTCCTGATGGCTCGTTTAAAGGCACCGTTTCATAAAACAGGCTGGTTTCAGTTCTCTGTGGACTGAGCATTTTGAAACTTTCAGTCTTTATATAGCACCTCGACCTGCTTTATAATAATAAAAAAAAAAGACAAAGATTTAAAATTCAATGCCTTCTGTAGGAACCAATAACACCAGACTTATGCATTAACGAAGGTATATTTATTCTTTTGTATCTAATCAGATCATTCTTTCTTTGCAAGCACAAACACATACCTGTGCCAGGGACGTGCTGCGGCCTCTTTTTGTCTCAGTGGAAAGCCCGCCCCTTCCTCCTTGGCTGGAGGAACACTTGTAGCAGCTCCATCGCTGTTGCACCTCTGAACTAAAGCCCCACCCAGAGTCCTTCTGCTGCAGGCACTGGAAGTGGTACAGGTGGCCACAGCTGACAAGACACACACATACATACCTTAGCAGTTGTAATATGTCTTTTTTTATTAAGGCTGTCAAAATTAACACAATAACAAGTTAACACAAATTTCTTTTAACGCCACTCATTGTTTTGACGTGTGATTAACGCATTGTGTGATTTGGGCCTTGGGCCGTAGTTTGTGAAATCAGGATGTGATGCAGAAATGCTTTTTCCTAAAGACTTACATGGCAAAAAGACATCTGTGAATCAGTAGATCAATTTTTTTACCGTCACAACCAGCGCAAAATGACTCATTCGCTATAAGAATGTGATCCATTTGATCCAATAACATTTGGTAAGTTTAGAATAGCCACACGATTAAATCATTTAATCCCCATTCAAGTTAGCGGAGTGCTAAAGTAGCCAACGGAGGTCTCTAGTGCACCTGCTCTATGGGCCGCACAATGAGGAAGCAGTGCAGATCATCTGGGTAGTTCTTGGCTCCATAAAAGGCTTAATGCGCTACTGAGCAACTCCCTTTCTCTCCAAGATTCAGGAGAAGGTAGTCGCTAATCAGTTATGTGACTTTCTACATAGCAATAGTTTGAGGATTTTCAGTCAGGATTTAGAATGCATCATAGCACAGAGACGGCACTGGTTAAAACGACCTTCTAACTGCTTCAGACAAAGGACTTGTCTCCGTACTTGTCTTATTAGATCTTAGTGCTGCATTCAACACTACTTACCATACCATCCTGTTACAGAGACTGGAAGATTTAGTTGGCATTAAAGGAATTGAACTAAGCTGGTTTAAGTCCTATTTATCTGATCAAGCTCAATTTGTTAATGTTAACGATAAATCCTCTAGGCATGCTAAAGTTAGCCATGGCGTTGCAAAAGGCTCAATGCTTGGACCAATTCTATTCACCTTATATATGCTTCCTCTAGCCAATATTATTAGGAAACACTCAATTAACTTTCACTGTTATGCAGATGACACCTAATTATACCTATCAATCAAGCCAGACGAAACCAGTCAGTTAGCTAAACTTCAAGCATGCATTAAATATATAAAATCCTGGCTGACCTACAACAAAACCGAGTTTATTGTGCTGGGACCTAAACACCTCTAAACCTCATTATCTAAAGATATAGCTACTCTGGATTAGCCTGACCCACATCAAGATGTTGGGTCCATTGACGGAGCTCAATCCGAGGGGTGGAATAAACAGTTGTCTTTCAAATTATTAATTAATTATTAATTTATTAATTATTAATTGATCAAGATACAGTGAGGAAAATAAGTATTTGAACACCCTGCTATTTTGCAGGTTCTCCCACTTGGAAATCATGGAGGGGTCTGAAATTGTCATCGTAGGTGCATGTCCACTGTGAGAGACAATCTAAAAAAAAAAAAAAACAGAAATCACAATGTATGATTTTTTTAACTATTTATTTGTATGATACAGCTGCAAATAAGTATTTGAACACCTGAGAAAATCAATGTTAATATTTGGTACAGTAGCCTTTGTTTGCAATTACAGAGGTCAAACGTTTCCTGTAGTTTTTCACCAGGTTTGCACACACTGCAGGAGGGAGTTTGGCCCACTCCTCCACACAGATCTTCTCTAGATCAGTCAGGTTCCTGGGCTGTCGCTGAGAAACACGGAGTTTGAGCTCCCTCCAAAGATTCTCTATTGGGTTTAGGTCTGGAGACTAGCTAGGCCACGCCAGAACCTTGATATGCTTCTTACAGAGCCACTCCTTGGTTATCCTGGCTGTGTGTCTGCTGGTCATTGTTATGTTGGAAGACCCAGCCTCGACCCATCTTCAATGCTCTAACTGAGGGAAGGAGGTTGTTCCCCAAAATCTCGCAATACATGGCCCCGGTCATCCTCTCCTTAATACAGTGCAGACGCCCTGTCCCATGTGCAGAAAAACACCCCCAAAGCATGATGCTACCACCCCCATGCTTCACAGTAGGGATGGTGTTCTTGGGATGGTACTCATCATTCTTCTTCCTCCAAACACGGTTAGTGGAATTATGACCAAAAAGTTCTATTTTGGTCTCATCTGACCACATGACTTTCTCCCATGACTCCTCTGGATCATCCAAATGGTCATTGGCAAACTTAAGACGGGCCTTGACATGTGCTGGTTTAAGCAGGGGAACCTTCCGTGCCAAGCATGATTTCAAACCATGACGTCTTAGTGTATTACCAACAGTAACCTTGGAAACGGTGGTCCCAGCTCTTTTCAGGTCATTGACCAGCTCCTCCCGTGTAGTCCTGGGCTGATTTCTCACCTTTCTTAGTATCATTGAGACCCCACGAGGTGAGATCTTGCATGGAGCCCCAGTCCGAGGGAGATTGACAGTCATGTTCAGCTTCTTCCATTTTCTAATGATTGCTCCAACAGTGGACCTTTTTTCACCAAGCTGCTTGGCAATTTCCCCGTAGCCCTTTCCAGCCTTGTGGAGGTGTACAATTTTGTCTCTAGTGTCTTTGGACAGCTCTTTGGTCTTGGCCATGTTAGTAGTTGGATTCTTACTGATTGTATGGGGTGGACAGGTGTCTTGATGCAGCTAACGACCTCAAACAGGTGCATCTAATTTAGGATAATAAATGGAGTGGAGGTGGACATTTTAAAGGCAGACTAACAGGTCTTTGAGGGTCAGAATTCTAGCTGATAGACAGGTGTTCAAATACTTATTTGCAGCTGTATCATACAAATAAATAGTTAAAAAATCATACATTGTGATTTCTGGATTTTTGTTTTTAGATTATGTCTCTCACAGTGGACATGCACCTACGATGACAATTTCAGACCCCTCCATGATTTCCAAGTGGGAGAACTTGCAAAATAGCAGGGTGTTCAAATACTTATTTTCCTCACTGTATATCCTTTAACGCCCATTTAAAACAAACCTCAAGAACAGCCTTTTTCACCTTCGTAAAATTGCCCAAATTAGGCAAATCCTGTCTCAAAACGATGCTGAAAAACTAGTCCATGCATTTGTTACTTCCAGGCTGGACTATTGTAATTCCTTACTATCAGGTTGTTCAAATAAGTCCCTTAAGACTCTCCAGCTGATCTAGAATGCTGCAGCGCATGTTCTGACAAGAACTAAGAAAAGAGATCATATTTCTCCTGTATTAGCTTCTCTGCATTGGCTTTCTGTAAAATCCATGATTGAATTTAAAATCCTTCTCCTGACCTACAAAGCTCTAAATGGTCAAACACCATCATATCTTGAAGAGCTCATAGTACCTTATTGTCCCACTAGAGCACTGCGCTCCCAGAATGCAGAGTTACTTGTGTTTCCTAGAGTCTCTAAAAGTAGAACGGGAGCTAGGGCCTTTAGCTATCAGGCTCCTCTCCTGTGGAACCAGCTCCCAGTCTGGGTTCGGGGGGCAGACACCGTCACCACATTTAAGAGTAAACTTAAAACTCTCCTCTTTGATAAAGCTTATAGTTAGGGAGTGAGGAGTTGCAGCATTTGCCTAGACTGGTGGGGGAGGGTGTGTAGCCACAGTCATGGTGCTCCCCTCCTCATCTCTGCTTCTCTTCATAGACAGCTTATATTTAGGGAGTGAGGAGTTGCAGCGTTTGCCTAGACTGGCGGGGGAGGGTATGTAGCCACAGTCACGGCGCGCCCCCTCCCTCCTCCTCTTGCTTTTCATCTGTGGGCAAATGCTTGTTACTAACCTTGCTCTGGGTAGCCCTTATGTTTTCTCAACCCGCAGTTTTCCCTGGATTAGGGTGGCACCTAAATCACGGTTGCAACTGTCGCCGTGGTCCTGCTAGGCACCCTGCTACGGCCTGCTATACACTGCTATGCCCTGCAGTGGACTGCTATGCCCAGCTACGCCCTGCAGTGCCCTGTTATGCCCTGCTACATCATGCTACACCCTGCTATGC
>CM042326.1:7015000-7085000 GCA_023566125.1 Zingel zingel | reverse complement strand
GCTCCTATACTTAGTATGGGTTAAAATGTAGTAGTTGTACAGACATACTGAAAAGACATTAAAGAGGAAGTGAACAATTCTCCTTCTGGACCCTTTAATTTTTTTACTGGAGAAAACACCTACTTTTTAAGGACCAACGCTAGATGTTACATATTTTGTTAATGATTGCAAGAAAAATGATCACTATTAATTGGATGAAGCCTAGCCCCCCTACAATAGCTAAGTGGATACACAAGATCAAACAGGTACAATGGGAAATATGACTGCTAGTCTACAGTTGAAAGTACCTTTGTTCATAAGACGGACTCCTGTCATTCTAGGCCTTGATTTAGATCATTAATAATTACTTATTTACCCTGCTTCTATGTATTCAATATATGTGTTGAATGAAGCTCAACTGCAAGGTGACCCTTTTTATTTATTATCTTTATTTTTATTTTTTATTTTTCCTTGTTTTGTTGCTTTAACCTCTCCTTGATAGGGTGCTTGAGGGTGTGTGTAGGTTTGTGTAGGTATTGTATTGCTAAAATTGCCGGCAATGTTTAATATGGGCAATAAAGTTCAAAAATAAATAAATGTAGTAGTTCAATTTTAGTACATTGTACTTTGTGTATGTGACGAATAAAAATTAAGTTTCTATGTAAACTTGTAAAATGATCTTTTTGACATATTGGCAAACTTGAAATATATCAGTATTAAAAATCCAATGAAAGACATTTCTGAAATATCAATAAGATTATCCTGTTTTGTACGGCAAAATGGTCTCAAACTCCTTCTGGCCAATGTGGAGATGTGAGCAACAAATGCAGGAAACCTGAGGTTGCTCACTGCTGTAAATACGGGTTAACTAGTGTTGTAATTGCGACTTTGAAGAATATCAGACCACATTTTCTAACTACACAATGCAAAAATGCTGTGAAGTCCAAGGGGTTCACTGAGTATTTCTTGGCACGGTTTATTAGCCACTACTACTTTAGAGCCCTTATACTGATGTGTCAAATTGGTAAATTATGAATAATTAGTTAATTAATAAATCTAAGGATTGATTACTCTGTAGGCGTTTTATAGCTACCTCTAACAAGACAGCAAAAGCTCCATGAACATCTCCCTTCTTCTCCAGAAGATATGCTGTAGCCTCATTGTGGTGGTACTTCTGTGTTATCTGAGAGCGATAGAGAGATAGAGAGATAGAGATAGAGATAGAGATAGAGAGAGAGAGAGAGAGAGAAGCACATGCTTTCAGACTCACAGGTGCAGGTAAGCAGTCCCCATCTGATAATAAAATAATTACCGTTCGCAGTATGATGCAGTTCCCTAAATAGGTACATTTTCATTATATCATTACATCCTTTAATATACAAATATTTGGATGCTATTGTGACAGTTGTTTAATTTATCTGTTGGCCATTTCATTATGTGATTGAATGTTTACTTCCTAATAGTAGCTAGTCTGGATCAACCATAGACAGTTAAAGAAATGGACAAAGTGGCGCCGTTGTTTTCAACGGAGACCAGTGAAGTATATGTAATGGCAAAATCACATTTAAGCCTTTATTGTTTATTGTGCCTTGTGTTTTTCATTCAGCACACTGCATTCTCATACACCAATCTAAACGACAGTTCATTTGCATTCCTGCATGTGGATTGGGGGTTGTTTAGACTTCAGAGACTGAGAGTCTCAGAAGAAGGTGTCTGTGCTTTGTGTGAACTGATAACCCACGAGGCCACAAAGTTTAATATCCTCCTCTCCCTTTCCGTTCCTCATCTTGTCTGTTTAGATGTACGGGGAGCGTGACCCCAGCTGGGGCAGAAAGGAACAGAGGATTAGATGAAGTGAATTTATGACGCATGCCTGTGTTTCTTTGATAAATGTAAATCTACTGGACCTATATCTTATCTGTCTCTCAGAAAGAAAGGTCTAGTAGGTTACTATCTTTATTATTTGTAAGAATGTGCTCAAATGTCACTCCCCTTTCTCCCAATGTGCATTTAAGCTCACTCTTTCCTTTACTCATTTGACGAATCCTTTACACACTGAGCTACGTGCTTCTCGTGAAACTGTATTCCTCCTATTTTGCAAAATATATCTTTTAATAAAATACAAAAACCCAACTTGGTTTTAGTCTCAGTTCTGTCTTATTTGTTTCATTTTACTAAACTTTGAAATCTACACCTCTCCCCCTGCTGCAAAGGAAACTTCCACAACATATATTAGAAGCACTTTTCTGGTGAGGGCTGAGAGTTACTGCGCAGCCTCCAACTGAGCTTGACTACGTACATGAGCAACCTGTCTGAAAGTTGTAAGTCTTCTGGTAGCTGTGCCAAGAGAAATCTCAATCATTCCAAATCTTTCAGAGATGGAGAGCGTAGGTATATGTAAAGAGATAACATGGACACAGGCTAATTATTGCTAACTAAAATGCTAGTTAACATTAGTAATTAAACTTAAACAGCTAATGTAAGTCGAAACTGCCTGCGAGCTTCTCCTGTACTATACGGTAATTCCTCTACTATGCGACAGTAAGTCGCGTGGTTATGACACAATCGTTAGCCCATTTTTACAAAAACGTTTGCTACGCAGCCATAACGTGAGATACAAGGTAATTGAGCCTTTTATACATTGTCGTGTTTTTTTAGAAATAAACAATGGACAAATAGAGTCTTTAAATGCTTCAGATGTAAAGTTATTCGCTGTCAAAGTGGCGGAAAAATGAATGGCAGTCAATGGGACACTAACGTCGGGTGATGGCTAGATAGCAACAAAATGGCTCAATAGGCGCTACGCTTTGTGGACGCACTCTTACCCCCTTGGGGTCAACGGAACTTCATTTCCAGGATAATTGCCTGATATCCGGCGTAATGTCCCTCACCTTTCGCTCTCTGTGTGTTGGAGTTCTCAAAATCCCTTCAGCTACGGGAAACAACAACAAACTTTGAGCTATACGCTGAAAATACGTTTTAAAAGAACATTTGGATCGTGCAAAAAGGCAGGACTGCTTGGTTCTTTCGGGTAATGATTGTAAAGATTTACAACTAATATGTTTAAGGCATTTACTCTCTTAATGGGGCATTTTGGGACCGATTGGCGGGATTGCTATGGACAAAGTACACACAGCTTCATTTAACATTTTATGTGGCATTTTCTTTTCCGGGGTACAAATGTTCCACCAAAACAAGTTCCTTCCCAAGACTAGGAAGAGCTGCAGAGCCACTGTTTCTGCGGCCAGAGCATAGCACCACCCAAGACGATTGTAATTGGTTTAAAGAAATGCAAACAACCCAGTGTGTTTTTTTTCTCATATCCTGGAATGTAAGGTGTGTGTAGTATAGCCAGGTCTGGCAATGAGAGACTAAGGTGCAACTAACTGAAAATAGTTGTACCCCTACCAGCCATCTCAGCTACGGATATCACAGTTTAAATGGATCTGCAACATTCCACTTCATCACTGAAGTCTATCAGTCTAACTGTAGAATTGTACGATTTGATCTAATATATTGATGACAGGCAGGGAGCAGCGGATGTGTTACAGTGAGGAAAATAAGTATTTGAACACCCTGCTATTTTGCAAGTTCTCCCACTTGGAAATCATGGAGGGGTCTGAAATTGTCATCGTAGGTGCATGTCCACTGTGAGAGACATAATCTAAAAACAAAAATCCAGAAATCACAATGTATGATTTTTAACTATTTATTTGTATGATACAGCTGCAAATAAGTATTTCAACACCTGTCTATCAGCTAGAATTCTGACCCTCAAAGACCTGTTAGTCTGCCTTTAAAATGTCCACCTCCACTCCATTTATTATCCTAAATTAGATGCACCTGTTTGAGGTCGTTAGCTGGATAAAGACACCTGTCCACCCCATACAATCAGTAAGAATCCAACTACTAACATGGCCAAGACCAAAGAGCTGTCCAAAGACACTAGAGACAAAATTGTACACCTCCACAAGGCTGGAAAGGGCTACGGGGAAATTGCCAAGCAGCTTGGTGAAAAAAGGTCCACTGTTGGAGCAATCATTAGAAAATGGAAGAAGCTAAACATGACTGTCAATCTCCCTCGGACTGGGGCTCCATGCAAGATCTCACCTCGTGGGGTCTCAATGATCCTAAGAAAGGTGAGAAATCAGCCCAGGACTACACGGGAGGAGCTGGTCAATGACCTGAAAAGAGCTGGGACCACCGTTTCCAAGGTTACTGTTGGTAATACACTAAGACGTCATGGTTTGAAATCATGCATGGCACGGAAGGTTCCCCTGCTTAAACCAGCACATGTCAAGGCCCGTCTTAAGTTTGCCAATGACCATTTGGATGATCCAGAGGAGTCATGGGAGAAAGTCATGTGGTCAGATGAGACCAAAATAGAACGTTTTGGTCATAATTCCACTAACCGTGTTTGGAGGAAGAAGAATGATGAGTACCATCCCAAGAACACCATCCCTACTGTGAAGCATGGGGGTAGTAGCATCATGCTTTGGGGGTGTTTTTCTGCACATGGGACATGGGCGACTGCACTGTATTAAGGAGAGGATGACCGGGGCCATGTATTACGAGATTTTGGGGAACAACCTCCTTCCCTCAGTTAGAGCATTGAAGATGGGTCGAGGCTGGGTCTTCCAACATGACAATGACCCGAAGCACACAGCCAGGATAACCAAGGAGTGGCTCTGTAAGAAGCATATCAAGGTTCTGGCGTGGCCTAGCCAGTCTCCAGACCTAAACCCAATAGAGAATCTTTGGAGGGAGCTCAAACTCCGTGTTTCTCAGCGACAGCCCAGAAACCTGACTGATCTAGAGAAGATCTGTGTGGAGGAGTGGGCCAAACTCCCTCCTGCAGTGTGTGCAAACCTGGTGAAAAACTACAGGAAACGTTTGACCTCTGTAATTGCAAACAAAGGCTACTGTACCAAATATTAACATTGATTTTCTCAGGTGTTCAAATACTTATTTACAGCTGTATCATACAAATAAATAGTTAAAAAAAATCATACATTGTGATTTCTGGATTTTTTTTTTAGATTATGTCTCTCACAGTGGACATGCACCTAGGATGACAATTTCAGACCCCTCCATGATTTCCAAGTGGGAGAACTTGCAAAATAGCAGGGTGTTCAAATACTTATTTTCCTCAATGTATATTATTCAGCAGGACTGCTTAAAAGTGAAAGCAGTATGTGGTGAGTAACACTATAGAAACATACTGAAACAATCTTATAATTTCAGCCTTATTATAATATTCCTGTATTATCCCAATAGTGACTTCAAACGTTTCAGGTAGATTTAGTGACCTCATGAACTCTTAACATATCATACCTTCTTGTATGTTATTTGTAACGTCACTATAATATTTAAAAAATATTCGTATAATTTTCTGAAATTGTTAGTGAGGGTATTCTCTAATATCAGTCAGAGTATCAACATGAAACCTTGTTCTGGTTTCTTCTTCAAAAGCACTTGACCTGAAGATAACATTAAATATCACATTATATATGATAAGAATGTTAAAACTCCTTTGACATGGAATGTAAACACATGTCAATCTGCTGGTTCCACAGCCTATCACTAAAGGACCTTTCTGCTGACCGCATCCCCTGTTCTTTCACAGTAAAGTCACAAAGTGAATGAAAGAATGTTACTGTGGAGAATATATTAAGGAACAATACGCATCACTAATACATCCTAGTCTACATCTTCCTTGTTCAACTTCCAGGATTGCTCCGGTGCTGCAGCAAATTCAGCCGGATGCATGTGCATTTTCTGTTTCCTTCCGCTTTCTTTGTGTTGGATTTTTAAATTTGGTGGATTTATGAGGACTATTGTTGACTGCTCCTGAGATCTCTGCATGGTAAATTGAGACAGCTAGACTATCTGTCCAATCTGAGTTTCTCTCGCACGACTATTTTGCAGCAGCGTAGTTTAGCACAGCCCATGACAATTGTGATTGGTTTAAAGAAATGCCAGTAAACCAGAGCACGTTTTCCTCCCATCCCCGAATGCTATGTGGAGTAGCCAGACTGTCCTTCAGTGCGCTTTGGAGCGAAGATAGTGAGACTAAATACATCATAGTGTTGCGATGGTGCTATCAACTGAAGAAATATTGAAAATAATTATATCCACAAAATCACGTGATTTTGTGGACTAAAAGTTGCACTAAAAGTTTGTGAGGTACTGGTTTAGTGCGTTTTGTGGGCCTTTCATCTGTTGAAATCTTAATAAAAAAAAAAAAAAAAAAAAAAAAAAAAACAGCTTAAGACGCATCTTTTTAGTCAGGCGTTCATCTAGCCACATTGCTGAATGTATGATTTTGTATTTATGCTTTTGTGTTTCACTACGATTTATTGTGCTTTTTCTGACTATTGATCTGTTTTAATGTATGTATTTATTTGCCTGTGAAGCACTTTGTGACGGTCTGTGATAAGAGCTATACAAATAAACTTTACTTACTTACTGCATCACTACGGTCATATGGAAAACTACTCATGCTGTTGCTGCAACATGAACTCAGTGCAGGTATTTAACTCTTGTACACAAACGCATGCAATGAATATATTTATAGTAGATAGTACTTGTATGGCCTCCTCCAGTCTGTAGTGCTGGGAGGTCTGCAGGAAGCTCAGGAGCTGCTGGGGGGCAAAGCGGCACAGTAAGCCCAGCAGAAGCTCATGGAGGTCACGTTCCAGAGGCAGGTTGGTCGCTGAATGATGGCCTTCCCTGAAGAACAGAGCAGACGAGACGTTAAAGGAAGAAAAGGTGGAGACAAAGAGGGAGAAGAGGAGGCAAATTAAGAAAAAATGCAGGAGTGAGGTAGCAGAGTTATCACTAGAGCAGGACGCACACCATACCGTGGCTCCAGGAGGCAGTTGAGGAACTTGAAAAGTAGCTGGTCATCCTAGAAAGAGAAAGAGAGAGAGAGAGAGAGAGAGAGAGAGAGAGAGAGAGAGAGAAAAAAAAAAAAGAGAGATTGATTCAGTGGAAAACATTAACCCGTGCCCCCCAAGAAGTGCGCTGGACTTTGAATCAAATCCAAAGCAGTGGAACTGTAACTCTCAGACCATCATGTGATACCCTCTGGCCCAAAATATATTTTTCCAATAGACCAATTAGACATGGCAAAAGAGACGTCTATAACCCCTGCAAAATGACTCGTTTCACTATCAAAATTGGATCTATTCGCTCCGGTAACATTTGGAAAGTCTAGAAGAGTTATTACTATTAAATAAGGGGAGCACCCGATCATCCAAGTAATTTTTGGCTCTGTGATGGTTTCATGTGCTACTGAGCAACTCTCATAGAAATAAACGGGGCTCCGCCTTGAATGCTGTATCCAGGTCTTATTATACACCCATGGTCTCACCAGGCTTTCACAGTGTTTTGATGTGACTTTTACAGCCTACATTGGCGAGTGTGCAAATTCTCTTGCGGAGATGTAGTGGTGTGTATAGGCAGGCATTCAGCATATACAGTGCCTTGTGAAAGTATTCGGCCCCCTTGAACTTTTCGACCTTTTGCCACATTTCAGGTTTCAAACATAAAGATATAAAACTGTAATTTTTTGTGAAGAATCAACAACAAGTGGGACACAATCATAAAGTGGAACGAAATTTATTGGATATTTCAAACTTTAACAGATAAAAAACTGAAAAATTGGGCGTGCAAAATTATTCAGCCCCTTTACTTTCAGTGCAGCAAACTCTCTCCAGAAGTTCAGTGAGGATCTCTGAATGATCCAATGTTGACCTAAATGACTAATGATGAAAAATAGAATCCACCTGTGTGTAATCAAGTCTCCGTATAAATGCACCTGCTCTGTGATAGTCTCAGAGGTCCGTTTAAAGAGCAGAGAGCATCATGAAGAACAAGGAACACACCAGGCAGGTCCGAGATACTGTTGTGAAGAAGTTTAAAGCCGGATTTGGATACAAAAAGATTTCCCAAGCTTTAAACATCCCAAGGAACACTGTGCAAGCGATAATATTGAAATGGAAGGAGTATCAGACCACTGCAAATCTACGAAGACCCGGCCGTCCCTCTAAACTTTCAGCTCATACAAGGAGAAGACTGATCAGAGATGCAGCCAAGAGGCCCATGATCACTCTGGATGAACTGCAGAGATCTACAGCTGAGGTGGGAGACTCTGTCCATAGGACAACAATCAGTCGTATACTGCACAAATCTGGCCTTTATGGAAGAGTGGCAAGAAGAAAGCCATTTCTTAAAGATATCCATAAAAAGTGTCGTTTAAAGTTTGCCACAAGCCACCTGGGAGACACACCAAACATGTGGAAGAAGGTGCTCTGGTCAGATGAAACCAAAATAGAACTTTTTGGCAACAATGCAAAACGTTATGTTTGGCGTAAAAGCAACACAGCTCCTCACCCTGAACACACCATCCCCACTGTCAAACATGGTGGTGGCAGCATCATGGTTTAGGCCTGCTTTTCTTCAGCAGGGACAGGGAAGATGGTTAACATTGATGGGAAGATGAATGGAGCCAAATACAGGACCATTCTGGAAGAAAACCTGATGGAGTCTGCAAAAGACCTGAGACTGGGACGGAGATTTGTCTTCCAACAAGACAATGATCCAAAACATAAAGCAAAATCTATAATGGAATGGTTCACAAATAAACATATCCAGGTGTTAGAATGGCCAAGTCAAAGTCCAGACCTGAATCCAATTGACAATCTGTGGAAAGAACTGAAAACTGCTGTTCACAAACGCTCTCCATCCAACCTCACTGAGCTCCAGCTGTTTTGCAAGGATGTCAGTCTCTCGATGTGCAAAACTGATAGAGACATACCCCAAGCGACTTACAGCTGTAATCGCAGCAAAAGATGGCGCTACAAAGTATTAACTTAAGGGGGCTGAATAATTTTGCATGCCCAATTTTTCAGTTTTTTATCTGTTAAAACAGTTTGAAATATCCAATAAATTTCGTTCCACTTCATGATCGTGTCCCACTTGTTGTTGATTCTTTTACAAAAAATTACAGTTTTATATCTTTATGTTTGAAGCCTGAAATGTGGCAAAAGGTCGAAAAGTTCAAGGGGGCCGAATACTTTCGCAAGGCACTGTAGCCACTTCTACGCCTGTGATGTACTGCATACCTACTAGGGGTGGGAATCACCAGAGGCCTCACGATATGATATCATCTCGATACTTATGTCACAATACGATATTTTTGCGATTTTAAACATATTGCAATATTCTGCGATATATTGCAATTTATTACCTTTTTTCCAACTTCAAATTTTTCCCAATTTCAAATTATGTTCTCAAAAACGTCAACATCTGTTTTATCTAAAAAGATAAATTTCTGTTTGTTCATCTCACTTCAATGTTATTGCCGCAAAATTGAATTGTCAAGCAGACAAACTGACCAACACATATACAATAATAGATTTATACTTGCAGTCTTTGTATTGATACAATATTGCGTAGGAAAACATCGCGATACTATGCTGTATCGATTTTTTCCCCCCGGCCCTAATACCTACCTACCAAAAATTAGCAGTGTCTATTTTGCAGGGCAAAAATGAGACAAACATTTGCTACCTAGCACACCCTGCGGTCCCTCCGCCTTACTACCCACCACTAGGAGACTACTTTCCAGGGAGAAAATCAGATAGCAGCTCCGCGGAGGGACCTTGAGTTAGCAGCTGTAGCAACTCAAATTCAGCCAGCGCAAACCCCATAGCCAGGGGTCACAACAGGCTGGTGGCCAGTGGCTGTGCGGGGGTCTAACCTAATGTCAGCAACAGACATAACAGGATATAACAGGAGTCGGGGCGGTCCGGGATCAGACCCCCGGCTAACTAAAGGTCCGGTCAGCTACCAGCACAAATAGAATTTTATTCTGTGGGAAACACTGGTAACCTGTTGTAATAAATGATGATAGAATGTTGATTAACTCAACTAAACAATTTGGACTGTATAAAGACCAATTGGGCCAGATCATATAGCGTTTAATTTGACATTAAAACAGACACTGACCATTTTGACATTGAACACTAAACCTTTATCAATTTATTAACTGAAGAATTCACTGCTGGAAATTGTTAATGCAATAAAAGCTGCTTTTCAAGAGATATTCGTAAGGTTGAAACCCACAGCAGGCTTTTTCACAGCAAATAATGAGTATCAGCCTCTTGCACATTCATTGGAAACCCCCACCAATCATGCACTAAACATCGCTCGTAGTCTGCCCATTTACTGGCTGCATCTAATTGTTTAACAGTGTTGACACATTGAAGAAAATGACACCAGTCACAACACAGGAACACACATAAGATGAGATTGCCCCAGTGCATGCTAGGAGGGTTCCAAACACACCTACCTCATGTAACTGCAATTATAACTATTATAACACATTGCATTTCTAAAAAGCTTCCTGCCAGTTAACCAGTGGAATGTGATGCGGAACCCTTTGTGGAAGAGTACAAAATGGACGGTTCTAGTTAAAAAAACCTTGCAGCTAGTACAAATATGAAGATGAGACCGGCGACAGTCACGATCTTCATATGGATTACATAGCTTGTGCTTTTTGTATTGTTTTAAAATGCACTGCAGTACTGGTAACTTCAACTCAGTAGAAAACATTTTGGATTATTAATAAAACAAAAAAGTTAGCTTTCCAAACAGGTCAACAGGAACGCTGGATGAATGAAAACTGCTCAATGTAAAAGTGTGAAATTCAATGTGCTCATTTTGTGTACACAGTGCAGGTAGGGAGAGGCATACAGAACGCAAGACAAGGATTGGATACAAACTACTCAGGTTTTGATACCTTTAAAGCTTGATGCTCTTCCTCAGGCAGCATTCAGCTAATTACATTTCACACTGAAAAGCTTTCTTTCCTTTTTAGTCATAGTTTAAAGAAATTGATGACATCATCATGATATTTGTTCTAGTAAAAGTAAAAAATTATCTTCTACAGTTTTAGTGCAGAAATTAGTTGGTTGTATTTCTTAAATAGCTTGTAGCTGATAGTCCATGCAGGTAGACTTTCAACACAAATATTACCAGATAAAGACGTTATAATAACATCTTATTTATTATAACCTTACCTGAAGCTCAGAGATGATTTGCTGCACCTCTTTAGCATAGTGAAACACCACTAGGTCAGCTGACTTGCTGGGGTCAAGGGTCACAAGCTCCTGTGAAGATATGTTAGAGGGTTTATATGTCAACACAATTACTTAGAGACATATTGTTAGCTAGAGATGTCTTTCTAATATTTATTGATGCAAATATAAAAAGTAGATCACTGCACAGAAGTTCACAAAACAAATCAAAGCTGACACTGCCAGATCAAGATTGTGAGGCTGTCCATCTAGACTAGCAACCCTCATGTCTCCCTGTCTGCTGGGAGTAAAGGTTTTGCTATTTAAAAGATGCTGATGTGTGCAGCGGGGGCGGTATTGCATTCGCTTTACTGCAGGGAGCTGATCCGTTTCTACCCTTACCTATGGTCACGAAAGCTGGGTCATGACCAAAAGAACTACATCACGGGTACAAGCGGCCAAAATGGGTTTTCTCAAGAGGGTGGCTGGCGTCTCCCTTAGAGATAGAGTGAGAAGCTCAGGCATCCCTGAGGAACTTGGAGTAGAGCCGCTGCTCTTTGCGTCGATACAAGCCAGCGGAGCCATCGCCTACCTAGGGAGGGTCTCCCAGGCACATCTGGCTGGGAGGAGGCCTCGATGTCCACACTGGCCTGGGAACACCTCGGGAACCCCCAGTCAGAGCTGGAGTTTGGATTGGGGTCTTCTGCTGGAGCTGCTGCCCCCGCGACCCGACCCCGGATAAGCAGACAAAGATGGATGGATGGATGGATGGATTAAAAAAAAAAAAAAAAAAAAAGTATTGTCTTATTAACCCCTAGTAGTTTCTAGGTTCAGGAATCTAATCTGGATCCATTCTGGATCCTGAACATGCTTGACTACATATCTCATCTACCCTGGAGTACCTAGGTTCCCCCAGGAAGCGCTGGAAGACATGGACCCCCCTTTCTACCTTGCTTAGCTGGATACCACCATGACCTGCCTAGAATTTAAGGGATAATCGTATTTATGTGTCTGTGGAGTATGTTCTGACCTGTATATGTTGCAGTCCTTTGTCCTTGACTATCTGTTTCTCCTCAGGGCTGTAGCCAGGCATGGACATCAGATTGTGGATGTAGTTGAAG
This sequence comes from Zingel zingel, assembly GCA_023566125.1. NCBI lineage: Eukaryota > Metazoa > Chordata > Actinopteri > Perciformes > Percidae > Zingel > Zingel zingel. The sequence goes on along the minus strand of CM042326.1, from coordinate 7,072,816 downwards.
ATTTCCCCCTGACACACACATGCATTTTGAGTGCTTTATATTAATCCACAAATCACATTACAATAGTAAACAGACTTAAACAATAACAAAGGTCTTCTACATTCTTCGACAATCAAAAATAAAGACAACACAGCCAGACTATCTTCATACATTCAAATGTACCACATATCATACATTCAAATGTACCACATATCAATCAAATACATGTATAGTTTGATGAATCTGAAATGTATGTTACCTTTCTGAGGGGGTCTCTCAGGTAGCAGTCAATGATCCTGTCATACAGATGTTTCTTCTCATAAAGAAATTCACAGATTTGGTAGCTGGAGGACCAGACAGGGAGACACAGTGACATGTAATTGAGGACACATAACATTAAAATAAGAATAAAAATAGTAACTTATATAAATTATTATTCTGACTTAAATCCATTGTTCTCTCTGAGGTTTTCACAGGTAGTTGAGCTAACCAAAGTTTTAAAATTTCTAGATGACATTTTTTAAATGCAGCATTGTGACACTGAGCACCAACTTACTGATACTTTGAATAAGATTGTCTCACGAAATATTGCATTGGGACATCATAGCTGCACTAATCAATATTTAAATTAACCATTGCTCAAAGGACTATGTGTAATGTGAAGGTGTCTCCTATAGTGACAAACCCACAGAAAATTATTAAAAACTCAGCACTTCGCAAATTTATGGTTTGGTTCAGTCCCAGCGTTCTCATAAACTCAACTCTGTTAGCAACATCAACAGACAGCTGTTTTCAGCGAGACAGCTCAGACCTACTGTACGCTGCCTGCCCAGCATTACACAGGCGACACACACAGTTAGAGAGCAGCTGGTGATGAAAGTGGAACATATAGAGGCTAAAGAGCCACATATTTCTCTCAGGAGTTCTTTTCGCTTTAGTGAAGCACTGTCAGGGGAATATGTGAACTACATTTAGCAAAACCTAGACCAAGGATATAAGTTCATAACCCAAAAAAGTTACAAAATATAGAACTTTAAAAAAAAAAAAAAAAAAAATGCATGTAAAATATGAAAAGGTACAAGATGCTAAAATTACTTGATACGATTTTTTGATGCAAATGTCTTTGGTTTCAGTCTTTGGTCAGCTACTCACAACTTAGCGTTCTCTGCCAAAGCCAACAGCCTTTCTTCATTAAACTGGACCACACCGCCGACCTGCAGCAGCTCCAGCAGAACCTACAAACCAGTCACAATAAAGACCAGTCACATGACATGATGACATCATCTAGGAAATCTCAGACTTGTGTCAGCATTTTTATATATACATACATACATACATACATACATACATGATTTGATTACATTTTCTATTTAAACCAGGACGGCGATAAGAGGCACTAGATGGCAGAAGGGTACTTTGTAACAACAGTTTGAGTTTCTCAAAATTATTGAAGTGCAATTTAATGCACTCTTAGTTTAACAAGAATGCACCATGAAGTGTATATATGAGAGAGAGAGAGAGAGAGAGAGAGAGAGAGAGAGAGAGAGAGAGAGAGAGAGAGAGAGAGAGAGAGAGAGAGAGAGAGAGAAAGAGAGAGAGTAAGGAACTGTTAAGTGTTTTCTTCACCAACCTGCTGCCTCTCAGTATGTCGGGAGTCATCGTCTGGGCAACACAGGAACTCCAGAACCTGGAAAGACAGGTTTTTTTATTTTTATTTTCCTGTGTGCGGGACATCTATGGGCAAAGCCCCACGTGGGTGTTTAACCACCAGCCAATAATAGCGTGCAGGGTGTGCAGTCCGTTGTCATTCCCAACAGCTTCTTTGCTCGTCAGCGCCTCACTTCGACGCAAAAGTCAGGATGAAGCTCTGTATTCACTACATAAACATTGCATAAACAATGTGGCACCTTCCCGCAAAGGCGTGGGTGTGTTCATTTGTGCTTTAGAACATAATCGCTGCAAAACAGTATCAGAAGAGCCTTCTGTTCCTCTCATTACTGCTTTGTATGGTGCATTTAGATTTCCACCGACATTTTGAGTGTCGGTCTTAGCTCGTAGGAGGGTTGCAGTTTTTTTATCTTGAGAGGCAAGATGAGTTTGGTATCCTGGTGACCGCCTCACGCTGCAGCGGGAGAAAGGGGCAATAGAGGTGTGGCAATCCAGCAGCATATTGTTGTGTTGGCACCATCTTGTCTGCCATAGACGATTTGCTGCCATTTTAGCAGGTGTGTGTATGTCCACCAGATCCATATCCGGAGCGTCTCATGTGCAGCTCTTGTCTTGATAGTATATTTTAGATGCTGTATTAATTTCTGGATTATCGCTGACTAACTGTCAGTGGGGATGTGATCAGATATGACTGTCACAGCCTCTAACAGGCCCCCATCTTCAATAGTTGTGTGGACAGTGGAACAGTGGAGTGGAGAGAAACAGGAAGATGACACACAACAGCAGCAGCCTCCAGCAGGATTTTAACCACCGATGGTTACAGGGTGTGTATCTTGAACCACTAAGCAACCAGGACAACACTGTTTTTTGAAAACAATGGACACTAAATATTGATGGAGTTCTTTTGACTATCATTGACTTCAATGGAATACTCTCCTAATTACAAGTAAAACTTATCAGTATGAATTGTTGTGCTGGAATGTGTATGAAAAAGAGCATTTTATGCCTTTACCATGAAGTCGACAGAAGAGACACAACAGTATCTCATCTTGCCTCTCAACAAAAGTTCCCAAACGGGACTCAAACCTCAGACCTTTATGTTTGGTGCCTAAACCTCTAGACTACCAAAGTTGAGAATAAAAGTTTCTACTAGTTGAATTAATCCTTTAGGAGTTTTAGGAGTTTAAGGAGTTAATGGATTTGGATTTGTTTTGGATTATATACTATAAATAACCACGTTCATCAATTACAACCACAATACATGTGCTGATTTGGATATGATCCAAGAGAGTAAGTTGTGTAATTAAAACCCCAGGTATTCTTTCTTAAACTTATGAGGGAGGCAATAATTTGTCCAGGGAGTCACTGATACTAAAAGAAATGAGGAGGCTATCCCATCCTTTATGTCAGCCCCATCGTATAAGGTGCATTTTAAAAAACCCTCTTGTAGATGGAGTTGTAAAGGTAAGAGTAGTAGTCCTTACCTAAGACTGGAGTAAGGACCATGCTACTAGCTAACGATTTGCCAGCTGCGGTAAAAAGCTCAAAACTTTGTAATTGCAGAGAGGTCTGTGTGTGTCTCCGCCAACTACTGCTATAAGAGATGGTCAGAACAGGTCTGAACATATCTGGACAGGTGTCAACACATGTGAACAGCATGGCGACGCTTTTGCCCCCACTATCTAAACATATGTAAGCATTGTTTTTTAAATTCATTTTTATATATTCATTTACTTATTTTCCTGTCCCTTATGCACCATAAGTTACCTGATCAAAGAGCTTCCTGTTCACAAAAAGTGTGTTGTCTGGCTTGGCCAACTGGCGAGCCAAAAAGGTGAAGAGCCCGCCCACCTGGGATGGAGTGAAGTCTGGGTTGTCCACCATCACCTAGGTAACCAGAAAGACATAATTATTAGGCAAAGAAAAATAATAACTTTTGTAGTATTTCATGATATTAATAGAACCATCAGTCATTTCAAGTAAACTACATGCTTTCCTAGTGTGTTTGTTGGGTATTAAAAAAAAAAATACAGGGATATTGTGTAATAAAGATAAACAAAAACTGTAATACTCTAGCTACATGGGATGATCATGCGACTGTATTTTGTGTTTAGCGCCAGTTTTTTGCCGTAACAGAAAGCAACAACTAAGAAAAGGTTTAAGCTCTGAATAGTTCTGCAAGATCACTTTGTTCAGGAAAAGGACAAGATTATTGAGGCCCTCTTCATGCTCCATGCTGTCTTCACCATCAACAATCACATGAAAAAAACACAACAGGACATTGAATGTTTTTTGTGATTTTACCTGAAGTAGGATGTCTACTATCCTCTGCTGGTACTCAAGGGCCTGCTTATCATTCTTAAAGTCTTCAAATGTCTAGAATAAAGTCAGAACCAAATCTTAAATGACAGAAAAAAAAGCAAAAGCAAATCTTACCTTTCAAAGGTAACAGTTAATTTTCTCTAAGAAGGAAAGTGAAAACACAACCTGAAATTGGGGGAGTGGAATCTACCAAAACAAGACTTATACTGCAACCTGTAGTGTTGTATGGTTGGTGAAAATGAGTTTAAAGGCCAAATCTTTTGGGTGAAAGAACTGAACCACTTCCTGAAACGTTCAGTTCATTTCTCAGTTTAGTTGAGGTCTCAGTCAGTTGCGAGTGAATGTGCAGGGACAAGTTATTTGTTTGCAAACAGCATCTTTATCCAACTAAATTGAAACTGAACTGAAAGTTCGGCTGTCTTTCAGTTCAGTGAGTGGGACTACGTGCAATTGAAACAAATTGTTTTAATGTGCGGACTCTAGAATTAGAATGCCAACACAAAGAAAGCGGAAGGTGAGGGACATTCGGCCGAAAATGAGGGACATCCGGCAGAACTTCTGCCAGCACTGGAACTATCCCATGTAAATGAAACATCGTCAATATAGACTAAGTGATTTACAACAGTGAAAAGAACTGCTTTGACCATCACTAGCAACCTGGACTGAGTGCAGTTCACTTTAAATTTGAACAAGGCCATGGTAGTAGATCCACAGCGTTTGGAGCACAGGCCAACCTATCACAGAGCTTCTAACACTCAAAGCTGATTGAAGGAAAACTAGAGAATGAATGAATAACTCTCAATATTTCTCTGGATTATGTGAGTATTCAAAATAAACAACCATACCATAAACATAAGCATATGTACTGTAAGATATTTAAGATACAGTCATCCAGTCTTTCAACATGCTAAACACACATTTAATCAGCATGACAAGAGTTAAAATGATTTGAAGAAATCTCACCATGGCGAGGACATTAAGGAACTCCCGGGTATCAAAGTGGAGGAGTGTACGAATAAACGGGAAAACCTCCTCCTCCTCTAATGAATCGGCTGAATGAAGACGGATAAGGAATTCAAACACCTGTCACAATTCACACAGACACACAGACACACACACACACCACATAAGCCCAATAGTATATTATAAAGGCTTGCTTGTAATGACTGCAGCCACATTTCTTCAGATGACACAACAGCTGTGGTATACCTGATCCCCCCCCCTCCAAAACACATTTCCTTAGCACCACTCATCAGGCTTAACAACTGCAACAAATGAAGCCAATAAATGAATAGAGTGCACAAAAACAACAACACACTCTCTCAGGGTATTCAATGATACAGAGTACCAATCCCACAGCAGCACTTTTTAGTTAAACATATGCAGTCTTACAGTGTGGGAAAGACTGGGATCACTCTTTTATGTGAAATAAAACATGAGGCTGTAACTATGTATAGTAGTGGAGCTAGTTAATATTGCAGTATGCTCTTATTTTGAAAGGTATATGTGTTTATCATACACAGGAAGTAGTTCTGTTGGAAATGCTAGTGTGATGTCAGTATCTTTACAATGGTGCTCAGCAATACAGACTGCGGGAAGTTGTGTTCACACATCACTTACTATAAGCAGAGACATTTTCCGGCTTGTGAAAATTCTAACTAAACTTTTCTAATGTTTTTACTCATACTGTTCTATTTGTAAAATAAATTGTATTGTTACAATTTTATAACAACAGTAAGCAAGAAACAGGATTCATAGTAGTTCAGTCATCCTGTCGATACCTGATTTGATATCATTATGTCCACACAGGAACAATTCATTGACATAAAGCACTGTTTTCACAATTTTATGATCATTCATAAGGTCTAAGAAACAGCTAAAATAAAGCCTCAATGCTGTCCCACTTCTATTCTGACCCCAATGAACTTTTGCCGTTTTAACCATTACCACAAATTCAAACGCTGGAACAATCCTCTGAAAAAAATACAAACAGTAAAATGGAAACTCTTAAGTTAAGTGTCCTAATATATTTTGCAGACCCTTAAGGAGGTACAGGGGTGAATGCATGTACGAACATCCTATGGCCTAATGTCTGCCAAACAAATAGTATCTACATACATACCTGGTTCTTGACTTGAACCACAAGGTCTTCAGGGATGTCTCCTAGTGGATATGCCCTTCCTGCAAGACAGCAACTACACACACACACACACACACTATTAACAGTGTTCAGGATTTTAACACAGGTGCTCTCTCAGGTGTATTCAATAACCCTGAATACAGTATGAAGCTTGCCCCTAATTTGGGAACCACTTAATATAAATACACTAACAATGCATAGTTCTGCTGCACCGACAGGAATACATGGACAAGTTTGTGAAAGGACTGCCAGGTACGCGTAAAACCGACGATGAAGCCTCACCAAATGCCACACATACTAAAACAAAGGCAAGAAAATATGTACAAAGTTGTATCTAAGGAGCCTGATTCGACTGCTAATTGTCATATTGTTGACTCTCCCTTCGTGGAGAAAGAGCCGATTTTGCTCATCTCGCTTTCTCTCAACTCAAAAAGGGGGTCCTGCAGAATGTCTAATGATGATACAAGCTATATAAAGCCTAGTCCACTTCCAATCTTTTAAGGTCAAATGTTATGCTCTGACCTTCTGTCACACCTCTGCTCGCCATACAAGCTGTGGAACCGTTTTTATCAGACAGCAGACCAGTTAGAACAAACATTCTTCACAGGAAAGCCATAAGAGGAAAGGCATTTGACAAAAGTGTTTGTGATATCACCAAATCTGCTGTTTAAGTAAAGTTCTTAACTATCAACTGTTTTTTTCAATAATGTGGAGGGAGATATGAAGTCGTATATGTGGAACAGAGGTGCTGGCTGACTAGAACATTTCAAACTTGACTATAATGTATGCCACAGACTAATAAAATGAGGTTTAAACTAACTTATATGTGTGAACTTACCTTATGTACACCAGAAGTTTGTTTCCCATCACCACTTCCTCATCTGCACATGATGAAAAAGAGAATAGTTAAAGAATGAAAATGTGCCTTTAAAACTTAAAAAAAAATAAAAAAATAAAATATTGAGATACTTAAAATAGTTGGTGCTATGAACCCTGGGGTGTGCGGTTTCCAGCCTTACCTGTTAGTCCCCTCCCAGCTCTAAGTGGTGGGCCAATCACTGCAAAGAGTTTCTGAAATATAAACACAAAGTAGACATAAAGTAGTATGTTATCAATTCTTGCTCAGGATCTGATTTACAGTTCCTATTAAAATGATTTATTAGTTGACAAAAAATGTATACATTAAAAACAAGAATGACTAAAAACAGATTCTTCATTACAAATTAATGAACACAATATACGAATAGTCACCGAGGTCTGGGCCTCAGTATATTTTCTGAGGTGTACATAATAAGAGTTGTGTTTTACCAACAACATGTTTTGGAAGCACTGAGAAAAACAATTCGATAATCGAGACGTATACTGCTCGAGTTGTGTGAGAATTGTAAACAGATATTTTTTTTATGTAGTTTTGCAATCCATCAAGACTTTTCTTCGTTTTTCGATTATCTGTTCACTTTGGAAGCATGTGACAAAAACACAATTTAAGAAATATATATATATATATATATATATATATATATATATATATATATATATATATATATATATATATATATATATATATATATATAAATACTTTTGAGCATAGAATTATTAATGCATTATCCCTGCAAGAAAAGCACAATTTAAGAATTTTTTTTTTGAGAACTCAGATCAAACCACTTCAACTCATTAAGATTCTAGCATCAACCTTTGCACCACAAATATGAGCCCCAAACAGCTTATTCTGTGGTCTCTGTTGATGCTTTTAAAAAGCAGCTCAAGACTGACTTGTTTAAACTTGCTTTTTTTTTCATTTTTATTTCCATTGGTATTTTGTCTTGTTTTCTTGCTCAATTAGCTGTTATGGATCTTATTTTAACAACGTTATCATGTAAAGCACTTTGTGACTTTGTCTGTAAAGTGCTATATCAAATACAAGTATTATTATTATTATTATTATTATTATTATTATATTATCTCAGCGAGCGGAGGCCTGAAATAGTTTGTACTTTGTTTACATATTACCATTTAAGTCCAACTGAAATCAAACTAATCCTATTGATTAAGACACATAATATAGTAAAAGATTTGCATCAACTCTGACATGATGAAACAACCTTTTGGTGAAGCACTTACCTCCATCGGTGTAATGTAGTCATTCATACTGCTGTTGAAAACGTAGATCATTGCATCATAGAGTTGGTTCTCCCAACACACTTGAACCACCTTGAACACACACACACACACACACACACACACACACACACACACACACACACACACACACACACACACACACACACACACACACACACACACACACAAAAGGGATAACAGTGGAAATGGCATGATTTACTCTCCACATAGTCCTTAATGTCCACAGACAAAACAGGTACGTGCACACACCTGCTGTATGTCCAGGCTGGTTACATCCAGATGGACAATGCATCTCTCCAGGCTGTCCATCATGCCATTGCCATGGTAATGGGCCAGGAGGTCCTTCATGATGGGCGTGGTGAGGTGACCGAGGCGGTCCGCAACAATGTATGACTCCAGTGACTCTAGAAAGACACCCTTAGCTACCGTGTTCTCCACCAGTCGAGAATACAGCTGGTTGAACATCAGGTCGCTGTGAACACCCATCCACACACACATCCACACACACATCCACACACACATCCACCCACACATCCACCCACACATCCACCCACATGAAAAATAAGCATTTTACTTCTGGTCTGTTTTTCTTCACACTTATTTATTTGTTATGTTCTCTGGTGTCACAAAGACCTAACAAGGAAATAACTTATTATGATAATTAAGGGCCTCTTCACATGTGAAAGTCCCAACCAAGGTCCTCATGTTTTTGTTGTATACATTTGATCCGGTTAGTTTTGGTTTCACCCTGCAGTATTTCAAGCGCACTAAAGAACTATACATGACATAACTACGCCCTGTCATCATCACATACGTGAGCCGCATCTCCCGATACTTGTGATTGATTAGTTAGTAGACGGGCTTCCCTGTTCTCTAGTATCCTCTCTCTGGTGTCGGAATTGTTGTACGTTTTCCCAACGGATTCCTGTTTCCCAATGCTACAATAGAATTTTGCAGCATCAATTTACAGCATCAAAGCCCACCTGGAAGTGGACCGAGACCTGTTTAGGTCGGTGTAAAAGTTGTCAATTGAAAGTGGGTCAGGGCAAAATCTGGTGTGGTTCACTTGACGTTAAACCACACCCCTACCCGTCATTATTCATAAAATGAGGTTGAGTTGTAGAGTTTACTAATAATGCTTATAATCAGTTGTATTTTGGTGAGCTGACACTAGGGAAGATAAATAAACACATCAGGTTCAATAACCTCTCCGGGAACCATCACCTTATCGTGGTGGAGAGGTTTGTGTGTCCCTATGAACCTGAGGGCTGTGTTGTCTGGAGCTTTGCTCTCCTGGTAGGGTCTCCCAAGGCAAAGTGGTCTCAGGTGAGGGGCCAGACAAAGAATGGTTCAAAAACCCTATGAGTCAACGAGGAAGAGATGGAATGACCCTGCCCGGAGGAAGCCCGGGGCCCCCGTCTGGAGCCAGGCCCAGACGGAGGGCTCGTCAGCGAGCATCTCTCCATCCCATGGGCCCGACACCTGTGGGAGGATCCGCTGGGGTCGGGTGCGCTGCCACACTCCTGGATAGGGGTTGGACTCTTTTCTTCTCCGGAGTTGCCCAGGGTATGAGGCGCCGGACGGGTGTGGGGATACTCACAAGCCCCCGGTTGAGCGCCGCTACTTTGGAGTTTACCCCAGTGGACAGGAGGGTTGCCTCCCTACACCTGCGGGTTGTGGGGGGGAAAACTCTGACTCGTTTGTGCAAATGCACCAAACAGGAGTTCGGAGTATTCAGCCTTCTTGGAGACCTTGAGTGGAGTCCTGTATGGGGCTCCAGTGGGGGACTCCATAGTTCCGCTGGGGGACTTCAACGCGCACGTGGGCAATGATGGAGACACATGGAGAGGCGTGATTGGGAGGAAGGGCCTCCCTGATCTAAACCAGAGTGATTGTTTGTTGTTGGACTTCTGTGCTAGTCATGGACTGTCTATAACGAACACCATGTTCGAACATAGGGATGCTCATAAGTGTACCTGGTACCAGAGCACCCTAGGCCAAAGGTCAATGATCGATTTTATAATCGATTTCATCTGATCTGAGGCCGTATGTTTTGGACACTCGGGTGAAGAGAGGGGCGGAGCTGTCAACCGATCACCATCTGGTGGTGAGTTGGGTCAGGGGGTGGGGGAAGACTCTGGACAGACCTGGTAAGTCTAAAACGGGTAGTGCGGGTAAATTGGGAACGTCTGGAGGAGGCCCCTGTCCGACAGACTTTCAACTCACACCTCCGGCGGAGCTTTTCGTGCATCCCTGTGGAGGCTGGGGGCATTGAACCCGAGTGGACAATGTTCAAAATTTCCACTGCTCAAGCTGCGGCCTCGGGGAAGACCCAGGACTAGGTGGAGGGATTATATCTCCAACTTGTGGTTAATGTGGCTCGGGAAAGGGAAGTTTGGGGTCCCCTGCTGGAGCTTCTACCCCCGCGACCCGATACCGGATAAGCGGACGAAGATGGATGGATGGAGGTTCAATAACGTGCTAGCAAGCTCCTTTCCAAAGATGAAAAATGTGTCAGGCTAAATATCTAAAATGTTGAAAAGGGTCAAATGTATATAGTAGAATGGGTTACACTTTACTTTAAGGAATCTACATAAGAGTGACATGACAATGTCATGAACATGTCATAAACATTATAAACAAGTCAAACGTTTATGACATAACGCTTCTTTTAGTAAGTGTCATTCGGTTTTTGTCATGACAAGTTATAGTTATGGTTAGGGACGGTTCATGTGTCATGAATACATGACAATGTCATGTCACTCTTATGTAGATACCTTCAAGTAAAGTGTTACCGTAGAATGTATATGTGATCCTGCCAAAAGATTTAGAAGCCCAGGGGAATAGATAATAGAAAAATATTTAAGACTTGAGGATATTATTATATTAACCATAAACCATTCATACTAGGCTACGAAATAAAATTAGCTGTATGTTTTTTTATATGCCACTGCAACTGCCATCAGCTACAATCAGATACTTCCTTCCAGTCTATGAGTTAACCTTTATACTGTAGTCTTTATTCACTGGTTGTGTGTTTGCATTTATGTGCCAATGAATTCATATACTTACGTCCTCTTTAGCAGCAGGCAGTAGTCCACCAGGACTGGAACCACATCCTGAACACACCGCAGAGAGAGAGGGAAGGAGAGAGAGAGAGAGGGGGAGTGACAAAGAGCAACAAAACATGAGCTCCTACTTCAGCAAATTATTTAATGGTTTTTAGATCGAGTTAGTGGCAAGTTTTATATTAAAATAAACTTATAGAGCAAAGTAGGCAAGTTTCAAAGCAATCTGAGAAACCAGTAGGGGTGTAACTGTAAGGAAGTGTTCTACATTGGCCAGCAGATGGCGCCCTTGTTTTAGTTTGAGTGCTGCTTTTCTGTTTGGCTTGCCGTAACATGGAGCCTTTTTGACCCTCCGCAGCCACCAGAGGTCATATTCTCTTTTGTTTTCCGAAAAGTAAGCTGAGTATCAGAGCACTGTAAGACTTAAACGTTGATTTAAATTATAAATAGGTTGGTGCAACGATTTTGTATATTACACCTGTTTGAAGTTTGATTGTGTAGATGGTTGAGCAGAATATGTGGACAGTGTGAGTCTATGTTTAAGGAATCCACAGCTAATGCTAGTTGCTAGCTAAGTGTGTGTGTGGCAAGATAGCTTAATCCAGCATTTCTGTTATTCATGTTAAAGAGGCACATGGAGCTAAGCTAAGTAACTAGCACTTACTGTCAAGAGGGGCAGCTAAGGTTTATTTTGTACTGTATGTGATTTATGAGCCAGATTGTTCTTCTAAACTGGTTGTGTGAGTGATATTCTCTTTTGTTTTCCGAAAGGCTCAATAAATGAGGAGTTTTGCTTGTCTCAACCACCATTTGGACTCCTGTTTTCCTGTCCCTACCACGTGCTCTGGTATATCCAACATCCTAAATAAACACAACGCAGAGTCAGACTTTGCTGGGGCTTGCAGCCTGACGGATAGGGTTACATAACAATACATCGATCTGGATTGATATATCGATTTCATGATAGAATATTATCGATGCAAAGTGAAAATATTGATACATCTATTGCTGATTGCAATGTCAGAAAGAAATTAAAGGTGCACTATGAGTTCCTGCATGGTTTCAGTGCAATTTAATTTTGTCTCAAATCGTAGGCATCTCTCCTTGATCCGCTACCTGCCTGCCCCCTGAATACAGTGTGAAAAAGCCCAGTCTTGGGAGACAACACAGGGGTCGTAAACGTCAAACAAACACTAGGGGCAATGGCTGTGCACCAAAATACAACACCACAGTCCAGCCAATCACCGACAAGATGGTTGGGGGAGGGGGTGGGGGTTAGTGACAGTTAAGGCCCTGACAGACCAACCCGACGGCTAACCTTCGGCAGAAAAGGCAGTCGGACTGACTGTAATGAGCATAACGGCGGCTTATTCGGAATACAATCTCATATTTTACGAAGATAGTTCACCGAAACGTGTTTCTGAAAACATTGAGTTTTCAGAAGAGAGAAATAGGCCATTCAGTTGCTGAATCTGAGTGTTCATTTCAGATCGACAAAGGTCAGTTTAAAAGATTTTCGTCAGATTTTGAGAGGCGTTAGTCAGGCTCATTGCGCTCGTCATTTGCGGGTTAGCGTTCCACCGATCAGATTGGCCATTGAGTCCGACTGCCCGCCTTCCGATTCAACATGTCAAATCGGCCCAAATGAAGGCCGACGGCTCCTCCGACTGACGATGGCACGGAACACACCAAACAGACTCGAGTCACTGACCTCGCCAGACTGTCTGACGGCCGATTATTGTGTTGGTGTGTCAGGGCCTTTAGTCAGTTAGTCATGACAGTTACAGAAACATGGGGGTAGGGGCGGGCTTGCTCGGTTTTGTTTAGTATTTACTTGAAACGTCAACAGAAGTGAAGTCATGCAGGAACTCATAGTGCAACTTTAAGACAGAGGTCCAACCTCAAACACCGTCAGTCACAAAACACAGACTTCAGATTATAAAACAAAAGAACAAACATCATGATCAGAAACTAGATCAAAATCAGTTCTGGGAGAGATGGAAAAACAAAAAAAAGACAGCCTGACATTACAAAATGGTAACATTTGGAAAGATAATTTCGAAAAACTCTATAAGAAAATTTCAGAAACAAATTCAAGAAAAAATTACAATCCTAGAATCAACAATGCAAAATAATCAGAACCGCTGATTACCTAATTACAATGAAAGAATAAGAAAATGGCGTATGTGGACCTAACAACATCACTAGAGCACTACGCTCCCAGAATTCAGAGCTACATGTGGTTCCTAGAGTCTCTAAAAGTAGGATGGGAGCCAGAGCCTTCAGCTATCAGGCTCCTCTGCTGTGGAACCAGCTCCCAGTCTGGGTTCGGGAGGCAGACACCGTCACCACATTTATGAATAAACTGAAAACCCTCCTCTTTGAAATACTTGTTACTAACCTAGCTCTGGGGAGTTTACTCCCCGGAGTCCTTATGTTGTTTTTTTTTGCCTAGCATATTTCCTTGGATTAGGATGGCACCAAGATCTTGGTTGCAGCTGTCGCCGTGGTCCTGCTGCACTCCCTGCTACGCTCTGCGGTGCCCTGCAGTGTCCTGCTATGTCCAGCTGTGCCACGCTACATCCTGTAACACCCTGCAGTTCCCTGCTATGAACTACTATGACTACCATTTGTAGTCACTATTCCATTATTTTTATTGTGACTACTATTGCCACTGTTCATCATATCCCCAACCGGCACTGTCAGACACCGCCTACCAAGAGCCTGGGTCTGCCGAGGTTTCTTCTTAAAAAGGGAGTTTTTCCTCGCCACTGTCGCACTAAATGCTTGCTCTTGGGGGAATTACTAGAATTGTTGGGGCTTTGTACATTATAGAGTGTGGACTAGACCTACTCTATCTGTAAAGTGTCTCGAGATAACTCTTGTTATGATTTGATACTATAAATAAATTGAAATTGAAATCAGGACAGAGATGCTGAAACACTGCAGCCCTGAGCTGAGACAGGCCCTGCTTCAGCTTTTCAGTCTTTTTTCGCAGTCAGGTTGCTTTCCTGAGATTTCCTGAGCCGGGAGCTTTTTTCCCCAATATATAAGAAAGGAGATAACAACTACCAAGGCGTTTTGGTGAACAGTAATTTGGGGAAGTGTTTTTTGCAGCACTATGAATGCCAGGATGCTTGCCTTCCATATTAAACACAATGTCAGTGTGTGGATGAGAGGCTTGTGGTCTGACCTTGCTAGTTTGTAGAGATAAGTTTATAGCTAACCGATACTGCTAGGTCACCTGAGCTAGCTAATTCTACAGCTCAGCCACGGAGGACGGCATTAATGTTTACATCTCGAGCTGTCAAAAGCACAAGCTCTCATCAATGAGTTTGCTTCCTGCTGCGCGGTGATTCAGATGGCAGGTGTAGTTCGGTAGAAAGAAAATAGTTCCTACATATAACTGCTCACAACCGGGTTTGTGGATTATCTTGAGTAACCAAGTCATGACTTTTTCAAATTTATTTTTTGGCGCTTTGAGCACCAAAAGCCAATTTCCATTTCAAAGCAGACATCTATTTCAAAGCAGGAAAAATACAGTATGTAATATTGATTTTGGCGTGAACTGTCTCTTTAATGCATCAGATTTAAATGTATTACAATATATGTCAAGTTACGATTTACTTATTTGTTTAAAAAAAGTTGCGACTAAACTCTCGCAAATTCCATACAATGTAATAACTTGTTACATTTTGCGCAAATAGATTTTGCTCATCATTTTTATTACATTATCGAAAGGCTATTACAATATGAGTTCTACAGGGGTTGACAAAATAGTAGGAACTATATCAGCCACTGAGCGCCAGAAATCAATAACGCAATTTTGCATTTCTGTTTGTGTAAAAATTGAACAAATGTGTATACAAAATGTTAATTAGAGAACTTTATAGGTGTTAGTAGATTAGTTTTAGAACTGGACAGAGTCAGGATAGTTGTTTCCCATCTCACTCTTAGAAAGTAAGGAAGTAACAACATGTACTGTATATTTCCCAAAATGTTAAACTATTCAACTAGCAATGCTGGGTAGTTTGAAGCATCGTCGGCCATGATGGTTAAATCTTAGCTATATGCCTATACTTTATTTTCTCTAGACTTCCACTGTATTTGCCGAGCTGTTAATATTATGTGACGGTGTGGCACACTGGACCCTGTAATGCGTGTTCTTTATGGAATGTTAGCTTACGTGGAAATGTTGCTCCATCACTTGGATCTTGCCTTGTTCTGGACACTTCTTTAAAGCATGCTCTGCAAACTGTAACAGGATCTCTACCATCTGCACACACAAGGAGTGTTACATGTTCAACAATAAGTACAGGGATGTTGTACACTGTCCAGGGCAAATTTATTTATTACAGCAGGCAATGGTTCTCTGTTCTTACCTTGTCACCAACCACTCCCTTTCTTTTCACTGGATCTCCAAACAAGCCTGGAATAAACACACGCCACACATTATTCTTCTATCATAACTGATTTTTACAATTTTAAATATCTGATTACTCATGCTGAAGTGCCCAAATTGAAATTTCATAACTGATTAATCATATGTGATGCTGAAACGCACATATTGAAAATTCAGGAAAAGCATGTACCGACATTGTGTTTAACGTATTCAGTCCCAGTGAAGTGACTCAAAACAACTGCATGTTCTCTAAAATGGCTCTTCCACGGTATGTACTAGTAAATCATGAGGTGAATGAATAATTACTCAATATTCAGTCTTTTCCAATACTTTGACCACATGTCAAGTGAGACAAGTCACTTAAAGGCAGGACTGATAATGTTCAAAAGCTATCAAGATTTGAAAGTAGGATCTCCTTGGGGCGCCGTCTAACTCAGCCCCTGCCCTCTCCTCTGTACCTGCAGCCTTTTTAGTCGCCGCTTTTTCAGCTTCAGTCTTTCTTTTCTTTGCCTTTTTAGCAGGGCAGGCGATTACAAGTAACTGCGGCAGTGGATATTAAGTCTCATACAGGGGAGGGGTACAATACGTGCAGTAGGGTAAGGAGGCATTTTATTGGTTCTTTCCATGCAGACCACGAGGCAGTACTTGGTGGCCGTTTTTACATGATTACAGCAGCTACAGATGACGGATCTTTTTCGCTCCCTTTTCAGAGCCCATAAATTATGTATTAGCGTTATGGCATGTCATGTTACTGTTATAACAGTTATAGTGATTGGTCAGATGTCATAGTATTTTTGTTTTAGGATGTGTTTATAACAATATAACATTTAATGAATGTCCCTCCCAGTGGAGACTCATCTGGTTAGTCACACTATAACACACAGTCCAGTTTTTCATGACATGGCCTTATTGTTGTGTACCAAGCTGATTATTCAAAGTCAAAGTATTAATAAGATATATATTGTATATCACATCTTCTTTTTTTAAGTTTTAATCCATGTTGATGAATAAAACAGGTTTTTATTATTTATACGGGTTAAGAAGGGTTAGGAAGCCAAAATCATTAGTGATCATTTGTGAATGATGTAAATAATGTTAATAAATGAATAACCTGCATCATCAGAATAAGAATCAGCTTTATTTGCCAGATATGAGGACACATATGAGGAATTCTGCTTTGGATTATACATTGCTCACAATGTGCTTACTCATACAAAACAAACAACAAAAATAAACAACATATACACACTATAAACAGAAACACTATAGACAGGTAGAGTGCAAAGTGTGCAGTAGTAAATTATTTTTATTCATTCATTCACTGTATGTGAGTTAGAAGTTTTCCCCCTGGAAACATACAAGTAAGCTGGTTGAGCTAGTTGTAGGCGAGTTAATGCTAAGCGTAACTTTGCGGCAATGTCATTTTTTAATCTGATGAGTGGATGTGGTGTAATGAGGCAATATGACCTCTTCAAAAATGTGGATGTGTTCCCAACTTTGAGAATTTTATAGTAAACTTTGCAAGCAGATTTTGATTTGTATTTACAACAGCCAGCAATAGTGCCCAGAAGTTAAGTTAAGATTTTGTGTGTCATGAAACACTGAATCGTGAGGCTGTCTTTTATAGCCTGTATCACCTGTTTTCAGAACATTACATGGTGCATAATCTGAAACAAAATCATATTACCACATTACTTGATCAAAGGGCCACAAACTCATCAACACAAAGCAATAAGTCAGTAAACAGAAGTGGAACCAAACACTTGTGACTGATGAACAGACTGATCTACATGCTGCTGGATGTGTGATGTGTGTTATACCTACCAACCACAGCCTTAGCAGTTCCCTCATGGAAGGACCAGGCCAGAGAGAGAGCCTCAACAAAATGTTCCTGCTTCAGCAGGCAGTCTATACGCTGCACACAGACAGAGAAAAGGAAGAATGTGGATCAACAGCCAACAGTTTTTGGTCTACTCATCTAAACTAAACAATCTCCAGTACGAAGAAGCTCAAGAAAAAAAAATGTATCTTCTATTTAAATCTTCTATTTGTGGATGTTTACCAAACAGGCAGTCTAGCATTACTGCTTAAATCTAGTTTACTGATATTCACTATATATATATATATATATATATATATATATATATATATATATATATATATATATATATATATATATATATATATATATATATATATATATATATATATATATATATATATATATATATATCTCCACCATGCTTTAAATACAAACAGTATACTCCCTTACCTTTTGTCACATAGCTCAGATTTAATAATTCTGTGCTACTTTTTGCAAATATTATTGCAGTAGTGAGTTCTTTTCATGGAAGCATGCAATCTCTGCAGGTGACGGGGGGGGGGCACATACAGGGGTTAAAGTGGGCCGGAATGATCTGGAACAGCGTTCCGGCACCTTCGATTAACAAGTAAATTAATCTAATTGGCAGTGTTTCCCGTTCTTTTTTTAGCAATGTTAAATTCCAATTTGAGAATGGAATGTTGGTGTAGTGTTAGAGGATGATCTGATGTTCTCTCACTTGCCTTTGGTTTTCTAATAACCAACCAGGTTAAACTGGTCAAAACGCACACAAGCAAGTGTTTGATTGGTTTATAAAACAAGCTAAAAATGTGAAAAAAGGAAAGGGGTGATTGCACTATGTAGTGCATTTTACCACTTCCCCATATATATATATATATATATATATATATATATATATATATATATATATATATATATATATATATATATATATATATAAACATACCTCTCTCCAATTCCTTAGAGCCATAATGTGAGCCGACTGCAAGACAAGAGAATATCACACTGTTAATAATTGGATAAGAAAACCCAACTGCAGACTCAAACAAGAAACATTTTTACTTTTCAGTGTTTTACCTGCTTTTGCCACTGCAATAATAGTCCGCATTTACTTTTCAAAGTGGTTACCAACAATTACAGTTGGCCAATGTGCAGGGAGAAATAATTTCACAAACAGAAATGGCACAATACAAAGACAACAAAATAGAACAAATACACACATACAACACAGTACCTTGGTACCCAAATAGACAAGCTGTCCTGCGTAGCTTGAGACGGATTGGTAGCAGGCCTTTTCTCCAACTAATGCCTAAAACACAGAAAACACAAATTCAGAACCTGTTGTTATTGTTGTTCTCGTTTAAGTAGGAAGACTTCTCTGAAGGAACCATTATATAAAATTGCTTTTAAACCAGGAGAAAACATGTAGATTTACATATTGTAATAAGATTTGAGAGGTAACCAAGAGCTAGCCTATTTAACACTTTAGTCAGGCTGAGAACTTTAACATCAGCCCTGATGTGCATGACAGCCAGTGGAGACATCTGGATTAGTGTGATGTAATCAAACTTGCCAGGGACTACAAGAGAAACAGAGACTAGAAGATTAGAGAAAATGCATGGATCAAAGTTTTAGTATCCGATAAAGAGGATGGATCCTTGCTTTGTTGTAGAGGTAGCGAAAAATATTTTGACAGTAGACTAGAGAATCAAGCTTTACTAGAGATGGAGAACTCCACTGATTTTGCACATCCATGTCTGCTTACAAGTTTTGGAGAGTACTTCTACATATATGATATGATTTATTGTTGTATAGAGCCTTATTAAAAAATGATGTTGCATGCAAATCAAACTCTTTGTTGTTTGATTGTAACTTGTAATTTGTAACTTCTCAAATTAGTTTTGAACTTAATCCATTAATTTCAATAATTTCAATGATCAATAACTTCCTACCTTCCAAATCAAATTCATTATCACTATTGTTATAAAGTGAAGTCTGTTATAGAACATGAATGTTAAATTTGACCTCTGATCCTGTTCCCCATAAGGTAACCCCTCACCAGAGCCTGTGAGACATTCCCTCCAGTTGCCAGCGATTTGAAATGTCGGCTGTTATAGACCAGTTGCACCTGCTCCAAGTCCAGAGTCTCCAAAACTTCCTGACTGGGCCGGTCCACAACCTGCAGCTTTTCATGGCTGTCTACCAGGACCAGTGTACGACTGTTAATCCACTGCAGAGATATAGAGACAGGAGTCATGAACTTACAACAAACAAAGATATATGTCTTTATTCACACATAAGCTATGTAGGAGTTAGATCACACCTGTAGTGGAAAACAGGCTGTTGGACAAGAAAACATGTATCATCTTTCCCACTGGCCAAAAAACCTACTTACACCCACTAACATCTGGCTTTTGTCTGCATTGGGAAAGGTTACAATCGGCATTCACTCCCGGGACAAATGACTCTGCTGTAGGCACAGGTATTTATCGGCTCCAGCCTCGACCAGCAGTGATGAAAACAGGACACCCGGTATAAGGTACACAAATTTTCAGCTGTTTTTGGTAACTTCTGTCATCTCTGCCACAAATTCTGCCAGTCTCCGCCCAAGCATCGCTTGAACATCAAATTTTTTTTTTTTTCCAATGCGCAATTACACATTGTCACTGCCTTTTTCTTGCCCGTCACAACACATTGTAGGCGTTTCGCTTAAGCAACACTTGCTGATTATTTATACAGTGGGACAGTCCTGAGCCCTCATGGACTAAACAGACTTGGTTTGTGAGAGTGTTAGGGGGGGCGGTGAGTTAGGTACTTACACTCAGGCTAATGATGTCACAGCTGAGGTGGAGTTGTTTTTGTTTGATGACATGGATTGTCCCCGTCTCTTCCTTCCTTACCTGAACAAACCGTAGCGCAGAAGAGAACATTAACACACAACAAACTGTTGCCCACTGATCATTACTTTCAGAATACACTGTTGAAGCAGTTTAGCATGCAGATATCTGGGAAATTTTGCATTAAAATATTATTATTCTAATGCGGGTATGTATTGGGGATACACTCGCCTGTAACTAACTGGCTAGACAATGTTGTACATTACTAAATCTCTGCAACAAGCAGAGATTGCAACCTGCCGGTGTCTGAGGTGAATGTAGACAGGGCCATAATTCAATAATATTGGACAATAATACTAATCAAGAAAGGTTTATCTAAAGTGAAGTATGAAACATTTTAAGTCATTAATTAGTTGGCTGAAGAATTCACTGTGTCCATCCTCTTCTAAACTAATCTTACAAACTGACCTATTTGTCTTTAATCTGGGCCTTTGTGTCAGTTAGCTTTAGTTAAACTGGCCAATCTCAGCTCACCTCTCTCAGTGACAAACTGACAAGGTTTAGTTAATAAAAACATGCAGTAAAATAGCATATTTTGGTAACACTGGTAATAACTGGTAATAATGGTACATGAATTATCATGAATTCATGCATGACGAAAAAGCATGAATTCATTCATGTAGTACTTCATTAACTATCAGTAATGTACAACGATTAATAGTATCTCATGCATGACTTAATGCAGGATCAATATGTTAATTAATGCATCAATTACAGTATTTCATTCATCATTATTTCTGATTTATTAATGTCTTCTTCATAGGTAAATCTGTAGTTAAAGTGACAGGCTTAAGAATGGTGATGGTGTTGTAATCATGATTAACTAAACATGACTTCTTCATTACTTCATCATGTTTGTGGCCCTTTCAAATAAAGTGCTGACCCGCTCCATCTTTAACATTGATTAATACGATATGATTAATGGTGGCATATGCAGCAATCATCTTTGTGACCCCTCAAATAAAAATATCGTCAAGACATTTCTGGTGTTCAGACACTTAGAAGTTAGTAAAAAGTAAAATGAATAAATGCCCTACTTGGATGAGAATTGTTCTTAGGCATTACTGTTCAAGTGCCTTATGTTGGTGAATAAAGCAACTATAGAAATGCATCTGCATTATTTTGTATTTTGTGTCAATGTAGTGTAGCGCAGTATCATTTTTCCAACCTACTCCTTTAATTCTTAATACATTTAATTTTATGTCACCATTAATCACATCTTATTTATCAAGATAGTTAAAGATGTACCAGGTCATAACTTTATTTCAAGGGCCACAAACATGATGAAGTAATGAGGAAGTAATGTTTAATCATGATTACATAAATCAGAAAATCATGATTCAAATACCGTAACTGATGCATTAATTAACGTATTGTTCCTGCATTAAGTCATGCATGTGATACTATTAATCCCTGTATATTACTGATATTATATAAAGTACTAGATGAATGAATTCATGCTTTTCATGCATGAAGTTATGCATGAATTCATAATAATTCATGTACCATTATGATAAAGTGTTACCCATATTTCCGTGTATTGTACCATTATATTTAATGCAACTGTAATGCAGAAAAATTGCAGTATTTCATAGAGAACATCCATATGGAGTTGCTGGAAGCAAAAACATTACAGGTCATGTACGGTAGCTCACCTGTCGTCTTATTCTAATAGACAAGCAGTAATCAAACCTGTTTTTGTATGTCCAGCTGTTTTAGGATCCTAAATTAAACCTAAAAACAGTTGAGTTAAATTGTGGTTCCAAAGTAGTCTGATTCACTAAATGTAGAAGTTTTTTTTTTCCACTATCCCAACATGGGTGCAGCCAGACATGTCGCCAGCAATGACTCAGCACTGTGGAGATAGGTCTGGCAATACGAGACTAGGTTCTAAGTAGTAGAAACAAAAGATAGCCCTTAATTAAACATGTACAACATTTTTATTATATTATCTGAAAACAACGCCCATGTTCTGAGAGTAGTATTATGAGAAAATAAAGTTTTCTGATCGTAGCAGAAAAAAAACAAAATACCTCCCCAAAAAAAGAAAATCTGGACTTCTTTTGTGTGTATTGTGTATTTTTAAGTAAATAGGGAGTTAAATAGGAGATACCAGGAGGAAGTGGACTGTATCTCCTTTACAAAAAGCCAGGATAGGGTTGACCATCTTCTGAACAGGAACAAACTGCCAGGCCAGCTGGGGAACACTGGACGGATCGGACTGGTGAAAGACAACACATCTCATCATTAATTAACGTCTTAATCAACCTCTTACAATAATGTTCCGAATGCTCAGAGTTGTAAATAAGGCTAAAAACACTGCCTCCATGTCGCAAAGAAAATGTCCACTATGCCACACACACGGAATGGAATTCAACCATAATTTATTTTATTATTTACAGCCGTGCTTTTCCTACTGTGACATGTATAAATGTCTTTAGTTAAAAAGGCCTATTAAAAGTGCCATGCTGGAAGAGAAAACTACAGAAGAGACCATTGCTGTTCTTAAACCTGGAGCTCACAAAGTTCACAAGGCTCTGCAGTGATCATCTTATAAGTAATGATCATATTCTAAATGTAACTGTAGAGACTGTTTGAAAAGCAACACTCGGGTTTGTTGCAAATGTGCAGTACAACACATTTTGTCACTTAGGACATCTTACGTGACGGCCATTTAATTAATATCAAGCAGGTGGCTGGATGTGGTGTTTGTAGTAATGTTGGTCGCATTAACTCTAGCTAAATCATTGAGAAACAGACAAGCCTCACTATGTACTAAGGATAGAGGGTGTTGTTTGTTGTATGTTCTACATGTTTTAAAGCCTATTGAAGGAAATTTATGATTAGTTATTTTATAATAGTAATTCGTAATCTGTATACATAAAATTGACTTGACTAGATCAAGCTGTAGCTAAAGTTGAGCTGAGGTTACATTACATACATTCTACTATTTTTAGCCATGAAAACACCTGAGCAGGAACAGTGTATTACACTTATTTTATGACTGTGGAGTGCTTTTAAGAGCAGAAATGAGACAAGTGGTGAGAAATACTTGGCCCAATTTATTACCCGATTCACAATGAACAATGTTTATAGACCCGATAAATTGGTTCTGCCCTTCAATACAGCACTTTGTACTTGATGACAAGATTACTGCAGGACCTCTACTATCCTCCTTAAATTCAGCTGGAAATAGTATGATTAGCAATGTATTGGCCAAATATAATTGGAAAGTATTGAGCATATACTGTATATGGACAGTGGTATTTGTTGCTTCAAGAGAGCTTTGAGAAGTTTCTGTGCACTTTTTGATACATTTCCCTTTTTTAAAAAATGCTCATCAGTAGAACTTGGAGAGAATTGTACTCATCACTTTCATTGCTGACATGTGACAACACTGCTAGTCACAGCCTTTATTAAAGGTCCTATGACATGCTGCTTTTTGGATGCTTTTATATAAGTCTTAGTGGTCCCCTAATACTGTATCTGAAGTCTCTTTCCCGAAATTCAGCCTTGGTGCAGAATTACAGCCACTACAAGCCAGTCTCACAATGAGCTTTCCTTAGGATGTGCCATTTCTGTGTCTGTAGCTTTAAAGGCTATTGAGGAGGAAAGAGGTGGGGCAAGGTGGAGGGTGGGGGTGTGGCCTTGACCAGCTTGCAGCCACGGCTGAAGCTCCATTTCCTCATGGGCGGGCCAAATTCTCTGGGCAGCTGTGGGCGGCAGGCAAAGCAGAGAAAGGGCGAGGTAACCTTTCCCCTTATGACGACATAAAGGGAAGATTCCAGATTGGCCCATCTGAACTTTCGGCGGCACAGGATACCCAGCGCTCAGTTTACACCTATCGCCATTTCTAGCCACTGGGGAACAATAGGCAGGCTAGAGGAACTCATATTAATGTTAAAAAACCTCATAAAAGTAAAATGTTCATGCCATGGGACCTTTAATAAGTGAGACAAACCCATTAATCTACAACACCTATTTAGGCTTCATCCACACTAATACAGTACGTTTTCATTTTAAAATATCTTTTGTAACATTTACGCCTCGCGTCTACACTACTCCACCGATTCAGAGCCCCTAAAACAGAGGCATTAGCAAACACTGCTAATGCTTTAACAAACGAAGACCTTTCGTGCTTTAACAAACGAAGACCTTTGGAAACGACAATCCACGTCAGTCAGTCTTATCGGTTAAGTAGAACTACATACCTTTCAGTAACAGTTCCACCTCGTCGTCGGTCCGGGTAAATAAATCCTTGGTCATAATTTTTAACCACAGAGTAACAATCTGCTTCCTGTTTACACCGGATGCACATGTCCAGTGTATGTAAATGGTCATGTGATATGTGTCTTAGAGGGTGATCATTTTTCGGGACTCCCGCGGGTCACGCGATTCCCGCGGGAGTCCCGCGGTACAGCAGTCAATTTCACTGTCGGTAACGTGTTCGGGACGGATCAAGCATAGATATCAACGGGAGAGGGCGGGAGCGTGACGGAGCCGGAGATTAAATTAAGAAATGACACTGCAATGCGGTGAGTGCACCCAAAGATTGCGAGGCATTTCGTTTTAGAAAAGAGACCCACTTACAACTCCCAATACGTTTGTTGATTGGGAATACCGTGACCTGCGGGCGTCTCGAAAAATTGTCACTACGTAACACCCCCCCCCCCCAGCAGTGAGAGACACACGGCACTGCATTCACACACACACACACACACACACACACACACACACACACACACACACACACACACACACACACACACACACACACACACACACACACACACGCACACACGCACACACGCTGCAGAGGAGCTGCTCTCGCTCCCTCGGCCATCGCTGCAGCCACACACACAGAGTCTGATAACTTAAGACAACATAGGGAACGAAACGGGAGCGGGACGAGATTCGGAGTCTTTCTCTCAGGATTTTGCAGGACAGGATTTTTTTGGGGAGGGCAGTCCCGTGATCAGGATGTGAAGGGAGTATTTTCGTGGGATCGGGATGGGATGGGAGCGACAATTGATTCCCGTGTCACCCTCTAATGTGTGTTCAAACGTGTTAATATGGACGGAGATTAGTTCTGCTACAGGAGCTAAAACTCTATGTGGACGGAGATCATATTTGTTTTAAAATACCGTTAAAAAATGAAATTGTAATAGTGGGGATGTAGCCTTAGCGGGCATTCAAGAACTCATGCTAACTGTTAACCTCAGCAAAGAATCAGGTGCAAACACAGAATTAAACATCTCATTGTATCAATGAACCTGGGCTATCATGCACTCATTACCAACAAAATAAACAAGCAGACAAATATACAAACCTTGCTGTATGGGAAAGTCATCCAGACTTTCAGCGAGGGCTTTAGTCCAATGACCAGAATCTGGTAAAAGAAAACCAAAAAGCAGAATCACCACAAACTTTACACACAGTTGGGTTGATAAGTAGAAGCTGGACGATGCACTGCGAACGGAACTGTGTGTGTTGTGTACCTTAGTGAGAGAGGCCATAGCCAGCAGAGAGTAGTGTGTGATGGGATGGTCTCTGAAGTCTGGAGGAGCACGCAACGGTTCAACACAGCAGACCTCACCTTTAGAACCACTGAAAAGACATCGAGAGTCACAGGACCGCATCCCCATCACCCTCCTAGAAAAAAAGAGAATAATTAACAGAAACATACAGAGAGTAATACAGGATAATGAGGGTAACATTAAGATGAAACAAGAACAGAGTAAGGAGATAATAAAAGGTAGAGGACAAATAAGGGAAAAAAGCAGCACAATGGAATCACACCGCTCGCAAATGTGAATTATAGATGCAAAGAGTGTTACCAACACATACATGACAAAGTAGAGTGAGAAACTTTTAGGCTTGAAAATAACTATCAGATGATATCAAAAAGAATGTATGTTAACTATTTTGCTTTACAATTAAATGAGGTTCTTTTGAGCATTTGAAAATGTTCACATGCGTCGCTCAGTCTCAGTGGAAGTGCATTGTGAAACAGACATTGTGTGTTTTTTCATTGGGTCAAAATTCTGTTGACACTATTAAAAAACTATAATGATATTGTCACAGGGGCCAAGTTACTTAATCATGAACAAAACAAAATAAGGGCACTATAAAAGGTGGGTAAGAGATAAAGTACAAAGAAATAAGAATGAAAAAAAAATGAAAACTTAAAACCAACAATACAGAGACTAAACTAAAGTGGGACGCCGCTCCTTGCGACCGTGCATTTGCACACACTGTGACACTGCGAATCTTCACCAATGAAAAAGGAACTCCCTGCTGGGTTCAACGATACACACAAAACTCTACATCAAACAGTTCATTAGTTGTGAAAAGGGGCGTGGCTAAATTATAGGGGGCAGGTCAAACCATCACCAATTAAAAAGGAACTCTCTTGAGTTCAATGATACCTCACACAAGACTCTACCTTAGATGGGTCAGCATTTATGAAAGTGGGCGTGGCTTAAGCATAGGGGGCGGGCCAAACCATGACCAATGAATAAGGAAGTCTCTGCTGAGTTCAATGATACCTTACACAAGACTCTACTTCATACAGTTAATTAGCTGTGAGAGGGGGCGTGGCTAAAACATCAGGGGCGGGCTAAACCATGACCAATGAATAAGGAAGTATCTGCTGAGTTCAATGATACCTCACACAAAACTCTACCTTAGATGGGTCAGCATTTATGAAAGGGGGCATAGCTTAAACAAAAGGGGCAGGTCAAACCATGACCAATGAATAAGGAAGTCTCAGCTAAGTTCAATGATACCTTACACAAGACTATGTCATACAGTTAATTAGCTGTGAAAGGGGGCGTGGCTAAAACATCAGGGGCGGGCTAAACCATGACCAATGAAAACGGAACTCTCGGCTGAGTTCAATGATAGCTCACACAAGACTCAGCCATAGATGGGTCAGCACGTATGAAAGGGGGCGTGGCTTAAGCATAGGTGGCGGGCCAAACCATCACCAATGAAGAAGGAAGTCTCTGCTGAGTTCAATGACACCTCACACAAGGGTCTACCTTAAACGGTTCAAATGTTCTGAAAGGGGGCGTGGCTTAAGCATAGGGGGTGGGCCAAACCATACATTTTCGCCAGACTTGATGCGCCCGCCAATTTTGGTGAGTTTTTGAATATGTTAAGCCCCTCAAAAAGCCAATTTACTTGCAGAAAATAATAATAATAATAATAATAATAATAATAACTAGAAAATTCAGGAAGAAATTTTGACAGCGTGCCTACTCCTTGGTGCACAGCCGATGTGCACAGCGATGTTAAGCGATTTCCCGAAGATTTCCCATTCAAGTCTATGGGACAATTTTGCGCCATTTTTTGCCGATTTCGTGAAAACCGTGCGGCAAATCTTTTTGAAAAGACATAGCACACCATTCCCGAGCATTACACACGTTTTGATGTATTTTGTGTGCACGTGTTGGCAACGCTCCGTGTAGTTACGGGCAGTGGTGTAGTCCAGGGTATACGCTGGTATACGGCGTATACCTACTTATTTTTCAGTCAGCATTGCGTATACCCACTTCTAAATCACCCTGATGCGCACCATTCAGTAATATCTGTGAGCCAGATTGCCAATTTTTTCCTCAAGGATAGTGAAGCCATGACCCACCCTCCTCTGCCTCTAATTGGCTGGTACTCGCTGCTTTCACTGATTAGATTGGTTAACTTTAGGCATGAGGACTGATGAGCCAATCAGAGGCAGAGTAGGGCGGGTCATGCCGAGGAAAATATCGCTAATACCTCAGGTGCCAGTGAAAAAAAAAAAAAAAAAAAAAACCTCAGGTGCCACTTGACTACGATAACGGCAGCAGACCAAACAACAGATGAAGAAATAACACAAGCGGCGGTGTGC
Organism: Zingel zingel; assembly: GCA_023566125.1. Taxonomy (NCBI): domain Eukaryota; kingdom Metazoa; phylum Chordata; class Actinopteri; order Perciformes; family Percidae; genus Zingel; species Zingel zingel. The sequence goes on along the minus strand of CM042326.1, from coordinate 7,044,467 downwards.
CACCCCAGTTGAGGGTAGACATAATTCTGAGGTAAGTTTTAAGGTGGTTTCCAAATGAATCATTATTTTAAACTACTGGCAAATTGCCAGTGGCAATATGACTGCACATTTAGAGGAGAAGAGATTTTGCCGCCAGTAGTTAGTGCGAGTCGGCTAGCTAACGTTATGAAGCTAGCTACGTAGATTGGGATAATGTGGGGAAACCGGGGCATTGTTGGTTTTCAGTAAGTGTTTAATCAACCCAGTTCATAAGAATTTCATAGCAGACCGATGAAACTGATTATCTCAATGTCTATGAAGCTTGTTTATTATTGTAAAGGTCTAAATTATAACGTTAGCCAAGTTACTTAGCCCTAAATTATAACATCAGCCAAGTTACTTAGCCCTAACTAACCTATATGATCTAGTTTAATTTTATAGTAGCTAGGCTGGTAGTTGATTTTTAAGTAAGTTAAAACACAAGAATGGGGACAAATAGCTTAAGATTCAGCCTAAAACAATATTGATGTCTAATCAGGCTGTCTTATATTGTATAGGGACAGATAACGATGAAAAGGAAGGGAGATACTGCTGACTTTTTTGTAAAGAGGCACAAATCAGGCCCAGATCAGGCCCAGGCAGACTCCACCCCTGAAACCAGCAGCCCTGGCAGCTCTCAACCGGGAGCTAGCCAGGCAAGTCAGTGTGAGCATAGACAAGGACCCAGTCTACCACCACCAGGTCAGAACATACAGGCAGTAAATTGCATCTCCAGTTTATTTAAAAGTGAAGCCTCACACTGTAACAAAAGGTGATTTTGACAGATTAAGCCTCATTTTGAATGTTGATTTAGCTTGTAACAATAGATGAATTTCTGTGTGATGTTATTTATTTTATTGCCGTTCTATTTATTTTGTCTGTATCCATGTTTGTTAGTTTTTTACAATGCTACTGTTATATAACATTTTGTGTTAAATTTGTTGTTTTTTGTTAAATAAACTCTCCCAAGTATTTCACTCACTAATCTCCTGTATGCTTCAGCTTTACTTGCTGAAAATATTTCCACTTGGTTATGCAGATTGTTAATGTAAAGAGGGGGACCCATGTCTTGCTGAGGACTATTGTGATCACAGGTGTGTGTGTGTGTGTGTGTGTGTGTGTGTGTGTGTGTGTGTGTGTGTGTGTGTGTGTGTGTGTGTGTGTGTGTGTGTAAAGGACCATGCACACGTACAGCTGTGGATACAGGAGTAGTTACATTGTTTGTTTATGCTTCGCAGGATGTCTGGTCTGTAGCAGTGTGAACTCCATTGGGATCGACAAGGAGCAAGGTGTATTGCTCTCAAGAGAATGGATGAACTTTGAAATTCAAAAAATGATGATATTCAATATTTGTAGCGATATTTATATATATATCTAACAAAGTATTCTATAAAAATAGTGTTCAGCTATTGAAAACCAAATAATTTCAATTTTATGACAATGCACTTTTAAGTTTATCTGATTGGTTTTGATGTTTGGAAGAGAATGATTTGTGTGTTTTATTTAAGATGAAATATGAACAAGGATGCATTGTCAACTTCAGATTTGAAGTATTTTATTTAAATAAATGTGCAAAAAATAATCGAAACACCATGTTTGCCTCATGATAAATACATTTTACATTCATCCAGGCTGCTTGTGTGACCAGTAGTAACTACAAACTGCTCCTAATCAAGTCATGATCATTTTATAATAGTGAGCAAGTAGAAATGACAGATTTTTGGGTAAACTAAATCATAGTCTTACATGTCACTGTTTCTAAAACAGGGCTTTTTTCTGGACTACTTTAAAAAAAAAAAAAAAAAAGTGAAAACCGAGTATACCCACTTCTCCAGGGACCACTACACCACTGGTTACGGGTACTAGTTACGGGACAAAAAACAGGCAGAATAATAATAATAATAATAATAATAATAATAATAATAATAATAATAACTAGAAAATTCCGGAAGAAATTTTGACAGTGTGCCTACTCCTTGGTGCACATCCGAATAACACTAGCTAAGTATTAATAAGGTACAGTTAATATCATTAGTAACAGCTGATCTAAGCTACCTTTACTCTGCTGTTTGACATGTCCTGTAAAGAGAGGACAGCACGGCCTACAGTATAGAGTCTTTATGATAGGAGCCTAGGAGGTGTGCGTGTAAGAAGTTGTTGCTATGGTGATTTCCACAGTGAGGGATGGGGAGACAGTATCCACAGCTGCACCCTCTGTCCCCCCTTCTGGTCTTCAACATTCCAGTCACATACACAGACAATGGAAAATATGAATGTGTGTGTGCGTGTGTGTGTGTGTGTGTGTGTGTGTGTGTCTGTGTGTGCGTGTGCGTGTGTGTAATTGTGTGTATCTGTGTGTGTGTGTGTGTGTGTGTGTGTGTGTGTGTGTGTGTGTGTGTGTGTGAGAATGTGTGAGAATGTGTGAGAATGTGTGAGAATGTGTGAGAATGTGTGTGTGTGTGTGTGTGTGTGTGTGTGTGTGTGTGTGTGTGTGTGTGTGTGTGTGTTAAAGTACTACACTACCCACAATACTAAGCATAACAGCAACGTCTCTGATTGGTGGAGATCACGGTTGCCAAGCAAATGTATAGGGAACCAGCAAAATAATTAATTTTTTCATTGTTTCTATCGACAGTTGGTATGAACAGAGCCAAAAGTTTACGTCCGATGGATTCCATAGTTACATGTCTGCGACCGGCACAAAATGTCCTACATTTTGAGCCAACAATGATGTATGAAGAGTGACAACTGTAGGTGACAGAGAAATTTGTTTGGAAAAAAAATCTGAGAATATTACTGCAGCTCCATGTTTTTTCATTGTTTCTATCGGCAGTTGGTATAAAGAGAGCCAAAAGTTTAGATCCTGTGGATTCCATAGTTACAAGTCTTCGACCGCCACAAAATTTCCTACATTTTGACCAGAGTGAAAGAGTGAAGACTGTATGGGAGAGAGCAGTTTGTTTGGAGAAAATTCAGAGAATCCTACCACAGCTCCCCACTCTGTCCTCCACTCTAACTGTGAAGATTCCGTCCCCATACACACACATTGGAAAATCTGAAACGGTCTGAAAAGAAGACGATACGTAAACTGTGATTTCGTAGAAACCGTACTTGATTTCCAAATGCCCATTCAGCCCAATAAAGGCCAAAGTCTTGTCTTCGGTTTAAACTTTTAATTTTTTTTTCTACATTAAAGTATGGCGATACAGCATGGCCCCAAAGAGGGGTTGTTTTGCGCGATGTTAAGCGATTTCCCGAAGATTTGAGCTACCTTTACAACACGGCCTACAGTAAAGAGTCAGCTATTGCAGCACATCGGCACATTGAATAATAATAATAATAATAATAATAATAATAATAATAATAATAATAATAAACAATAGTGTGCCGATTGCTGCTATAGCAGCACATCGGCACACTGAATAATAATAATAATAATAATAATTCCTTCAGTTCCAATAGGGCCTTCGCCGCTGTCGGCGCTCTGGCCCTAATTACAGCAATAAATATAGCTCCTTTTTATTTTATAGTGCACATTTTATCACAGGTAAACTCCATGTGCTTCACAATAAAGTCCATACGGCAAGAGACACAAGCAACTAGAATTACCGCCTTGCGGTTGCATGTCTTTGCCAACCAGTCAAGTTGCAGTTTACATCCATGTCTGGAGGGTGGTTTGGGGGTGGCAGTAGCTCAGTCTGTAGGGACTTGGCTTGGGAAGCAGTGGGGTGCCGGTTTAAGTCCCTGTGCGAATCAAGTACTGAGAGTGTGGACTGGTAGCTGGAGAGGTGCCAGTTTACCTTCTGGGCACTGCCAAGGTGCCCTTGAGCAAGGCACCGAACCCCCAACTGCATCTCTCCATTTAGTGCATGTACAGGGCATGTGTGTGTATTTCAGTGTGTGTAATAACTACAACAGAGTGAAAAAAATGTATTTTACGGGATCAATAAAATTGATCTTAATCTTAATGTCTGTCGAGATTCATATAGTAATATATGTAGTGAAGACTGTTTTGCATTGCATTTTTGAAGAAGATTATGATGTCACAGTGTTCTCGGTTATTGCCAAACATGCATTGTGTGAAGTTTTTTGGCATTTGATCATTTGACCTCCAAAAATCTAATCAGTTAATTCTCGAATCCAAGTGGACGTTTGTGCCAAATTTGAAAATATTCTTTCCAGGCAGTCCTGTGATATCACGGTATGAGAATGGGACGGACAGACAATCTGAGAACATAATGCCTCCTCGCCAGCGACAGCCGTGGCCGGAGACAGCCCTGCTACGCCCTGCAATGCTACTACCATTATTATTAGTCATAGTTCTATTATCTTTACTGTTACTATAATTGCCACTGTTCATCATGTGATTTCATTATACCCACTGCTATAAATATTATGAGTCATATTTCTGTATCCCTCCCCCTCTCACTAAAAGCCAGGGCCGGCCTGCCACCATACCAAATTTATATTAGGTTCACTCGATTATGGGCCTGGCCGATTCTGGGGGTTGTTTTTTGGCAATTTGCAGATTATCTGTATCTGTGTTTTATTTGACAAATAACCGATAAAGGTAATTCATTAAAAATTGCCCTACTTAGGCTCCACTACAGCTCTGTATTTCCATCTGCTCCAGTTTTACTCACCACTGAGCCACACTTAATGTCCCGCCCACAACACTATCTGATTGGCTAGATGTTATACAATTAATAGCCAATCAACACTCAGCCCCGCTGCTAATAGCCAATCAATACTCCTCAACCTCACTGCTGCTGACATACAGCAGCCTCGAGCAGCAGCGTCTCAGCTCCGGTGGAGTTGGTCGCGCTAAACTTGGAAGGTAAGGCTGCAGGAATTTCAGAAGTTAAAAACATTATAATCTTCCACACTAAAGTTTCAAAAACACCCGAATCCTATGATCTATTTCTATAATGGCAAGCCAGTCAAGTTATATCACTTAAAAAGCCAGAATAATGAACTTTTTTTCTGGTGATAATGTTAGCTTGAAGTGGCAAGTAAACCATTTGCATTAAAGGAGTTAATGAATATGGAGCGGTAGTTAAATGCTCAATTTTTAATTTGTTTCAGTGCAACAGGAACTTATTTAAGCTTCCACCCTGCAAATGGAACATTACTCATCCGTATGAGACAATGTTTTCACATGTTGGACTAGCAACAGGAAGGACAGTCTAAACCAGCTCCAAACATCACGGGTGTATGAGCGCTGATGGGTTCACCAACTGCTGTTGTACATACATAGTGCCTGAATGTTGATGTGGTCGCTTAGCGTTGGAAAAACAAAGTGAACAAACTAGAAATCAGTGACTATGAATCTTGAGCTGAACTAAATGAAATGATTCCAATCAGCAAAGTCATCCATGTAGTCCCCCTTGGATGGACACTATGTATGAAAAGTAAACCGTGCTTTTTCCACTAACCTCACAATAGAAGACAATGACACCTGTAACCATGGCCATATAATTTACTTTATTTTAAGGTCATTTACCTGAAAGCCAGCTCGAAAACTGATCCTCCACTGTCATTGCACACTGCAAGAGTTGGGTCATCTGTGAACTAGACAACAGGAAAATAAAAACATGGGACAGAAATCAGATGAAAATGATCAAGGATCCAACTTACCAATTTCTGAGGGTGTGTGACACTCACAAAGTTTGCTTTATTGTTGTGTGGGGAAAGAGTGTTGACTGTAGCCACATATAACCTGCCCCAGTAAAGAGAGATGGCTCTGTGTGTGTGTGTGTGTGTGTGTGTGTGTGTGTGTGTGTGTGTGTGTGTGTGTGTGTGTGTGTGTGTGTGTGTGTGTGTGTGTGTGTGTGTGTGTGTGTGTGTACCTTCACATGCAGTATAGCTGTCCCTGGAGGGTGGGCATCAGTGATTGTTCTCAGGAGCTTCCCACTGGCTAGATCCCACATTGTAATCTAATCATGCAGGGAGACAGAGCAAATTTTGAAGAAAATTTGGATCAGGGTAAGCAACTGAACAAAAACTGGCACCTGACAAAAATAGTTGGAGGAAATCAAGCCAAGTGACCAAAAAGGCATCAAATCATTTGTGATTTCAGCTGTTAATTATTTTTACTAGTGCAGTGCCCATTTGGAGTGTGTGCCTGTTCGAAATGGGCCAATTGCTTGGTTCCAGGATTACTTTTCACAACTTTATTGTGTAAATTCTCACAAACAACATGTGACAGAAATGCAGTTATGAAACACTTGGTTCCCAGTATTGCTGCTTGCAGTGATGTTGGGTGGTGTGCCCGTTCGAAGCGCTCTTAAGAACAACTCGTCTAATGGTAAATTCACGTACATCCATGGTGGCGGAGCTGCCAAGCAAGGCACTGGCCCACTACATGATGCGCCTGTAGGCTCGCTGATGCTCCTCAGTCAGAAGTGACAGAGAGAGGTGAGTGTGGCTGCCTCTAGAGAGAAAGACGACGCACTCTCCGGACAATACTGGCAATACAGAAAGTCAGTCGATTTGTCGCTAGTTGCTTTTTTAAACCTAATTGTTCCATTTATCCCGGCTCAGATGTAGCCGAAAAATAATTTGACTTCAAAAACCATGTACACACTGGCCGAAGTATTTTGATACCCAACACCAAGCCAAACATTTCCTCATTCCTGTGTGGACTAGCCTTGTGATAGTAGTTGAAATTGTTCAAAACCAAGTAAAATAAAAGTGATTTGGACAACCTGATACTTTGAGTCATAAACCATCAACTCTTTCAGAGCACCACACCACCTCATCACGACCACATGCCACAAAACAAACACATACTGTATGCAAACCATCAGTAGAAACCCTGTTGAACTTCAACAGGCTGTTGATAGATTTTTATTCAAGTCCTGAGTCCACCCTTTTGAACTTTTTAAAACTCCAACGACCTCCCAGTAAACAAGCCTATGATTGCACTACGTTTGTACATGTGTCTGAGTATATACCTGTCCTTTGGCAAACCCGCAGAGAAGTCTTGAGCAATCGTGGTTGATGCTGAGGGCAGAGACAGCTCCAAACTCTGCCCCAGTTGCCTTGGTACCCAGACAGAGCCGCAGAGCCTGATTGGTATCTGGAGAAGATGAAGAGGACATTTACAGTAACTGCTGAAAAAGGGGTGCAGACTTTAAAAAAGGTTTGGATGGTAAAATGAATATAAAAAATAAGCGTTTACACGTCAATACCAAAACACAACAAACTGGTACCAAATGAAGAGGTGTAAATGCAATTAAAACTGCCACTGCAAAAAACAAACAAATCAAACAACAAAGCATGCACCAAAGTAGCTTGGCCAAACCAAAATGGACATGAGCGGTGACGCCTCACAGTCAGTCAGGTTGAATACAGAATGAACAACATTAAGCATGAGTGACCCATCTGATAGGGATGTTCATACCTTTTCCTGCCCGGGCATCATTATGTCAGCAATATAAAGAGACATGGGTCAGCCCTGCTGAGACCTCAGCCCCATTCAAATCCCAGTCAAAACACAAACATCACAGTATTAAGACTCATTCATTTTGTATCTTTGGAGACCAAAATCTCTTTAAATTAAGAGCAGTTTTGGCTGACAGAGAGATTTTTTTACACTAAAATATGGCTTTGGCTTATTATCACACTTGTAGTGTGTTTTTCTGGTTACAGATATTAGTCCTCAGTACTTCTCTACTCTTTCTGCTTACCAATTAATATGTATGTATTATGTACACACTGCTCAGGCTGCTCTGACGCATTCTCTATTCCAATTTGAGCACTGATAACTGCTTCTGCAAATACTACTCATATAACTGATATGGCTGCTGATTAACACTTATGACTCATGCTTTTATTGGTAATACTGCTGCAACCTACTCATTTTATCATGGCTACACCTAAACTGTATACACTAATACCATTACAACTATGTTACTGAAACTACCGCTATGAATGCCAGTGACATTATTTTTACTGACAATGTACTCCTCTTTTTTATTTATTACTGCTTTTTTATTTATTACCGCTTACTGTGAGCGGATATTGATTAATACAATCCTGAAATTGATCATTTAAAATATACTTCAAAGTTTTGGGGGGTCAATTCTTAATGGAAACATTAACCTGGTGCATTATAGAAAATATTTGAGGGTTGCTTCTTGCTTATACAATTTACATCATAAGTTCTCTGAGAATCTGAGCAGTGGGGTCAGTATTGCATTCGCTTTACAAGAGAGCTGAGACGGAAGGTAAAGCTCTCGATCTACCGGTCAATTTTCGTTTCCACCCTCACCTATTGTCATGAAATATGGGTCATGACCGAAATAACTAGATCACGAGAACAAGCGGCCAAAATGAGTTTCCTCAGGAGGGTGGCTGGCATCTCCCTTAGAGATAGGGTGAGAAGCTCAGTCATCCGTGAGGAACTCAGTAGAGCCGCTGCTCCTTTGCGTCGAAAGGAGCCAGCTGAGGTGGTCCTGAGTGCCTCCCTAGGGAGGTGTTCCAGACACGTCCAGCTGGGAGAAAGCCTTGGGGAAGACCCAGGACTAGCTGGAGAGATTATATCCCTACACTGGCCTGGGAACGCCTCGGGATCCCCTGGTTAATGTGGCTCGGGAAAGGGAAGTTTCGGTTACCCCGCTGGGACTGCTGCCCCCATGACCCGACCCCAGATAAGCAGTTGACAATGGATGGATGGAAGTTCTCTGAGAATCTCCTTTATATCGAAGCAAAATGCATATTGTAACAGAAATGTGCTACGACTAAGATTCACTGATACTACCATTACTTACTAAATTACTTTTAACTTCTATCTGTCCTTTAAGTACAGATTTTCTTTCAATTCCATAAGCTATAAACAAAGCACTTTAAAATAAATCTAAATTAGAAAATTCACTGTGTGCGAAGCCCTATACTGAGGGATTATACAAACCCCAATTCCAATGAAGTTGGGACCTTGTGTAAAGCGTAAATAAAAACTGTATACGATTTGCTAATCCTTTTCAACCTATATTCAATTGAATACACTACAAAGGTTTTTAATGTTCAAACTGATTAACTTTTTTTTGTTGCAAATATTCACTCATTTTTAATTTGATGCCTCAAAGTACAGGAATTTAAGGATTTCATCATCTACAGTCCATAATATCATCAAAAGATTCGGAGAATCTGGAGTAATCTCTGCATGTAAGCGGCAAGGCAGAAAACTAACATTGAATGCATTACAATGTCATGTAACATTGAATGCCTGTGACCTTTGATCCCTCAAGCTGCACTGCATTAAAAACTGACATCATTATGTAAAGGATATTACCATGTGGGCTCAGGAAACCTTTGGAAAAACCATTGTCAGTTAACACATGTTAAAACTTTACCATGCAAAGTGAAAGCCATACATCAACAATACCCAGAAACACCGCCAGCTTCTCTGGGCCCAAGCTCATCTGAGATGGACTGACAGAAAGTGGAAAAGTGTGCTGTGGTCTGAAGAGTCCACATTTCAAATAGTTTTTGGAAATCATGGACGTCATGTCCTCCGGGCCAAAGAGGAAAAGGACCATCCAAATTGTTATCAGCGCAAAGTTTAAAAGTCAGCATCTGTGGTGGTATGGGGGGGTGTTAGTGCCCATGGCATGGGTAACTTGCACATCTGTGAAGGCACCATTAATGCTGAAAGGTACATACACGTTTTGGAGCAACATATGCTGCCATCCAAGCAACTTCTTTTTCAGGGACGTCCCTGCTTATTTCAGCAAGACAATGCCAAGCCACATTCTGCATGTGTTACAACAGCATGGCTTCATAGTAAAAGAGTGCGGGTACTAGACTGGCCTGCCTACAGTCCAGACCTGTCTCCCATTGAAAATGTTTGGCGCATCATGAAGCGCAAAATATGACAACGTAGATCCTGAATTGTTGAGCAAATGAAGTCATACATTAAGCAAGAATGGGAAAGAATTCCACCTACAAAGCTTCAACAATTAGTGTCCTCAGTTCCCAAACGCTTATTGAGTGTTGTTAAGAGGAAAGGTGATGTAACACACTAGTAAAAATGCCCCTCTCAAAGATTTTTTGGATTGAATTGCAGGCATCAAATTCAAAATGAGTAATTATTTGATTTGATTATTTGTTATTATCAGTTTGAACATTAAATATCTTGTCTTTGTAGTGGATATATTCAATTGAATAGAAGTTTAAAAGGATTTACAAATCTTAGAAGCTAGAAGTAGCCTCATTTCATGGTCAGTCAATTCATGTGCGTATTGCTCGACAAAACGCAAACAAATACTCTGTTTTGTAGTGGTACCCTGTGAACATAGTAGGCCACTAAGTCCTTACCCTCCTGTGGACGCCCTGTACAAATAATTGACACCAGTTTTAAAAGGTTCAAACAAAAGAAGGCGTACATTTTTAATCACTACGGTCCAAGCCTTTCTCTGTGATAAAGTGCTGACGAGGTCCGGGAACAAAGGGGGGAGCTGATACTGGACAGGAGATAAGGAGGGAGTCAACTGGCGCCTAAAAGTCCTGATTACCTGAGTCAATAAAACTCGGTGTGTGACTTCACTACCACATCCTGCCTGAAACCTGGACCAACAATCTGTCAGCACCAACAACTGGTTTTGACTTTTCTCAACTCTGCAGATCATACAAAAAGGTAAGAACACCTTTGTTAATACTTTTAGATATTAGACATTCAGATTGTGGGCTAATGTTGCTAATATTTACTGACATTTATTTCCACATGGACATGTTTTTATCTATTTTTAGATTTAGTCGTAGTCTTAGTCCTGAGATCAAAAGTTAATGTGTTTTTAGTCATGTTTGATGACTTCATCCTTCTCATCCATCAACATTTTAGTGTAGTTTTAGACATCCATTAATTTAATTTAAAACCATTAGCTTCTGTCATAGCAGTTGCTGATCTTACAGAGGTCCACAAAATAAAAGTCCACATAAAACATAAAAGCAGGGTTCAAATAAAAGAAATTTAAATAGAGGAACAAAACAGTAATTGTAATACAACACAACCAAATCAATAACAGAAAATTATCAATACTATCAATAAATAGCACATAATATACACAAAATAAAGCAAAGAGTGCGAACTCTGTGAAACAAGCAGAACAAATTGACAAATGATTACAATTATACAGCCACATTTAAGTCAAAATTCCTGTATAACTGTATTTTTTAAGAAGTTGGTCTTGGCTCTAGGAATAACTAATTGTTGTCTATGCACAAACGGAGGGGCATATACAACTTTATTGAGAGTTCACATCGAAAGTCCTGTTGTGTTCTCAAGCAGCGCCGCTCAAAAGAAGAAATAAAAATACACACAGAGCTAGACAACAATTACACATATAGTACAAAGATGAAGACATATCAACAGCCATGGCAAAGAAACATGTTTCAAGATAGACTCGGATCAAGAATGGCAGCAAACTGATTTTGGTTCAACAGGATAGACTGATGTATAAAAGAGTTCTTAAGCCTGTTGTATCTAAACGAAGGGACTCTAAATTGCCTGTTAGAAAGATATGTTAGAATATGTATGTGATTTACCAGCACACTCTTCAAGATCTGAAAAAGATTTAGATATACTTAAAAATATGAATTTTCTCAAGAAAACCAGCTGATGGGACTGTAATCTGGCTTCAACTGAGAGCCCAGACAGTATGTAATGGACACTACCACCACCACCACTACTACTACTACTACTACTACTACTACTGTTAACAGTGAAGTCTAACCTTATTATGGGATAGTTGAAGTTTATAGAGATCCTTCTTAGCAGCAGACCTACCACATAAAAATTTTTTTAACTCCTAATAATTTGAACTTTATCTAGTTTGAAGCCTTGTATAAAGAAGCAGAGCTAGGGAATTCATTCTTTCTAATTATAATTGATTTATATGTAAATATATATAAATGCAGTCCATTTAGATTTAGATACAAACAATAAACACATCAATCAACAAAGCATAGATGATTGATTCTGACAAACTGTCTCTCTGCTTCACAGATGCTGAATTAACTGAAATGATTCTGTGTTGTCTGTAGTTCACAGCCAGCCTCTTCCCCCACCACATCTCATCACAATGCCTCATCGCCTCTGCTCTGTTGAGATTAACAACAACTCTGGCTGCTACACTCTCGCCAACCCAAGGTAATGCATTGCTTTTGTACTTCACTTTTTCTGAAGGTATTGAAAGTACATTTTTAACCACCAGTTCCCTGGTTGTATTAGTTGTATTTTGTAACCGCAATCACAAACACTGCCGCCACCCACTGACAGCAAGACTATAATACACAGCAGCAACAAGAAAGTCGTATAGATAGTTATGGAAATGCTGTAGGCTAGTCAGTGTGTGACAACAAAAATAAATAAAGCATCTTCACTACTTTGTCAACAAACATGTTGCATTTAAAGAACAAAAAACAGAAAGTAAATAAAACAAGTAAATACAAAATAAAAACATTCAACAGCTTGAAAAAAAAAAAAAAAAAGTACACTGCAAAATCCTACACAACCAGAGAAGTATCTTAAAAACCGATAAACATGCCTGGACGTATGATTTACTACAGACAACCACTACATGCACCCACACACTACTCTGCTTTCCTTTTAGTCAGACAGAGGTCTTCATCAAGTCCAGAGGCCGGTACTATGAATCAAGCTCAACATGCCCTGGATTTATTTCAGTTACCCGGCATAAACCTAACCTAAGAACCGCGGTCCCAGCTTAAACTGTGTCATGATGGCAGTTAACAACTAGTTCAAGGTAGCTTAACGTTACAGTGTGTTTGAGCTGCCCAGCTTGCCTACTTCTCTGAAGTAAATGACACATGGAACACTTTACGAAACCCCTGTCTGGTCTGAGTCAGCTTTTCCTGGTTTGGACCCTTTAGTTCCAAAGAAGGCAAATCCTAATGCTTCAGCATATACAAACCCCAATTTCAATGAAGTTGGGACGTTGTGTACAACGTAAATAAAAAACAGAATACAATGATTTGCAAATCATTTTCAACGTATATTCAATTGAATACACTACAAGGACAAGATATTTAATGTTCTAATTGGTCAACTTTATTGTTATGAAGCGCAAAATACGACAACGGAGACCCCGGACTGTTGAGCAACTGAAGTCGTACATCAAGCAAGAATGGGAAAGAATTCCACCTACAAAGCTTCAACAATTAGTGTCCTCAGTTCACAAATGCTTACTGGGTGTTGTTAAAAGGAAAGGTGATGTAACACAGTGGTAAACATGCCCCTGTCCCAGCTTTTTTGGAACGTGTTGTAGGCATAAAATGAAGTCATGAAATAAAGAGTGAATTTTTGCAAAAAAAAACAAACAATAAAGTTCATTAGTCTGAACATTAAATATCTTGTCTTTTAGTGTATTCAATTGAATATAGGTTGAAATGGATTTATAAGTGGAATGCTCAGCTGTGTGTATGTCACATTACTGCAAGACTGTTAAGCAGTTGAGATAACAGACTCTTTGTGTGTGCATTCACATGCTTGTTGAAAAGACACAAAAACCTACCAGTGAATGTAAACATCAATGGTATGATTTGGAAAGGAAGATTTCTGCAAGAACCTGTCTGATATGATGCGCCTCTCTGTGTTCAGGGTGTTCACTGAGAGCGGCTGCTGTGAGGTCCCTCTGCCACCGATGGTGGTTCCCTACTCCCCTGCCAGCGCATTGTTCAAAAAGAACACGGGCAGTGCGACCGGGGCTGTCGGCGTCTTCACCTATGATCTTTTCAACCCCAACCTCAACGACTACAACCACGTCATGGCCGTCATGTTCTCCGTGCCCTATGACCGAAACCTCTACTCCAACTGGTTTGCTGTGGGGATCCTTGACAGAGGAAACAACTGTGACTACAATCTTTATGATATGATGTATAATGGAAATGAAAATAATTTTGTAAGAGCAAAGGCTGATGGCTCCTGCATTTCTTATCAGGGTGATTATGCTATTGTCAGTGCTTCCATGTCAGACTCCGGTGAAGCAGTCCTGAGGGTGGATATCAGTGACACTGGCATGTATTAAGTCAGAAGAAGGAAGATCTTACTTTTGTTATGCAAGCCATATGAGATGATCAGTCATTTTAATAAAATATTTCAGTATGTGTGAAGCTCAATCAACTGACACAGTTCGTCACTAGCTGAAATGGTGGTTACTTTCATTTGTAAATGTCCTCACCACATTTTATTATCCAATATTTATTTTGATTATGATTACTATTTCCCCATGTTATATAACTGGCAGCACATAAGGCCTGTTGTGGGAGGAACATCAGGGCAGTATTTAGAGTATCCTCAACATTAAGAAAGTTTTAACTTTGAAGTTTATATTTATTACGTATGTATTCTGCATTACTTTTTACATGACTGTGGGAGGACAGCAGAGCACCCAGAGAAATCGCAAACTTTTTTTAGGGCGCATTCAGACCAAAGCAAGCAATTTGCTGCAGGGTTGTACACTGCTGAGAGTGTAACTTAAATGGCCTATTTGTGTGGCATCTTGTTGTGTTCTTTAGCCCCCAATGTATCACAAGTAGACCTTATAATTTACAATTATTGTTTCCGTCAGATTGTTTTTATGATTCCATCATTTCCAACCGCACTTGAAGGCAGCTTCCTTTCGCAGAGAAAGAGAAAAAGAAAAGAGATGAGCGACTGTGCTTTGTGTTGGAGCTTTTTGCAGGAAACAGTCAGCTGTTGTTACACACAACTCCAGTTCAGTGCTTGGGTTTTTTTTTGTGGCAGCGATAGAGGCAGTGATGTTACATGTTTACTGTAGGGGACTCTCACATCGCCTCAAAACCAACTGACAAGTCTGATCACCGGTTCCATGATTGGCCATCGCAGGGTGTTTTTTTTTGTATTATATCATGTTTATTTCTGCTGTAAAGTTGGGCGTTTTAAACGGGATCTATGGATATTGACTTGCCTTTGGAGTGAGCCTCAAGTGGCTATTCAATGAACTTGGTACTTCTGTGTTGGCTTTATTTCTCAGCACTGGAAGTTGCTGCTTGACAAGCTTTGCTACGGTTACCTAACTCTACTTTTGGGTTTTAACAGACCCCAAGAGAAAAAGCCAAGAGAAGGGAAACATTAGTTTGTCCCAAAATGCCTGTTTTGCACCCATACATACATGGATTGTTCTTTAAAAGAGAACATACCATCAACTATAGGCTTGTTTATAAAGGAGACTCATTGTTTTGGTGATGACATGCATTCATACATATGACTAAATGTTATTGTTAATAATAATCTTAAATTGAAACAATTTATTCTGTTAGATAAGGAGTTTCTAATTAAGTACCATATTAGTTAGGCAACCTCAATTTCTCACACTCTTTTTATAAACATGACAACATTCTCTTCATACTCAGCAAGAGCAACAACATCAGCAACATGCAACAGAATACTTACCATTGCCTCTCCACAATGTATGCACTTTTTATTAATACAATTGGAAGTGAAGCATTGTTTTATAGTTTAAGACTATGATCTAGACCTGCTTTATGACAAATAACTGGTAACTACACTCGATTAGCTTAATTTACACGGTTGCATTATAAAAAGTAAAAAATGTGAAAATATAAGTTATATCACTGTCTATATAAAGAGTGTAATCAAGTTTAGACTCACCAAAGACCAGAGCCAGACCATGAGACGTTCCTACAGCAATCACACCTGCCACAGTCTGATCCAAAAAAAATAAAAAAATAAAAGGTACAGCTTAGAGTTAATCAGAGGAAGTCAGGAAAAGCTAAACAAAAGCAAAACACCATCAAATAATATCAAACATTCTGCCTCCACCAACACCCACAACCATGAACCTACCTGTGGGTGTACTTTATAGTAATAGTGGTTGCTCTTTTGAACAATCTTTCAGTAGCAGTATTCTCATTGAGCTGCATTTTTATAAACTATGAAACGTCTTGCAAATGTACCCAACCTCACATTCTGTTTCTGCTTTGGTGCTGCATTTGACACGAATGACCACCACATCCTATTACAGAGACTGGATCATTTATTTGGTATTAAAGGAACAGTACTAAGCTGGTTTAAGTGCTTTTTATCAGATCAATCTTAGTTTGTTAACAACAAATTTTGTGCTTGGATCAATTATATTCACCTGATAGTTGCTTCCTTTAGGCAATATTATACAGAAACACTCCATAATGTTTCATTGTTATTCAGATAATACCTAATTATATGTATTGATCAAGCCAGAAGAAACCATTCAGTTAGTTAAACTTCAAGCATGCATTAAGGACTTAAAAACCTAGATGACCTATAACCTATGAAGTCAGGCAAAACTGAAGGTAATGTACTAAGATAAGCTTCCTTGGTAACACTTTACAATAATGGTACATTAATTAGCATTAGTTAATGATGTTCCCCTGCTGCTGCCCACTGATCCTATGTATAGGATGGTTTAAATGAAGAGGACAAATTTAATTTCAATGCATGTAGGTGCTGAGTAATTACAATAAAGGAAGCGGTAACACTTTACAATAAGGGTACATTAATTAGCATTAGTTAATGCATTAATAAGCATTAACTAACCATTATTAATGGTTGAATAAATTGTTTAACATGTATTAACAATGATCATGTTGGCTAAGGTATTAATTGATGCATTATTTACCATTAGTTGATGACTTAACTGTTAATCACAGTTAACTAAAGGTGTCTATTATACCATTAGTTAATGCAGTAACATGCCTTGACTTACTATTAACAGTTAAGTTGTCTATTATATCATTAGTAAATGCAATATTAAGCCTTGACTAACTATTAATAACTAATAAATGTGTCTCTTTTACCATTAGTTAATGCAGTAACAAGCCTTGACTAACTGTTAATAACAGCTAACTAAGGTGTACATTCTTACATTAGGTAATGTACTAAAAAGCCTAAACTGGAAATGAAAGCTAACTGAAGTGTCCAAGTAATCCCTTAGTTTATGTTAATTAAGGTATTTCCTAATATTACTTGGTGGTTGATAAAGATGTTTGATAGCATGCATGTCTTACAATTCACGGCCAAGCCATGTCATTATGAAAAAACTGTTTTTATTGTTTATTTACGGGTTATGGTTGTCAACATACCTTTGTCCACTATATTTGTCCATCCTCCAACGTATGACTTAATTTTGGTAGAGGGTGAGATCAGTGAAAAGACACCATAGTCTCCATGCAGAGGTTTGCTTCTTCCTTTGTCTCCATGTAGACATTAACTTAAAGCCCAACCTATATAAATTATTGTGCATGCTATATAAACATTACTTATCCTTAAATGTTCACTTGATTAATGTATAATAATAATACTGAATAAGCATTACTAAACTATAACTAAACAGTTATTAATGCTGTTTTGTAGCCTTATTGTAAAGTTGACAACACATGCACCTTAACTAACACTTAGTAAATGTATAGTAATACTGAATAAGCATTACTAAACCATAACTAAACAGTTATTAATGCTGTTTTGTAGCCTTATTGTAAAGTTGACAACACATGCACCTTAACTAACACTTAGTAAATGTATACACATTTATACATTTACTGTTAAATGTTGCGTTTACTTTACACAGCAGCAGCCATTTTCCCGTTGCCATGGGAATGTTTTTAAGTGACGCAATTACGCGACGTGAACATCATCGAAAAGCTGCAGACCCGTGATGAAGCCATGATAAAACCGCAGTTTTTGCAAGTTCCCGCAATTTCATTGCATAAAATTGCATAAATATCCCGCATATTCCATCGCATTTTTTAAGAAAACGTGCCGCATAATCAAGGACTTTTGCCCGCAACAATCACAAAAAAACTCAGCATTTTTCTGGAAGGACTGACTCTATACAGAAAGGCCCGGTCTGGGATCGAACCCATTACTCAGCAGTACTTTCTTGCTGTGAAATGACAGTGCTAGCCACTGAGCCACCATGCTTGGCCCTGTGGTCTTGTTGATACTTGGCCCTCCAAAACTCATTATCTAATAATATAGCTACTCTGGATGCCATTGCCCTGGCCTCCAGAACCACCGTAAGGAACCTTGGTGTTATCTTTGATAGGATATGTCCCTAAACACACATAAAACAAACTACATGAACTGACTGCTTTCACCTGCGTAACACTGCAAATATTAAGTACATATGGTCTCAAAAAGTGTGCTTTCTTGCCTTGCAGGTTTCCATGGATCAGGGTTGCGCCTCGGGCACAGCGAATATTTCACTCTTTCATATTCACTGCTACTATTATTATTACTATTAGGTCTGTTCTGTATTGTACACACGTCTCTATTGCAAGTATGTCCGTCCTAGGAGAGGGTTCTCTCCCGAGTTGTTCTCCCTTATGATTTTTCCATAAAATCCATGTAAAAAGTGTTTTTCTTTGGGAGTTTTTACTTATCTGATGGGTTCAAAGGAAAGAGGGTGTTGTATGTTGTACAGACTGTAAAGCCTTCAACGGCTAATTTGTGATTTGTGATATTAGGCAAACATTGACTTGCTACTCCACTACATATCTCACTATTTTCACACTACAGTTCAGAGTTCTATGTAAATGCTGTGTCTTCTTTCAAAAATATGTTCAACTTTGCTTTTTGTATTGTTTTGTAAAGCCTTCTTACACTGGTCTACAGTAGTGTTTGTAGTTGATAAAAATTATAATAAGCAATTCAAATGAATGCAAAAACCTTGATTGTGGGTTTGAATTGAATTTTGGTTGACATTGCATGTCACAAGCCCTCTTTCTCCATTTATTTCCAGTCATTCTATCATCTGTTGATATAGGCAAAATGCCAAAAGCAACACCTTAAAACTTATATTTATTTACCATGTCTCTTGTATATAGCCTCCTTTGAAATTATAAATTGCTAAAGTGCCCTATGAAACATAGTCAGCCATCAAAAGTCAGAGTTATATTGTGTCTTACCAAATTTGCCTTTAAAGTAATAACATCTATCTAGGTTTAGTTGAATTCATTGTTGAATAAAATAATACTCACTATAGCAGTTGGCAGTCCAGCATCCACTTTGTCCTGAGGAAAACATGTTTTTATTAGAATTGATTAATGTACTGCAACATATGCAAAATTCTGAAGCTAGTACAAAAGGAAAGACTTTAGTTACAGTAATAAAAAGTAGTAATATCAAAAACACTAAAAACAACACAGTCAGGTTTTGTGTGCGTGTGTCTTACAGCAGCAGAGACAATCTGTGCAGAGATGCCCTTCAGCAGGCTGTGTCGAAGAACAGACCCATGAACCGTAGCATTCAGATCCATTGTCCTCCTCCTTCTTCACACATATACATGTCCACACACAGACACAAACACACACAAAGAAGACATTTTCTGTTTAATTACCTTGTACATGGAAAGACAAGAAGGTATGCACCAAAAGTAAGTGTTTGTGTTGTTGGCTGGTGGTCACATCTTAGAAGGTAAATTCAGCACACCAGCTTAATGCTCCGAAAATGTGGCCTTCCTCAGGTGTGAGGAACCTGACACCTTCCTTCACCTTCCTTGAAATTCCAGTTTTTGTTGGTGCGATCACTTTAAGCTGTCTTAAGATAGCAATACGCCAAGAATTCACCTGAACACACTTCCCTGTAAGACCAGCACTTCCATGGGAGCAAAGATGCATTTGCTATTTAAACAACACTTGCGTCAGCAACCACATGGATGTGCACAACATCGTCTTTTTTGAACTGGTGGTCACTTCTTAACTGGACTATTTTATGGTTAGTTGGCTAATGCTTGTTTTGCTTTGGTTGCTGAAGCAGCATCTGTATGGAGTCTTTGACTTACTGTCCAGAAAACTACACACCCTACAGATGTCTCCAGCTTTGCACTATTAGTAAAGCACCGTGTCACAAACTAACCCAGAGTGTTCACACACACTTAAACAAAAGGTTCTAAATAAAATATATTTCTAACTTAAGCCCATAGTACTTAAAACATTCAAATATATTTTACATTATATTTTATTTTTAAATATATTTTTCCAGGCATGTACTCTGATGTTAGGGTGTACTTTAGGTAAATTAAATTGCATTTATTTTTCAATGTAATATTTAATTTGAATTATTTAAAATCTCTATCTAATTAAGAAAGCTTGTTTTTTAGATTGTTATACATAGTTAGGGCTGTCACTTTTTAGTTGCTCTACAATGACAACATATCTGCAGACTCACCTGCTAGCTTGCCACCCAAGTGAGGCAACGGAGGCACCACAGATGAGCGAATCACTAGGAATAAAAAGTGTGGTACAAATTAAAAAAGTTAAAATTAAAAAAAAACGAAGTTAATATTCTTGTTTGAGTCATATTGGAATAGTATATATATATATATATATATATATATATATATATATATATATATATATATATATATATATATATATTGTATGTCATCTATTGAGTATGACTGATGTGTTTCTAATAAAATAAAAATTGCAAGTCATATAACGAGAAAATTTGATTGCTGGAAGAATGTGATGTTAGACTGGTGTAATGAAGCCTAAAGTTAATAAAACAGTGAAAATGATGTTGTCAACAACATTATTAGTTTTTTTTTAGGGCGGGATATTTCAAATTTGATTAAAGGGGAACAATGCAGTTTTTTTTAACTTAATTTACGTTAACTGAACAGCTTCGGAGTCATTGGAATGGTTATATTACTTTTTTTCGGGTTGAATGGTGGTCGTCTCGCTTCCCCCTAGCGCCTGTGAGCGGAAAAACCACCCTCGCAACTTTGGGCTGGCGGGCCACCGGCCTCAGCGTCAGGAAGTTCTGTTACGGGCTAGTAGCTAGCTAGCTAGCTAGCTAGCTAGCGGAGCTGTTAGCATAATTGGTGGACATGGCTCTGTATGTTCGCCGGCTTCTTTGAAAACAAATGTACATGACCAGAGGGAGAAGATGGGAGGGGCGAGAGTCGCCAACGAGTTTTTACGACAGTGTTGCCAAATATCTATTTCGAAGCTGTAGGGGGAGCTCTATAGAGAAACCTGGGAGCAAAAAGCAAGAAAACAGCGAAGAAATTGCCAAAACTGCATAGCGCCCCTTTAAAATGTATTATTACAAAAAGCCCTAGAGTAAGTTAGTAATTATATAAGTTTATATATTTAGCATCTTTCAAGAGTACAATAAATGTTGCAACAGATATAAAACACAGACTCCAGAAGAGTAAAGCAACATAAATGCCGCGGTTGCCCAAAGGGATGCACAAGGAGTGTGTGCGTGTGTGTGTGTGTGTGTGTGTGTGTGTGTGTGTGTGTGTGTGTGTGTGTGTGTGTGTGTGTGTGTGTGTGTGTGTGTGTGTGTGTGTGTGTGTGTGTGTGTGTTCGTTTAACTGTATTTGTGGGGTCCAAAAACCGGGAGTCCAGTATACTTGTGGGATCCGACCAGCCTTGTGGGCCCCAAAATGCTGGACCCCACAAGGTTAAAGGGCTGTTTGAGGGTTAAGACTTGGTTTTAGGATTAGAATTAGGTTATGGTTAGGGTAAGGGTTAAGGTTAGGCATTTAGTTGTGATGGTTAAGGTTAGGGTAAGGGGCTAGGGAATGCATTATGTCAATGACGGGTCCCCACAAAGATAGTGAAACGCACTGTGTGTGTGTGTGCATGTGCGTGTGTGTGTGTGTGTGTGTGTGTGTGTGTGTGTGTGCATGCCGTTTAAGATGTGCTGGGTCTCCACTGTCCGAGCTGGCCAGAGAGGAGGTGTCACAGGAGTGAGCATCCATGTTATCTGTGTTTAGCACGCAGGTATCCTCTAACACAAATGGTTCCTCCTCATCCTCCAGCTGCAGATACCACATAGGACAAAAACAAAACACATCAGCTAGGCACCAGGGGCCTGTTGCACAAAACCAGGATAAGGGATTAAGCCGGGATATTCAAGTTATCCTGGATGAATTTAGCTTTGAGTTGGTTGCACAAAAGCAAGTTGAATTAAACCCAGCCAAGTAACCATGGAGATTTATTCTTTGCAGCTAGCCTGCTCCAGAGCAGGCTAACAGCCAGGCTAAGATTAATCCTGGAGTCTGATGTGTTAAATCAGCTGCCGCTCTGATCCAAAACAAACGTGTTTAACAGTTATTCCGTTGTCTTCTGAATGTGTTCTGCTTTATTTTTTATTAACATGCATTAGCCTACTTGTCCCTACTGCTGTCACAAGTTTGATTTAAAACCTACTATTGCAGTTGTTTGGATGGTAAGAAATGGTTGCACTGGCACCGGAGATAAAGTGGGACAATGCGGAGGAAATGGGCTTTTCCTCCGCTGCTCTCCCCATGAATTTGCCCCGTGCAACGTGGAGAGGCGGGGGGAGGCAGGGGGAGGTAGGAGGATCCTCCCACACCGTACAGCGGACTCTAAAGGAGACTTTTAGCGTCAATAACGACGACAATGGCACCTAACGTCCGTATTTTACGAGATGGGAGTGAGAATGTGTTGGAATGCCACAAATCTTCTTAATCTTTTCATTTTGGTGTTGTCACGCATATTGAAGTCACTTACTTATTTTTCTAGTTTTTGTCCAGTCATGGTTTGTTTTGTATGAACATTAATTGTAGAAAGATATTTAGATTTAGACATAACTTATAGAGATTTGTGCATATGGTTGTAAAACATATTCTCACATGAATAATTGTTTGAAATTAAGCCTAGTCCTTAGAGTAAATTGACCGAGGAACATGAATTCCCTCTGCTCACTTTTAAGGCAAAGTAGGTAAAACAGATAGGCTTACAGCAATAAAACAAACACATACAACAAGCATATTAAAAGCAATTAAAACAGAGTGTACAACTTTGTAAAAATGTTGGAGTGACTAGTAGGCCCCAAGTAGATCTTTTTAAATCCTTACGCATTCAGTCGGTCCACTATTGTCTGTTGGGCTTCTTTTCTCTGTCTGATAACAGCCGTATTTCCCTTTTTGCATATTGTGTTTCACCAACTCGTAATTTTCCATTAACCGCTGCTGCTCAGCGGGTTAAAGATATGCCGCACGCATCTTCTCCATTTCTGCATCAGTAAACCTGTGATCGATACCGTGGTCTATTTAAGAAAGCCGTGAACGTGCACTTATCCCAGCTATCTACACCTGGCTTGACATAGCTTCACCTTCTCATCCTTGCTTGGCAAACGTGCAACCGATTAAGCCGCGATGAGCGGACCACACTAAGTCAGGCTGCGCTTTTTCAGTTATCCTGGATTTCTTAATTCTACTTTTGTGCAACAGGCCCCTGAAGGACAACAAAACAAAAACACTTCAGCTACAAGGCTCTCCTACATCCATAGTGGAGGGGGTCCACAAACAAATGTTTACCTGATATCAAACTACTTTCTGTATCAGTAAGAACCTTCTACCTGTCCAGGGAATTCCCCATATATTCATTGCTAAACTGATGTTAAATTTGCTTCCGCCGTTATCTTCTCAGTATCCCAAACAACTTCAGTCTGTTTAAGCCAATGGCCTAAACTTTATCCTGGGTTTTAACCACTGTAACTGCTAAAAGATGCTAAGCCCATTTTTATCAGTTTATCACTTGTCCCAGGGCCAAACTTGAATATAAGAAAGAAATTAAGTACAAACTTGGTTATGACCTCAAGTCTGTTTGGGAAGGCATGAAGTTGACGACAGGTCTACACAACAAGTGCAATATAGTCTCCTTAACGCGTTATACCATTAGTGTTAAAAAGAGAACGTGAGAGCAGCCATTGTGAGTTTGACATGTCTCTGTTGTACTGACAGAGTTAGTGTTGTGGAATGTACATTACACATAATTTATCGAGACAACAGGAACTGATAAGTTTGCAGGGAAGTTTCTTACACCAGTATAATAGAATATCATATAAAATTAAGTAAATAGAACTAAAGTATCTAAAATAGACCTGTTTCAAATACAGCCTCGATTACTCTGCAGCTGAGATAAATAAAGGCCCCTGGTGACTATTTACAGTATACATTACATTGTACTATCAACATATGCAAATAAAGTTTCCCAAACTTTTTTTTTAACTAATGACTGTGGGAGGGATAATGACCCGCTTGCTTTACATTATTACGCTTATTACACCGTACTTACTAAAGAAATCAATAATTTGACACAAAATATTGATTTAAAAAGGGTCATCCTGAGTCAATGATCAGAACTGCATCCATAGAAAATGGCATTATTCTCAGACAGACAGACACGAGAGTAGTGGTGCAGCTTCTCAAAGTGGATTAAAATTACTTTCAAAAAGTTGTCGTTACAGTGTTGACAGTGTGTGATGCAGTATAGCACAGTGTAGTAGTCAAAGAGTAGCATGTTCTCACCTCATTAAGGATGCTCTCCAGTGTGGGAGGTGTGTCCACTTGGGGAATGTCAAATTCCTTATCATCAATCTGAGGACAGAAGTAATACTTAATAAACAGTTTAATTACAAATAAATGAAGGGTAAGAAAACAGTATTTGTTTCTTTGTGCTTTCTTTGTTGTGTGCAACAGGATTCGACATTAACCATGGCCCGATGCCCTTGCTGTTGCCAAGAAAACAATCCTGTTAAACAGAAGAAGAAAAGAAAATAATAAATAATCACACAAAGTTTCCTCCTTTTTATTTTAAATTTGTATTTATTTTTAATGGTGGGTAGTCTTGTACAACTAAATTCTCATCGGACAATTATTGTCATAAAGCTGCCTTTCCACTAAAGCATTATTCCCAGCTGAAAATGCCAGGTGCCTGAAAACACCCAGCTGGGAGCGCTAGAGCGCTTTGGAGGTGGGCTGCCATCACAGCAGGCTATCATAGACTGTAGACTAGCTCCATCCACGCTCCACATTTTTGCAACCTACTCCGCACCTACTCTTCCCATGCAAAACAGTGGAAATGAGTGGCAGCAAGAACAGCAACATCCACCATGTATTGAGGAAGTTAATCAGTTGATTGATGGGCGACTGCATAAGGTAGAAGGCTGTGTCGCACCAACACACTTTAAAAGGGCAATGGCCAATGGGGAAACAAACACCAACACTTGAATGTTTACAGGCACACCAATATTCCACCATTATTCCAAATATGACAATATTCCGAATTTGATACAGGTCATGTAAACAGCATATTCCGTTTGGATATTCGGAATAGGGCCTTTTTCCGAATGTAGCATTTTCCGATTAAGACATGTGGGATATGCCAGTATTTTTCGGGTTCTAGAGGCATTCTTTGGACACGTATAAAGTCCAATCGGAATATGGGTTTCAATCGGGGGATTTTACCACAATTTAGGGCCTCTTACCTGTTTATGGCTTATGGCAGGGGTGTCCAAACTTTTTTTTTTTTTTTTAAAAGAGTGCCAGATTTGATAATGTGAAGATGCCTGGGGGCCAATAGTCCCTTCTGACTTTTTTTAAGAATAAAAGTTATCTACAAATGCACTGTTCTATAACAGTTTTTATGCTCATTGTTGGCAATGTAACTAAATCTACCCCACTCAGGTATGAACAAAGCTAAAAAATAAAAACAATTCTGCCTTACTTTACATCTGTAGTCAGATAACAGAACAAACTATATGGAATACCTTAAAATTCCATGAAGTTAATAATATCTTTACCACATGTTCATTTTAAACATGACTTATTATGAGTAATGCAGAGTTTGCTAACATTTAAGTTTACAACACATGACTCTTGCACTTGTCTTTCACAAACCGAGGCTGAGGGCCGTATGATATCTGGCCGCAGGCCGGGATTGGCTGCCGGGCCGGACTTCGGACATGCCAGACTTACGGTCAGCTCGGTGCGTTGCTATGATTGTTGAAAGACTTAGATATCAAGAGGTTTTTGGATATGCGCAAACATTGCAACGCCGACCTTTTTACAGTTTTTCTCAAATGCTAAAACACAAAAGCCAATCCTCTAAACCAAATGACCAGTTGTCTAAACACATTTACTAAATCTAGCCATCATTTTCCAATATCATAAACACATTTCACATGAAGACACAATTCACAAAACACAATCCTCCGTTCTCATAAATCTTAACACATTTTTCTTTGCTAAAACACAAGTTGCAAAAGAACTCTGCTCATATTCTCAAATGAAAGCTCATGTGATGCAAAATGCTTGCCACAGTCAGCAATATTCGAACACAATGAACACACCTGGTGTCATTCATTACACACAACGACTCAAAATTGAAGACACCTGTTGCTAATGCTGTGACCACGTGTATAAAGGCAAGTTCAGAGTGCACAGTTCGCTGAAGATTCCAAACAAACACAATGGATGAAGGCAGAGTCAGGGGAAGAGGAATTCGAGTCAGAGGAGGGAGAAGAGCTGGCCATGGAAGAAGAGGAGCAGGCCAACGAGGAAGAGGAGTTCAAATCAGAGGAGGAAGAGGAGCAGGCCAACAAGGGAGAGGAGAAGGTCCAGGAGGGAGAGCAAGACAACCTCGCACCATCATTACGGACGAGATGCGAGCAACAGTCATTGACCGTGGCATGACAATGGCTGAAGCAGGACTAAGAGTCCGTCCAAACCTGAGTAGGGTCACTGTGGCCACCATTCTCAGGGCATTCAGACAACACAACAGGTATTGTACTCTATTGCTTTCTTTGTCACAATACAATTTTACAAGCCTGTGAAAGTAGTCTATTGGTTTCAAATCAGTTGTTACTGTATTGTAAAACATGTCAATTGACAACACGTTTCTTTCTTTAGAGTTGAAAGAATGCCACATAGAGGTGGGAGGGTTGCCATATTTACAGCGGCACAAGAAACCCTCATTGTGGATATGGTTCGTGAGAACAACCTCATCAGACTCCGGGAGATCAGAGACAAAGTCATTGGCGATAATGTCAACTTTGAGAGCATTGATGATGTCAGCTTGGCCACAATAGACAGAGTTCTCCGGCGCCAAAAGATGCGGATGAAACAGGTCTATAGGGTTCCCTTTGAGCGCAACTCTGCGCGACACAAAGACCTACGTTACGAGTATGTGCAAGTAAGTATACATCCATGTTCACAGTACAGTTAGTGGACATACTGTGTTGCTCAGTGGCCTACATTACTTCTGGACAATACTGTGCTACCTGATTGACTGTTGTTCTGAACACCTGTGCACTTTCACATTTTCACAGAGGATATTACAGTTGGACGCGATGGCCAGACCTCATGAGTACCTCTTCCTGGATGAGGCTGGCTTCAACCTGCAGAAACGAAGGCAAAGAAGCCGTAACATCATTGGCCCAAGAGCCATCACTGAGGTTCCTGGCCAACGGGGGGGGGTAATATTACTCTTTGTGCGGCCATGGGTTTGGAGGGGCTTGTCCACCGGAATGCTGTCCTTGGGTCTTACAACACCCAACGTCTCCTCACCTTCCTAGAGGAGCTAAAAGACATCCTCCTGGACCGCCAACAACACCATCCTGGGCCCGCACATCACATTTATGTGATCATTTGGGACAATGTACGCTTCCACAGAACAAATCAGAGAGTGGTTCACCACCAACAGTAACCACTTTTTAAACGTCTGTCTGCCACCCTACTCCCCTTTCCTGAACCCTATAGAGGAGTTCTTCTCATCGTGGAGATGGAAGGTTTATGACAGACAACCATACACTAGAGAGAACCTCCTAAGGGCAATGGAGCTGGCCTGTGTTGGCATCCCAGTGGAGGCCTTCCAAGGATGGATTCTCCATTCCAGGGAGTTTTTCCCGCGGTGCCTGGCAAGAGACAATATAGCCTGCGATGTGGATGAGGTGATGTGGCCCGATGCAGGTCAGCGACATGATGCCGCACAGTGATTGTGGTGTGAATAAGCTAAATAAAAAAACTTCACACCCTGATCATGTTTTCAAGAGTACTGTTGTGTGCAATAGATTATGTTTTTGCATCGAGTTGTGTTACAGTAGTGTACATGCAGAATTTACTATAGATTTATACTCATACTTCATATGAAACTCACAAATCTAAATGCCTAATCCTCTGCAGAGATCTAAGAAGATCCATTACTGTACAGTTTCTAAAAATATGCATTGGCAGTTATGAAAAAGAACTTTCTCACAAATTGAGCAGTGTTTTCAATTGTTTTGCTGTAGTGTGAAATGTGTATAGGGTTTACATTTTTGAAAGCTTTGAGCTGCTCTTTTGGTGTGAAAGTTTGAGTTTTGAAGTGAGAAGGTGTGGTTGTGTTTATGTAGCTTTAGAAAAGTGTGTTGTGTTTAGACATTGGGGAACGTGGAGGAAACGTTTGAAATGTGTTTTAGCATTTGAGAAAAACTGTAAGAAGGTGGTTGAAGGAATGAAAGAGGGGACTATGGTCGAAAAAGTCAGCCACCGGTGGAAAACTTTGAAGAAAAAAAATCTTATTTTGCACGGCAACATGTAAAACGGGAATATTAGTAAGACTGACTCACTCAAGGACTCATGAGTGAGTCCCATGGTCTGCGAGCTTGCAATGTTTCCAGCTCTGAGTCTGTGGGTCGGTAAGTTCGGGAAGTTTCTATAACCTGCGACTGTCTCTGCTCACTCAGTCGCTTGAGTTGACTTGTGGAGTTGTGGTTGCCTACGAGATGGATAGGACTATTAGTAGGTAATGTTTCAAGAGGTTTGTGTGTGGCGCCGTTATCATTTTAGATTGAATTGTAGTAGGACTCAACTGATCTGAGTTATTGACACTAGTGACTCATGAGTTAATTAAAAGACAGGTGAAAGATCCGAGTGAGTCACGACTCAAACAGGTTTAGTCAGTTAGCACCTTTTAGGTTAACTCACACTGAAAGTCTCATTGGTAATTCGAGATAAAATCACCTGCAGTTATAATTAATCATGTCCCATGTATAACGTACAATATCATCAACATGTCTTGCAAACAACAACCATTTGAATCAGTTCACTCCTGTTTGGGCGTGTAGGTAAAACACGACGGAAGTGACGTCGCTTGAATGCACAACGGACGGCGAGTTTCACAACCAAAGATGCCCTCTGATTAAGCCTACGTTTACTTTAAAAACAACAAAACATTACTGAAAGGGAACACATTATTAATTCACCGTCTGACGCACAGCTAGTGCCAACATTTCTTGTTTGGCTACGTTTTGGCATAAGCTGCATTTTAAAAAATAACGTTACTTGATCACGTGATAATGTTCACGCGTTACGTTAGGACTAACGTTAGTCTGTTCATAAATGTTTTGATACGGTCACAAAGCTCAACATTAAAAAAGCAAGATTTGTAGTTTCAACTAAAGCCGGCGGTGTCTAAACGGCGTTTCGCTTAACAGTTAAAGGTTACTATCATTAAATAATGTGACAGCACAGACATTACATTGTAAAAATCCAAGCAGCCTTGTTGACAATGGCCATCTATGGGATAATCCAGCATGCGTAGCTGGACCTCATTTGGACCTGTCATGAACTAGCTAGTGTTGGGTTCGTTTATAACAAAAACGTGT
>CM042326.1:6985000-7007500 GCA_023566125.1 Zingel zingel | reverse complement strand
GTACCATATTAGCTATGCAACCTCAATTTCTCACTCTTTTTATAAATATTACAACATTCTCTTCATACTCAGCAATAACGTCAGCAACATGCAAAAGAATACTTACCATTGCATCCCCACAATTTATACAGTTTTTATTAATTTAATTGGAAGTGAAGCATTGTTTCATAGTTTAAGACTATGATCTAGACCTGCTTTATTTTACTTGTTTTATGAGAAATAACTGGTAACTAGACTCAATTAGCTTAATTTACACTGTTGCATTGTAAAAAGTTTAAAATGTGAAAATATATAAAGAGTGTAATCAAGTTTAGACTCACCAAAGACCAGAGCCAGACCATGAGACGTTCCTACAGCAATCACACCTGCCACGGTCTGAACCAGGGACGTCACTAGGATTGAAAGACAGGGAGGGCTTAGCCCCCAGGCTATGCAAAACTTTCCCTTGCAAAATCTTACTATCAAACATTACTCTAATGTTAGCTTTTAGATACATCAAAGGTGTATGGGGGGAACTTACTTAGGCCAGACTGTGCTCCTGCTGAGTTATTTTGTAGGCTACGACTTAAATGCTATCCATTTGCTCGTGTAAATGTGTGATAAAGTAATACCATACCTAATTCCTTTCTCTATTAGATAAGTTGCAGGTCAAAATAAAACTATTTAATTACACTAATTACTGTTACTGTACGGTAGAGTGGTTGAATCAGTGTCATGTCAACATCCAAAATATGTCCAGCACAAATCAGTAAAATAGACAGAGGTCAGTGTACCATGACAAATAACAGTACTATAGAAAGAATAAAATAATAAATAGCCATTGTTGCATACTTTATCATGTACGCTGTTGATAAGGATCCTATTTAAAGTAGCTACTTTCTGAATTTAATAACCTGGTGGTGGATGAATAAAAGTTTTGATTACTATATGTATGTATGTATATACTGTATGTATGTATGTATGTATGTATGTATGTATGTATGCTCATGTATTGCCTAGCCTACAACATCTACATAATTGTTTAATTTATTGCAGCAAATGAATGCAGAAAGTTAAGTTGGTCAGAATATAGCATATATAATACATATCATGAAATAATTTAGTTTAGGCTATGCCTTAGTGCCTAGACCTGCCAACAAATGCCTGTTGTTAAAAGAAAACAAAACACCCCACACTTTTTTAGCCCTAAAGACCAGTGGATGGCGCCGCAGAATGGCGACACGGTGTGTTGGTGCGCTCTGTTTTGTTTTGTGTTTTAACTTTGTTTGTTGCGATGGTGCCCGCATCTCATTCACCAGTGAAGAGCTCGTGAACTTCAGGGGAACAACACCATCGGACTTATTTCCCACTTTTCTTCTCCCTTCACTGGAAATTTTGGACATTCTGGTCAAAGGTGCGCTTACCTTTGCCAATGCAGCGAAATGCCGGAGGAGAGGGAAATGGGCCGGTGCGCTTGCGCGTCTCCGCCAGCGAGGATTACGCACTCCGTTACCTGGAATATTCCTCTCTAACGTGCGCTCTCTGCCCAACAAACTGGAGGAATTACAACTGCTTTTGGTGAGAAACAGCGACTTTTCTTCATCTGCTGTTTTGTGCTTCACGGAGACGTGGCTCTGTGGATTAATACCGGACTCTGCGCTGCAACTGGCAGGCTTCCAACTCTACAGAGCGGACAGAGACACGGACCTCTCTGGCAAAACAAAAGGTGGAGGAATCTGTTTCTACATCAACAGCGGTTGGTGCAATGACGTGACAGTGATCCAGCAGCATTGTTCTCCTGACCTGGAGTATTTCATCATAAACTGTAAGCCTTTTTATTCACCCCGTGAGTTTGCTTCATTCATTCTGGTCGGTGTTTACATCTCACCGCAGGCCAACGTGCAGGACGCACAGCGCATGCTCGCCGACCAGATACTGTTCGTGGAGCGGACCAACCCGGACTCCCTAGTTATTGTCCTTGGTGACTTTAATAAAGGGAACCTCACTCATGAAATCCCTAAATATAGACAGCATATTAAATGCCCGACCAGAGAGGAGAACATTCTGGATCACTGTTACACCACAGTCAGGGATGCTTATCACGCCATCCCCCGTGCTGCACTTGGACACTCTGACCATGTCATGGTTCACCTGATCCCCGCCTACAGGCAGAAACTAAAGCTCTGCAGACCTGTAGTGAGGACATCAAGGAAGTGGACCAGTGAGGCTGTGGAGGATCTCCAGTCGTGTTTGGACTCTACCGACTGGGATGTGTTCAGGACTGCTACCAACAGTCTGGATGAGTACACAGAGGCTGTGACATCATACATCAGCTTCTGTGAGGACTGCTGTATTCCATCAAGCACCAGGGTGAGTTACAACAATGATAAACCCTGGTTCACAGCCAAACTCAGAAGGTTAAGGCTTGCTAAGGAAGAGGCGTTCAGGAGTGGGGACAAATACAGATTTAAAGAGTCAAAGTACAAGTTTAGCAAGGCAGTGAAGGAGGCTAAACGACGCTACTCTGAGAAGCTCCAACACCAGTTCTCAGCTAATGACTCTGCGACTGTCTGGAAAGGACTTAGGCAGATCACCAACTACAAGCCTAAAACCCCCCCACTCCTTCAATGACCGACACCTAGCCAACGACCTGAACGAGTTCTACTGTCGATTTGAAAGACAAAAGGACAGTCCTGACACCATCCCCCACAACACCTCCCTACAGCTACAGCCACTGTGCATCACCTCCACCTCCCCCACCTCAACAGGGTCCTGGGCCCCCCCATCAATGCCCTCCTTAACGGTCCCCTCCACCTCCACCCCCCCTCCCACCTCAGTGACGACGCTCTCCATCCACGAGAGGGACGTCAAAAGACTCTTTAGGAGACAGAATCCCAGGAAAGCTGCTGGACCGGATGCTGTCTCCCCATCAAGCTTGAAGCACTGCGCTGATCAGCTGTCTCCAGTGTTCACAGACATTTTCAACACCTCACTGGAGACATGTCACGTGCCAGCCTGCTTCAAGTCCTCAACAATCATCCCTGTTCCCAAGAAGCCAAGGACCACAGGACTTAATGACTTCAGACCCGTTGCCCTGACCTCTGTGGTTATGAAGTCCTTTGAGCGCCTTGTGCTTTCACACCTCAAAGCCATCACCGACCCCCTCCTGGACCCCCTGCAGTTTGCCTACAGAGCCAACAGGTCTGTAGACGATGCAGTCAACCTGGCCCTCCACTACATCCTCCGGCACCTGGACTCCGCAGGAACCTACGCCAGGATCCTGTTTGTGGACTTCAGCTCTGCCTTTAACACCATCATCCCAGCTCTGCTTCAGGAGAAGCTCTCCCAGCTTGGTGTGCCTGACTCCACCTGCAGGTGGATCACTGACTTCCTGTCTGACAGGAAGCAGCATGTGAAGCTGGGGAAACCGACTCACAGTCCATCAGCACCGGATCCCCCCCAGGGCTGCGTTCTTTCTCCTCTGCTCTTCTCCCTGAACACTAACAGCTGCACCTCCAGTCACCAGTCCGTCAAGCTTCTGACGTTTGCGGACGACACCTCCCTCATCGGACTCATCTCTGATGGTGATGAGTCCGCCTACAGGTCGGAGGCTGACCACCTGGTGACCTGGTGCAAGCAAAACAACCTAAAACTCAACGCTCTAAAGACAGTGGAGATGGTTGTGGACTTCAGGAAGAACCCAGCCCCACCTGCCCCCATCACCCTCTGTGGCTCCACAATTGACACTGTGGAGTCTTTCCGCTTCCTGGGAACTATCATCTCCCAGGACCTCAAGTGGGAGCTGAACATCAGCTCCCTCGTCAAGAAAGCACAACAGAGGATGTACGTCCTGCGGCAGCTGAAGAAATTCAACCTGCCAAAGACAATGATGGTGCACTTCTACACAGCTATCATTGAGTCCATCCTCACATCCTCCATCACCATCTGGTACGCTGCTAGCACGGCCAAGGACAAGGGCAGACTGCAGCGTGTCATTCAGTCAGCAGAGAAGGTGATTGGCTGCAATCTGCCGCCGTTCCAGGACCTTTACGCCACCTGGACTCTGAAGCGTGCTGGAAAGATTGTGGCCGATCCCTCCCACCCCGGACACAAACTCTTTGAGCCACTCTCCTCTGGCAGGAGGCTGAGGTCCATCAGGACCAAAACCACACGCCACATGAACAGTTTTTTCCCCTCCGCCACTAGCCTTACTAACAAGGCCTGGAACCCCCCCCTGACTCTCTCCACACCCCACCTCGGGCTCCTCATGCCACTCTACCTACTCTGCTGTAGCATTCCTTTTTACTACTATTTAACTTATTTTACTATTTATTTACTTATTTTATCATTATTAAGACATTCTGTGTGTATATGTTTATATTTATATTGTTTATATTCTTTTTTATCCTTCTTATATTTGAATGTGTGACATGCACCAACAGCATCATGACAAATTCCTTGTATGTGCAACGTACTTGGCAATAAAGCCCTTTCTGATTCTGATTCAATATCAAGGAACCCTAAACTGACAGAAACTAGAACACGGACCCCCATTTGATTAGATTTTGTCCAAGGGTCCCCCATCTGATAGGATTTTTGCTTTTAGATGTTTTATTACAGGAAGTCTATGATTGAGCCTATGAATTAATCTATGAAACATTGTGTTAATTATGGATGGAATTATAGTGAACATAAGTTATTTCACTTTTTGCTGGGGATCCCCTGGAACCCCCTCCAGGACCCCTGGGGGTCCCTGGACCCCACTTTAAGAACCATTGCTGTAGACCACTAACGTTACTGACCCTTTATCTTTACCTCAAGTAAACGTAGCTAAAGTTAAAGTAAGTCATTAACAACAATTTACAATTTCACTCTGCATCACTCACTGTGTGGGCAGTAGCAAGTTCTGACCAAAGATTTGCGACGAGACAAGATGAATCCTGCAGCTACTTGCAACGCACCGTTCTGAAAGCTGCCAGTTTACACCAATAAGGGACTGTTCGTTATTTATTTAAGGGGCCACCGGAGGAGTCTTGGGACCCTCTCCTCGCCAGTAATAAACTTTCTATGACCCTCCAAAATGACTTGAAAACGAGGTATGACCCTTCCATTATGTGTTAGGTTGCGCTTAGCAAAAATGTACCGATGCCATTTGATTTTTTTTTTACAGCCATGACATATGAGTTAACCTCTGCATTCTCACCTTACACATCCCACTCCTCTGTTATGGTGTGGTGGCCATTTCAGTAGATTTACTCACTAACATTGTTGCGGAAACACAATAAGCATGGAAACAAAATGCACACTTCCTGCATTACTGCATTACTTCAAATACTAAGTTACTCCTCTAGTAAACTAGTATTCACATGAAATAAAACAATAAAACATTGAGACCATTCAGCAAAGGACACTGGGAAATAACAATTTAAACACTGGTTGCTATGGACTCGTCACTAGGCTTCCTCAGTCATTGTATATTTTAGCACATAGGTAAAGCTGCCGAAGCTGAACATTATATTCCAAAACATGTATGTTTATTTTGAAAGTAGATTTTAAATTACATTGTAACAATTTAACAATTCGCCCTTATGAAATCCAATCGCACCACGGCTGTCTTGGAACACAATAGACAGACGGTGGTGGAATGCCCCGACACTTAAATTCAACTAAAATGTAACCGTGAACAATCGGTGTTCGACCTACAGTCTGTTGAGACGCCTCTCCAAACGCAGAAACGAAGCGCAGTCACACCATAAAATGTTAAGACACGTTGAGAAAAAAGATCCGTATTTTGCCGTAATCCAATGACACGGGGAAAAAGTAATCCACAGCGATCAGTAGATCCACAAAAAGGGTCACGGTGTATCCAGCAAGGCTGCCAGCCAGCTCTAAACAGGTGAACAAGGCCTCCCCACTTCGCCCTTTAAACAAAGTGGAATAAACATATAAAAGTCCAAATCTACACAAAACCCGCAATCAATTAGTAAGCTGACATCACATGTATATACATGGCATTTAAGAAACCTTTATTGCAAGGTTGGCACGGCAAGATGTCCAGACTAGTGCAACAGTCATTTTCGTTTTTTGCGTCCTGCTGCTCCCATTGTCAGCCAGGTAATATTTTTTACTAAAGCAGTATATGAAATCTGATGCATTACCTACCACCATTTAGTTGTTTTGTGTTATTTAAGATATTTATAAAATATGTGGTCATGCCAGACATAATTATTCCACTAATTTTTTAAACGATGCAATTACCCGTTTCAGCCACCAGGGGACAGTGCTCCCCCTGCCCCCCAGCAAACTCATGGGTCAGACCCATCTGGTATTGAAGGAGGGCCGAGACTAAGAGCTACATGGAAAAATATGCACCAAACAAGCCACTTTGAAATTTTGCAGTTTTCATGAATACAAAAGTTGGGTGACCCCACCCTCAACAAAGAATAAAAAGACATGACCCTCCCCTATTTTCCTCCGGTGGTCCATTCCATTAATACCGAACGGTCCCTAAGACAAGACGATATATTTATTATTTGTTGTTTCTAAATATGAATTTCGATAACGACACGATAACAATGGCGATAGTGAGATGCTTGCTACAGTTGCATTACAAGTGAGAAATCGGCGAAAACGTTTTATTTCTCTGATTTACTGCTTTGTTTTAATGCCGCCAGGCACTCTTCTCTCTTCAGTCACTCTCTACCTCGCTCGTCCACATACCGTTATGTGCACGCGGGCGCTCGTTGAGCCTCAGTCTCTGCCTTTTCCACCAGCTGACAGTTCGTGAAATATAAATAAAAAAGACAGACTGCAGTGCACGATGACACAAACAGATGAATGGTGAAGGTTAGGTTAGGTTACTTTATCGGTACCCGTAGGTAAACTAGTTTTACAGTCTAAGTGCCAGGACATCCTTAAAACTTTGTAGACCACAACATAACATGCAACACACAAAACATTAAAACATATAAAAACAAGGTAGTAAAACATAGAAAAAAAAAAAAGGAATAGAAAACAGTACATGACCAAAGTGCTTGTGCGTTTTGTGCAAATCATTTTACCGTTTGTTTAACAGAGTGATTGCCGCTGGTACAAAATTGTTTTTAAATCTTGTAGTTCTATAACCAGGAACTTTTAGCCTCGTCCAGAGGGGAGATACTGGAATTCTCTATTCAGAGGGTGTAGGCTATCTTCTTTGATACCCATAGCTATCCGCTGTAGTTGTTTAGCATACAGGGATGTGGGGTGCAGCTGGGGCTCCCCAGTCAGCTTACTTGACCATTTTACAATTTGGTTTAGGCGATTCTTGTGCTTGACTGAGACACAACCAAACCATGCCAGTAGGGAGAAAGATATGATGGTTTCGATAAAAGCATGATAGAATAATGTCATCATGGTCTTTTCTATATGAAAATGGTACAATTTTCTCAAACAGTATAGACGCTGTTGTCCTTTTTTACAGACAGCCTCACAATTCTCCTGGCAATTTAATTTAGAGTCAATAATTGTCCCTAGGTATCTATAGGATTGTACTAGGAAGGAAGATTGATTCAAAGTAGTGAGTGATACAGAGTGCACTGTAAAAAAGTATGTGTGTATGTATGTGTATACACGTGTGTGTGTGTGTGTGTGTGTGTGTGTGTGTGTGTGTGTGTGTGTATATATATATATATATATATATATATATATATATATATATATATATATATATTATTTTCTTATTATTATTTGGGGGGGCTTTGGAATATTTTGAGATAGCTTCAGCCCCCCTAAAAAAGGGCTAATGACGGCCCTGGTCTGAACCAAAAAAATAAATTTACAGCTTAGAGTTAATCAGAGGAAGTCAGGAAAAGCTAAACGAAAGCAAAACACCATCAAATAATGTTCTGCCTCCACCAACACCCACACAATCAAAAACCACAACCATGAACCTACCTGTGGGTGTACTTTATAGTAATAGTGGTTGCTCTTTTGAACAATCTTTCAGTAGCAATATTTTCACTGAGCTGCATTTTTATGAACTATGAAACGTCTTGCAACCTCACATTCTCTTGACCACCACATCCTATTACAGAGACTGGGTCATTTCTTTGGTATTAAAGGAACAGTACTAAGCTGGCTTAAGTCCTTTTTATCAGATAAATCTTAGTTCATAGTTCAACAAATTCTCCATGCACGCTATAGTTAGTCACGGTGTTCCACAAGGCTCTGTGCTTGGATCAATTCTATTCACCTTATATTTGCTTTTTTTAGGCAATATTACACAGAAACAGTCCATAAGCTTTCATTGTTATGCAGATAATACCCAATTATATGTATTGATCAAGCCAGAAGAAACCAATCAGTTAGTTAAACTTCAAGCATTCATTAAGGACTTAAAAACCTAGATGACCTACAACTTCCTGATGTTAAACTCAGGCAAAACTGAAGGTAATGTACTAAGATAAGATTCCTTTATTGTAATTACTCAGCACCTACATGCATTGAAATTAAATTTGTCCTCTTCATTTAAACCATCCTATACATAGGATCAGTGGGCAGCAGCAGCACCAGGGGAACAGCTCCACTTCTACCAGGGCCTTGGTCCTGACAGGAGCACTTACCTAACATTTACCCATGCAAACATAGGGAGAACATGCAAACTCTATACAGAAAGGCCCGGTCCGGGATCGAACCCATTACTCAGCAGTACTTTCTTGCTGTGAAATGACAGTGCTAGCCACTGAGCCACCATGCTTGGCCCTGTGGTCTTGTTGATACTTGGCCCTCCAAAACTCATTAT
Source organism: Zingel zingel (assembly GCA_023566125.1). Taxonomy (NCBI): domain Eukaryota; kingdom Metazoa; phylum Chordata; class Actinopteri; order Perciformes; family Percidae; genus Zingel; species Zingel zingel. Next base: position 6,998,739 of record CM042326.1, on the reverse strand, counting down.
CTAATAATATAGCTACTCTGGATGCCATTGCCCTGGCCTCCAGAACCACCGTAAGGAACCTTGGTGTTATCTTTGATATGATATGTCCCTAAACACACATAAAACAAACTACATGAACTGACTGCGTTCACCTGTGTAACACTGCAAATAGTAGGTACATACGGTCTCAAAAAGTGTGCTTTCTCGCCTTGCAGGTTTCCATGGATTGGGGTTACGCCTCTGGCACAGTGAATATTTCACTCTTTTATATTCACTGCTACTATTATTATTACTATTAGGTCTGTTCTGAATTATACACATCTTTATTGCAAGTATGTCCGTCCTAGGAGAGGGTTCTCTCCTGAGTTGCTCTCCCTGATGATTCTTCCATAAAATCAATGTGAAAGGGTTTTTCTTGGGGAGTTGTTACTTATCTGATTCAGGGTTCAAAGGAAAGAGGGTGATGTATGTTGTACAGATTGTAAAGCCCTCTTAGGCTAATTTGTGATATTAGGCAAACATTGACTTGCTACTCCACTACACCTCTCACTATTTTCACACTACGGTTCAGAGTTTAGGGCTAATCCACTTTTGCTAGTTTGAGGGTGGAAAAAAGGGTCTGTGCGGATGGTTCAAAAGGGTTGTACTTAGTGTCTTCATTAATTCATAGGTGTGTTTTGGGCGTAACATGCAATAAACCAATCAGAGTGTCATTTCCCATTCCCTTTAAAAGCCAGGCACGTTTGTACCTTGTTAAAATAATGAAATGCTGCTCTATTGACTTTAGATCAGGTTTTTGTTGGTCAATGGCACGATCACTTCCCGCTGCCTCAAGATAGCAATACGCCAAGAATTCACCTGAACACACCTCCCCGTAAGACCAGCACACCCATGGGCGCAAAGATGGGCGCATGTGCATTTGCTATTTAAACGACGAGGGCGCTGGACGGTCTTAAAATAGCAAAGACACTTGTCAGGCTTTGCGCCACGCTGCACCAGGTGCAAGAAAACTACACACCCTACCCACTCTACAGATGTCTCAGGCTTTGCACTATTAGTAAAGCACAGTGTCCCAAACTGACCCAGAGTGAATCTTTGTTCCCACACACATAAACAAAGGTTCTAACTAAAATATATTTCTAACTTAACTTATAGTATTTTAATATTCAATATATATATATATATATATATATATATATATATATATTTTTTTTTTGGTGGGCATTTTAGGCCTTTATTTTATAGGACAGCTGAAGGGGGGGGATTGACATGCAGCAAAGGGCCGCAGGTCAGAGTCAAACCCGGGCCAGCTGCATCGAGGAGTAAACCACTATATATGGGTGCCCACTCTACCAACTGAGCTATCCAGGCGCCTGACATTATATTTGATTTAAAAATATATTTTTCCAGGTGTGTACTTTGACGTTAGGGTGTACTTTGAATAATTTAAATTCTCTATCTAATTAAGACAGGTTTGTCATGATGTCATCATGGCAGCCTGTGCTTCTTCTTGTTCTGTGTTTTTGTTTGTTTTCCCCTCATGTTCCTCCCTCCTGTGCTGACTATGAGCTGTGGGCGTGGCTTAGCTGGCAGGTGGTGCCAGGTGGAGCTCATTCCCTAATCAACCTCCTGCAGTACGTAAGGCTGGCTCTGTGATCCACTTGTTGACAGATCGTACAGTCTACTAGTTTGGTATAGTGGTACTCTTGGCTCCTTGTGTTTTCTGTGTTCCTTGTGTCTCAGCTTGTATAGCTAAAACGTTTTTTCTGTGTGGATCTCTTGTTGCAGCCTGCCTTGCTCACTCGTGCTCCTGCCTGCCTGCCCGCCTGTCTGCCTACCTGCCTACCTGCCTGCCTGCCTGCCTGCTTGCACCTCCCTCTCTCTCTGTAAGGATTGGATTCAAACTCAAATTGTTTGGACCTACCACATGGTCATTGCCACCACTTAACTGGGCATGCTCTGGAGAGCAAACTGCACCACCACTCACCACTGGATTCCCTCAACACAACTCCCCTTTTGCCACCAGCACAATTATTGTATATATATATATATATATCTCACGCATTAAATCACTTAATCTTAATTATTGTGTGTTTTCGTCTGCTTTTGGGTTCAACCTCCTGTGCCGTTCCGTAACAAGGTTGTTTTTTAGATTGTTATACATAGTTAGGGCTGTCACTTTTTATTTGCTCTACAATAACAACATATCTGCAGACTCACCTGCTAGCTTGCCACCCAAGTGAGGCAACGGAGGCACCACAGATGAGCGAATCACTAGGAATAAAAAGTGTGGTACAAATTAAATGTTAAAAAAACTAAGTTAATATTCTTGTTTGAGTCAGATTGGAATATCATACTGTATGTCATCTGTTGAGAATGACTGATGTGTTTGTAATAAAATAAAAATTGCAAGTCATGTAAAAAGAATTTGACTGCTGGAAGAATATGACGTTAGACTGGTGTAATGAAGTCCTGACGAACTTCCGACAAATTTGAGATTTGCTCTGCAAGTCAGTGTGGCCAAGAGCTCATTCAAGTCAATTTCCAAAAACCAGGCTAATAATGAAGCCTAAAGTTAATAAAACAGTGAAAATGATGTTGTCAATAACATTGTTTTTTTGTTGGGATTTCAAATTTATTTAAAATGTATTATTACAAAAAGCCCTAGAGTAAGTTAGTAATTATATAAGTTTATATATTTGCATCTTTCAAGAGTAAAATAAATGTTGCAACAGATATAAAACAAAGTCTCCAGAAGAGTAAAGCACCATAAATGCCGCGGCTGCCCAATGGGATGCACAAGGAGTGTGTGTGTGTGTGTGTGTGTGTGTGTGTGTGTGTGTGTGTGTGTGTGTGTGTGTGTGTACATGCCGTTTAAGATGTGCTGGGTCTCCACTGTCCGAGCTGGCCAGAGAGGAGGTGTCACAGGAGTGAGCATCCATGTTATCTGTGTTTAGCACGCAGGTATCCTCTAACACAAATGGTTCCTCCTCATCCTCCAGCTGCAGATACCACATAGGACAAAAACAAAACACATCAGCTAGGCACCTGAAGGACAACAAAACAAAAACACTTCAGCTACAAGGCTCTCCTACATCCATAGCGGAGGGGGTCCACAAACAAATGTTTACCTGATATCAAACTACTTTATTTATCAGTAAGAACCTTCTACCTACAAATTTGGTTATGACTTCAAGTCTGTTTGGGAAGGCATGAAGTTGACGACAGGTCTACACAACAAGTGCAATATAGTCTCCTTAACGCGTTATACCATTAGTGTTAAAAAGAGAACGTGAGAGCAACAGTGGTGAGTTTGACATGTCTCTGTTTTACTGACAGAGTTAGTGTTGTGGAATGTACATTACACTGAATTTATCAAGACAACAGGAAGTGATTCATTTTCAGGAAAGTTTCTTACACCAGTATAATAGAATATCATATAAAAATAAAGTAAATAGAACTAAAGTATCTAAAAATAGACCTGTTTCAAATACAGCCTCGATTACTCTGCAGCTGAGATAAATAGGCCCCTGGTGTCACATGCTCCGGACCCAGAGACGTCAAAGCCGCAATTTCCCATTCAACGGGAGGCATATCCCCCATACCTGTACCAGGAGCATATTGTACTTTAGCCAATCTCCGGCAGCCTGCATTGAATTGAGGGGCCCACTAGGGGCGCTCCACGCCTTTCTGAGCATCTGCAAATAATCCCCAGCCACAGGATTCGACACTGGGAGATGCCTGCCCACACTCCATCCACAGCAGGAGGTACAGTCGGGACATCAAGACCCACAATTTTTGCCGCACTCATGACCTTGGAGATAATATCCATGTGAGGGCTCACTGTCACCCGTGTTTGTCAAAGTGGACAGCCCACCAAACCGCGAGGAGTCAAACTGATCAGACTCAGCTGCATCCTCAGCCTGCCCACCACTACCAAAAGGGGAGGCCGGGGCATGAAGGGACAGGGTGTCAGCATGATCACTATCATCCCGCTGATAGGCAACCAGTCAGGGGAGGAATCCCTTGAGGGTCCCGACTCCGATGCAGTTCTCGCCACAGAACGCTGAGCCTCAATCTTACCTAACCTCCATATGGAGACAAACCACGTATGGCAGCCAAGATCCGTGACTGAGAGTCCAGTTGCTGGACCGAACCGAACAAGGCCACTCCCCAGAACTGGCCTACTACTTAAAAGTAAAGCAGAAAAGAAATGCAACACACTTCAAAAGCACCCACCGTATACACTCAACGGCAAAAAAGGGGGGAGGAAATCAGGTACCTAGACCCTGCGAACAGGGGCTAAGGGCAATACACACAGTATGTCTTAATTAACTAAGTAGGCTAGCTGCTAACTAAGCAGTCTCATTAAATGAGAAACTCAAATTCCCAATGTATCTTACAAACTCAAACAAGTCGACCCACAGGGAAAACGGGGCTCACAGGTTAACAGCTTTAATTCCAACAGAAAAAGATCAGTAAGTAAAATACACACCTCCCCGATACAATGTGCGCGAACGCGGGGGGGTAGTTAGCGAGCAAATGGGAATGAACTCAAATCAATTAAAGATTTGTACTCCTGTAGAGAAAAAACAACCTGAACAAACAGTACAAGCACTTGCACACAGCACTTACCCAAAACTGCAAGCCACAGTAACTGGCGCTAGTAAAAGAAAAGGTTAACACAAACTGTGCCACAACACGACACAAGGCACCTGCACAAAAGTGACGGATTGACAACAGCGGCGTCCCAAATGTTGCGTTTTAATTAGGGCTGTCAAACAGTAAAAAATTTTAATAGCGATTAATCGCTGAACTTCTATAGTTAAGCGCGATTAATCGCATATTTTATCACATGATTAAAATTCTATTATTTTGCATTTCAGAACAGTTTTTAAGTACATATTAACAATCGAAAGCAATTCTTACCAGTGTATCTTGATTGGGAATCAAATGAATGCAAAGAAAGTTACTTTATGAACTTGATTTTAAGATTTGTAATTATTTATTTACTGTAAACAAAAGAAAAATGTGTGAATCTGTCATTATTGCACAATTCCTCCAAGTACCTAACTAAAAAACAAAAAATCCCTATCCTTACTAGAGTCAATATAGTGTTTAGTAACTCCTAAATAATGTTGATTACTCACTGACGTCCAGTGATCACCAGTTAATGAGACAGAGCTTGCAGCACCTTGCAGCAGTTCCATTGTATCTGCTTTCTCCGTGTCATACAGGCTGTGTATGGTGAAACTACTGTCCCCCTCGACGAGGTCAGAACATGCCAACCGTAGGTAGCACTTCTTTAAGACCGGAGTCCTCTACAATGCTGACAGGTCTGCAGTTAGTTGCCACCCGTTTCGCAAGAGCTGTAGTCATTTTTTGAGATTTGGTTTCAGTTTCAGCACTCTGTAGCATGCTGGCGGGTAGCATCACGTTAACTGTACTACTACGCTTAGCTCCGTAGGCGGTAGCTCAAGCTTGACGTGCTTCGGTGATATTTTAATTCGGTACACAATGTGCATATGGCTTTCGACTTGTCTACGAGCCGTCCAGGAGTTTTGGAAAATAAAAAGCGCCATTCAGGATTTCATTGCTGCTGTTTTTCTCCATCATGCCTGCAGCCTGCAGCAGCAGGATGTGTTACGAGGAAGTGGCAGCTTGATGATAAGTAACGGTGCTGCAAAGGGTCAAAGTAGTAGCCTGTTAGGCACGACGCAAAGCCGAGAGAAGTGTAAAATAAATGAATAAATGCCGGCATGTGATTAATGCGATTAAAAAAAATTAATCACATTGCGTTGGCCCTTAATCGCATCACGATTAACGCATTAACGCTGACAGCCCTAGTTTTAATACAAAACTTACCTGGTCTTGGATGAGGCCAGTAAAGCAAAAAGGAAGAGGCGTGGCCACCTGGATGCTCTTATGGACGGCGGCCAAGCCTTCTAAGGTCAGTCACATGACTTTGTTGACATAATGTCTCGAGGATAGGTTGAAGGATTGCATCATTCAAGGCAAGACCGTGGTGACGGTCTGGGTGAGGTTGAAGTAGATCTACATCAACTCCTTCCTGAGAAAGCCCCACCAGCTTTCTATTCACTGATTTGCTGTACTCGCTCCTTCAACGTAGTTGTCAATGGCAGAACCGGCATGTATATTGCAACAGAGAAAACTCTGAAAGTCTCTGTATTTTACATTCTCTGTGCCCCGGTCACATCTGGCAATCAGTTGACAGCCACCTGTTCTCTCCACTGCCTCCATATAGTAGCCTCCAATGATTTTGGGGTCACTGCTTGTAGTAAATGCGTTCAGCCAGATTTTTCTGTGAAAAGCCCTCAATACACCCACTTATACAGATACCATTTGGCTTCAGCTTGCCATATGCAGCTACATGTAAGTGGGCCCTGTTGCAAAATAGCTCGATGGAGCTGTTTCCTCTGACACCCCTCAGGTCCAGTTCTTTTAGAATTAAGCAGCTGTCTTCTTTTCTGACACGTAATCCATTCTCCTTGCTGTTTGTAAACATCCACCTATACCCAGGCAGTTGGCCAGATGCTTGTAATTGTTCATAAATGAAAGTAATCACCTGGTCCAGACGGGTGTATCCCTTGCGCCGAAACAGACAACACAACTTCAAAATTAATTTTAAATGTCTTTCTGAGATAATATAGTGGTGACGACTCGTAAGAGTCGTCTGACATTTCCACCCATGGAAACAGCAGATATAATGCACGCTTCTGTGCATGCGGTATCTGGTGCGCACCAGAAACTTTAGCGTGGTAACGAGAAAGTTTCTTGTTAGCACGAGAAAGTTACTCGTTACCACCCGAACGTATCTGGTGCGGACAAGATTTTTTTTTTTTCCCTCCCCATGTCCCTTTAGGGGCTCTGTACTATTCTGTTTATAGAATGTACCTTTAAGTTTGATAACAATGCACAATAATAATGTAAGGAAGACATGAATATGGATATAATAACGGGGGAACCCTTGATTATGTGAAAATAGAGAAACGTTTGTTTTTTGTTTTGTTTTTTGGATGGCCCTGAGAAGGGACCCCCTCACCCCATACTCCCGCAGCACCTCCCACAGTATCTCCCGGGGGACCCGGTCATACGCCTTCTCCAGATCCACAAAGCACATGTAGACCGGTTGGGCATACTCCCAGGCTCCCTCTAGGATCCTTGCGAGAGTAAAGATCTGGTCCGTTGTTCCACGACCAGGACGGAATCCGCATTGTTCCTCTTCAACCTGAGGTTCGACTATCGGCCGAACCCTCCTTTCCAGCACCTTGGAGTAGACTTTACCGGGGAGGCTGAGAAGTGTGATACCCCTGTAATTGACACACACCCTCTGGTCCCCCTTTTTAAACAGGTGAACCACTAGGTCTGCCACTTCTTAGGCACCGTCCCAGACTTCCACGCAATGTTAAAGAGGCGTGTCAACCAAGACAACCCCTCCACACCCAGAACTTTAAGCATTTCTGGACAGATCTCATCAATCCCTGGGGCTTTGCCACTGTGGAGTTGTTTAACTACCTCAGCGACTTCCACCAGGGAAATTGAAGACAATCCCCAATCATCTTCCCATCCTCCATATCCCGGAAAGACTCCTTCTTCAGTCGGATGGCTTCCCTGACCACCGGAATCTGCTTTAAATACAGTCCTAATCTAGTCCTCACTAACACGGGCCCAATTACAGTAACTACATGAAAACTTAACTGTTGCATGAAATGTCGTTTGAGTTTAGCCTACATCATCAGTTTCTATCATCTAATGTAAAACAAGAGGCCAAGCCAGCCTGGTAGTGAAGCTGCAGCCAGATGCTCCTCAACAGTGCTCCCCAGCAGTCAGCTCCCCCTGCTGTCCATAAGGTGCCTCTGCACCCCTTTCGTTTCAGACCCTTCCATCAGCCTTTGGGCCATGCCTCCACTTTAGACATCTGTCAGTGGAAAAGCCACATGTTAAATCAAATGGGAAAAGCCAAATGTTAAATCGAAAAGCCAAATGTTAAATCGAAAAGCCAAATGTTAAATCGAAAAGCCAAATGTTAAATCGAAAAGCCAAAAGTTAAATCGAAATTGAAAATTCAAAAGATAAATCATTTTACATTTCAACTTTGCTTTTTCCGTTTCCTATTTCTTTTTTAAATTCAATTATGGCATGATTTTTTTCTAGCAGCGTAGTCAAATAATAATATTTTTAATTTGATCTTGCTTCATTTTCTCTTTGGACTTTCAATTTAGATTATTAATAAATATATCCTCCATAAAGGAGGCAGTTCTTAAGTCTGCTCGCTGGAGAGTTTCCACTCGACCCTGGCTCAGGAGCTCCCTGCCGAGTGGATCCAGAACTTCTTGGAGACTCCAAGCTGTGAGCCATCACACCAACATGCTAGCAGGCCATCTTTTTTTAAGTCTGCTAGCAGTCAGCTACCCCTGCTGCCACTTGGCACCCAGCCTGCTACATTGTCAGTGAGTTTTCCAGAACTGACCTGTGTGACCAGTGTCCCCGCGCTGCCCAGTGTCCCCGCGCTGCCCAGTGTCCCCGCGCTACCCAGTGTCCCCGAGCTGCCCAGTGTCCCTGTGCTGCCCAGTTTCCCAGCACTGCCCAGTGTCTTTGAGTTGCCCAGTGTCCCTGCGCTGCCCAGTGTCCCCGCACTTTCTAGTGTCCCAAGGCTGTCCTGTGTCCCCGAGCTATCCAGTGTCCCAGAGTTCTGGCTGCTAGCCTCCCCGATCCCGGGCTGGCTAGCAGCCTCTTCGAACCCTGGCGGGCTAGCAGCCGCTCTGAACCTCGGCTGACTAGCAGCCTCCCTGGACCCCGGCTGACGTCCAGCCGCCCTGAACCGGCTATGACCGCTCTTCAAGAGACGTCCAGTCGCTCAGAGTCTTCGATGACAGCTCTTCTAGGGTCTTCCAGTCGTCCAGAGTCTATGTCGACTGACCTCCCAGAGTCTATGCTGACTGGAGAACCAGAGTACTGGCTGACCGGCGCTCCAGAGACTCTGCCTTTGTTCAGCGTCCCAAAGACTTTGGCTTTGTCCTGGCCCCCGGAGACTTTGCTGGTCTCCGGCACCCCAGAGTCTGCCCCAGGGACATTGCCGTTGTCAGGCATTTCTGAGACTATGCCGTTGCCCGACACCACAGAGACTTTGCCGGTCTCCGGCATCCCAGTGACTGTTGCTGACCCGCCACCTGACTCCAGCCCAGCTGACCCGCCGCCTGGCTCCAGTCCAGCTGACCCGCCGCCTGACTCCAGCCCAGCTGACCCGCTACCTGGCCCCAGCACAGCTGCCCCGTCGCCTGCTCGGCCTCCAGAGGGGCGCTGCCTTGGCCGACCTGCTCGGCCTCCAGAGGGGCGCTGCCCTCGCCGTCCTGTTCGGCCGCCAGAAGGGTTTCGCCTTCGCCAACGGCCACCCAAGAGTCCTTGACGTACTGCCTGGCCGCCTGAGGGGCTCTATCTTCGCTGGTCAGCCCGGCTTCCAGAAGGATATCGCCTTCGCCGCTGGCCTCCAGGTGGGTCTCGCCTTCGCCGCCAGCCTTCAGAGGGTATTCGCCTTTGCCGCCGGCCACCTCTGAGGCCTCAACGTCCTGTTTGGCTGCCGGAGGGGTTTCACCTTCGCTCCCGACCTCATGAGGGTCTTCACCTTCGCCGTCCTGCTCAACCTCCTGAGGGGCTCTACCTTTGCTGACCTGTTCAGCCGCCTGAGGGGCTCTACCTTCGCCGAGCTGTTCGGCCGCCTGAGGGGCTTTGCCGCCAGCCTCCTGAGGATCTTCGCCGTCCTGCTCGACCTCCTGAGGGTCCTCGATGGCCTGCTCGGCCGCCCTAGGGGTTCCACCTTCGCTGCTGTCCGCAGCCCTGGACCCCAGGCCTAGCTGGCCGCAGCACCTCGGTGCCCAGGCCCCTCTGTAGGCCCCTCTGTACTCAGTGTCCTAGTGTCCACTGTCCCCAGTTCCCAAGTTCCCTCTTTCCCCAGTTGCCCATTGACTCGCTGCCTCCCCCAGACTCTCTTCACCCTCCTTGGGTTGACTTTTTGTTTTTTTGGGACTTAATTTGACTATTATTATGGCTGGTTTGTTTCCTGTATTTTCCATGGATTGTTTGTTTAGTTTTCCTGTTTGTATTGTGTATTCCTGTTCTTTGATGATTATTTCAGGTATTGGTACTGGTTTTTGGTATTGTTTTTTGCCTGCTGCTGCACTCAGGACTTCCTTGGTTTATTTTTGTGTTTTATCAATAAATCCTCGTCTTCAACTTTCTCCTGCCTGCTCTCCCTGCATTTGGGTCCACTATCTCCTGCTACACATAACAACAGCGGCCTGCATGTAACGACACAAACAAAGAGGAAGAAGGCCACGTCAAAATCCACTAAACCTAGAATCACACCTGGCTTGAATTCAGATCCTGGCTTCTTATTGGATGAGAATCACAGGAACCCTGGTGAGCCCCCGTGACATGGTCATGACGTCCACCAGGAGATAAGACCCAGGTGCCTCGTCTTTTGTCTTTCCTGCTGCAACAAGAGTTGCTGCAGGGGGCGCATCTCAGTCAAACGTTAACATAATTAGCAGAACTTCACCTCACTGGACGAGTAACAGATACGTATTTATTGCAACATTTCACCTAACCTGTAAAGTAATTTCCTTATCCTATATACACAAAGCTGTCTGGCTAACCTTTTATGCTTCCTAATTATCGTACTAAGATAGTAGTGCCTATTGACAATGTAAATGCAGTCTTCAAAACTTTTAGGCTATAGTGATATTGTCACATTGCAACGAGGGCCTGCAGGGCTAACCTGCAGAAGGGTGATACAGACTGCCGCGTTCACCAAGCAGGAACCTCCAAGTCCCGCTTTCCGCACTAAGTCGACTAAGCCGTTTCCCTTGCTGCCACTGACAGGCCAACTTGCTGTTAAACTTGCCAAGGAGCAATACAATGCTATGTAATTGTTGAACTCGGAGAAGCCGCTGGACTAGTCAGATGGACTAAAACCCACTTAAATCGCTATCGAAAGCAGCCTCAAGTAAGAGGCTGTAGTTCTGGGCAGTGTGTTATATGTAAGCTCTATTGCTGTACAGTCTTATTTTATAATTGTGAAATCCTGACCGCTGTGTCTTTGTTTATTGCTCTGTTAAGTGCCTTAATCTTTGCTGCTTGTTTATGTATGCTAAATTTGCTACATTCATTGAATTGTCTCTTTGTGTTAGTTACGTACTACTGCAGATAAAGATAATAAAGTCTTCTTTTGTCTGTTAGATTAGAGCAATGGCAGCACACACTAGAGTTCTGAGTTGATCAAAGAATTGTTTATTGTCTCCCCGCTGGCAGTTAGAATCTCACCTCTTTTGCTTTGCCTTGCTCTGGGTGATTCTCTCTCCCATTTTAGCGTTACAAATACAAAAAAACTCAGTCCGAGTCAGTCTTTTTTCCAGTCTTGACGTGAAAACATGTTTGATATTATCGTAAGTTTTAAGTCTGTGTATTGAATCACGTGAACATTGTCAACAACCAATGGGTGCGCTCCCTCCACCTTCAAACAGGAAGTAGCAAACAGCTAGAGCCAATATTGTTTATGGTTGCTATAGAGCCTTTGCAAACACGTGACCACGACCACGTGACGACGCCATGATGGACAGCAAAATTACCAGCAATAACAAGCTAAACAGTCTAGTAGACGAGCGGAAAGTTTCATAGTTTCAATCAGTTTGAAATACATAACACTAAATAAACTGTATTTATGGCTTTATGGCTTCTTCTATTGAACAACAAGTTGTGCTGTTATCGGTCGAGGTAGGGCATCTGGTAGGTGCCCACAAAGATCAGTATTTGGGGAAGTTGGAGATAGCAGGATTGGATACCGACCCTTAATTCTTCCTCCCTCCGTTTTCACGGACCTCATTAAATCATGAGTCTGCCCGACTTCAGCCCACATGATCTGTACCACTATGTGATAAACAGGGTATCCCCATATACTGGTGCTGATCTCAAAGCTTTGTCTGGATGCTTACCAGTTCTTTGTAGCTGTCTGGGTTACAGGTACGCAATGCTATGCTAACAGCGGTGGGAGGCAAAGATAAGACATAAATCTAGGGTTTATTTTGTATTAACATCTATTCTTTACTTAAGTAAAGATTTATGACATGATCGGTCGTGGCTACCCACATACCGTTGTTCACTGGGTGTGCCAATGCAACTATCTAATGGATGCATGAACGCATCCCAACTCTGGGAAGTGCAGTCATTAATTATCTATTGCACGTTAATCCATGAAGTAAATCACGGAGTGTCTAGGATCAGTAGTAACCACACATAATTGTAACATCTAGCCATCTTCTTATCTGTGATTATATTCGCTGTGCAGCCTATGTTAAGATATGACCGGTGGATGGGCAGCAGCTAGCGCGCAGTCCAAAGGTAACCGCAGCTAGCTCGTCAGCTAGCTGGGGGCTCCGCAGACCCGCATTTAACTCGTTTTTTTGGCTTTTTTGAAGCTAGTTTCCGTGCCATGTCATCTTTAATTTAACCGATATTTTTTGTATGTGTGTTAAGTTAAATGATCAAGAAAACGGCTTTCTTTTTTGGATATGTAGCTAGGTCAGTGAATAAACGATTTTAGTTATGTGGGTCATCATCGGGTTGGACATGTTAGCAGCAACAGCTGGTATGCACGGCAGCTAGCTAGCTGGTTGAGGATAATGTTATTTATCACTCATTTAAAACAGAAAGGCAATACATATACATGCTTGTGTTGGTTTGGATTACTGTCCGTCTACAGCATAGCTCTTCCGTCGTCCGTCATGGCCTTCATAATTTGCACGAGTGGAGTGTGACGTCACGTGCAAAGGGTCTATAGAGGGAAATTTGCCGATTTTCAACTCTTCTGAAGCATGTCAACAGAAGCTTTTTTAAAGTTTGTTTAAAGTGTAGCCTATGGTAGGCATAAACTTGCCTGGATGAGTGTATGTCTTTCCTACTTCTAGAGGGGTTTGTGCTGTGTTAAACCGACTCACCCAGACTCTGCATGGTTTTGCGTCTGAAGCGATGCTTCGGGTCCGCTCCGTCAACATCTTCAACAGGCCAACCCTGCTCTTCCTTGTTGTTGTAATTCAGTTTTTAAAAGGTGTATTGCGTCGAATGAAAGTTTGTGTTGTGGGAAAACAAGAATGTCTTTCAGCTTCTTTGTCTTCAGTAGTGTTCTCTGTGTGGAACTTCTGGTGTGCAGCCGTCGGTTTGAGGCTCTTTAATCTCCTCAAATGATATCCCCCACACACCTGTAAATCTGGGTTATATCAGCATTACACAAACACGCCCCCATTATGTCATGTGTTATGAATATTGAAATATATCAAAACGTATTGTTTCCGTCCGTTTCCTGTTTTTTTTTACGGAAGTTAGAGCAACTAGAGGGGTTAATATATAACACCATTGACAGGCGACCAAACGTGTCATTGATTAAAATTACAGATTTTTCTGAATTTGAACATTGTTGGAAACATTTGTAAGTACACAGCTTAGCAAAATAAATAACATAGGTATAGTCGTTTTTATACATTTTATTGCAGAAATATCACAAATTATTATCTTTAAGATTACACATATATTGTCATAATGACTTAATTCTTAATGTCTCAGAAAGGAAAGTGGTCCAAAAGTGGCCCTTATACTCAGTTGAATAATCTAATCCTATAATAAATACTTTGTGAAGGGCTCCAGGCTATAACCATTCAAGTGCAATTTGTCAACACTTTTTTGCAAAAAGA
>CM042326.1:6920000-6980000 GCA_023566125.1 Zingel zingel | reverse complement strand
TTTCTGAAGTACAACCTGTGATAGTTGTACCCCCTCCCTCATCTTTATTTGATGTGAACGAAGCTTGATGTTTATTTTCAGGACATAGTGGAAATGTTTCGACTGAGTTTAATCAGTATTGCTCAAAGAGAGCTTGAGTTATGAAACTTCAGATTTTGGTACTTTCCCCCAGAGCACGTGCACCAAAAGTTTTTTGATTGATGGCAGCCATGTTTTTGGACCAATCTAGCTCAATTGTAATGTGCTGGTGTATCTGCTGTATAAATGTGGTGTTGATACAGTCAAAATCCCAAATGGTAAATGAAATGTGTATCATACAAATGAGCAAAAAATCCATCATGGTGGCCTTTATTGCCCAGGTTTTGTCCAAATATTGTCCTTTTAAAGAGCAGATTGAGTTGGATATGTGTGTCAAATTTCAAGTCAGTCTGACTCGTTTTTTTAATGTTAATTATAGCGCCACCATCAGGCTGATTGGGGTCATATTTCTTGTGAAGCATTTGCATCATTTAAAGTTATGCGGCAAAGTATCTTGTCTCTAGCTCATAGCACACAGCAAATTAAGCAACAACAACAACAAATAACTAGAAAATGTATTTCCTACAGAAAATGTCAGTGATGACAGCTGAAATAAAATGGCAAAATAAATAAAATGTAGTCATTTTTATACTATGTCAAACTATCTGTTAGCTGCAGGAAAGATATGTAGTGAGTTTTATGTACTATTCAGAGCTGCACTCATGGCATTGGTTGACACCATAATTTGTATTGTCAGTTTTCCAATATACATGCCATCCCAAATTACATATCTAAAAAAAGCATTAAACAGCAAAATGTTGTTGCAAACCCCTTTCTCCCTACTTTTATGTGATAAATAAGCCTCCCTTTCACTTCTTGCAAGGCATACCATTGCATTTATATTTGAACATGACCCAGTTCTTCATCCACAGGAATATTCCAATATAATCTCTTCATAATTACTCAGTTTGGCTCTCAAAGTAAATGGTATTTTCTTTCAATCCCATACAGTACACCATATTTGTAACACTGACCGTTTTCTTCCAGTTTAAGGCAATAAGTAACTTTACATGTAATGTGCACACACTCTAAACTCTTTTGCTCTTAAATGAATGAACTAAATTTAACAATTCCATGTGTAGTAAAGAAACATTAATAAACTCTCAAGAATCCTCAAGATTTCTTTTTACTCACCTCCTTCCAAATCTCTTTTACCTGAACACAGCCCCACATTCAATGAATAAGAGTTCCTTGTCGCTCAACACATTCAACACACCATAGGCCAAAATGCACTCAGTAGCATATGTGTAGGTGGTGGAGAAAAGTTGGTGTCTGTACCAGTACTTAAGAGCCCATTCTAGAGTGTGATGATAATGAGTGTGATGTTTGTATTGCAGGTGAGAAGCCATTCCAGTGTGATTATTGTGAGCGACGCTTCGCCAACAGCAGCGACCGGAAGAAGCACTCACAGGTCCACACAGCCTCAAAGCCCTATGACTGCAAAGCCCTGGGCTGCACCAAGTCCTACACCCACCCCAGCTCCCTGCGCAAACACATGAAGGTTCACGTCAAGTCGTCACCTACCTCTGAACCCCAGGACGTGTACGACTCCATCCCTCATCAACTCCAACAACCTCATCAAGCCCTCCTCGAGCCCCTCGACCTTAAAATTAATCGCCTCTCTCCATCACTTGCCAATAAACACACAAATTTTCCTCTCCTGTCCAATCACCAATTGGATATCAGCTCAGCCAGCGAAGTTGACCATAAGCTGCTGCTGCGGAGTTCATCACCAATGACAATGCCTCTGGATCTCTCTCTGTCAAGCCTGAAGAGTCAGCTGGCCCAGAAGC
Source organism: Zingel zingel (assembly GCA_023566125.1). Lineage (NCBI taxonomy): Eukaryota > Metazoa > Chordata > Actinopteri > Perciformes > Percidae > Zingel > Zingel zingel. The sequence continues at coordinate 6,978,129 of CM042326.1, read as the reverse complement.
AGCAGAGTGGTAGGAGCCAGCGGAGGAGCCAGCGCTCAGTCAACCCAGCCTTACCTCAGTTGTCTAACATTAAGGAGTGGTATGTCTGTACCAGGAGTACAGCACCACACTTTCCTCTCCTTCACCCAGACCACATCAAATCAGAACCTAGTGATGACGAGGAGTATGTCACGTAGGATGGAGGGACTTTGGACTTGAAGATCATGTATTGTCAGACCCAGGTCAGGCCAGAGAATGCTCTGTGGAATCATAGTTGCTGTAAATTTCCAGAACCAGCAGTTGTATGGTTCAACATCAGAGGCCCTGCTAAGATGGAGAAGGCTGTGATCAGATGGAGACCTTTTTTACTCTGTCTCTAATACAAAACTCAGCTTGGCGATCATCACTATCTGTGGACCAAAAAGCAATGGCTCAAATGTTGCCAGAAGGGACAAGAGGAATTCCATCGTTATGGTTATCAAACAAAATGTTTGACAAAAAAACTGCAAGATATCCAATTAGTGCTAGCTAGCTTACCTGACCTAACATTGTACAAATGGACCAGGCGATGTTGGGTACTGCTCTGCTTGCTATTAAAGAATATGAAGAGGGTGTGTGTACATGATGACCTCTCTAGGGAGACAGATTATTGACCAATTTATCTAAGCGCTCCACCTAAATGAAGCAATTTTAAGGGCTACATTGACACTGATAGAAGGTGGTTAATGTTATCCTGAGGTCAATATAGCTCTATACACATGGTACCCCGACAGGTCCAAAACAGCAGGCATACAGGTTGGATGTGAGCGTGTGCCTGTTATGGCCCCAGTATGTTTTAAACAAACTAGTTTGTACATCAGATCAAAATTAGTTTGAAGCAGCTGATTTTGTGGTCAGAAAGGGTTTTTTAATGCTGTTAGGTGATCCAACAAGCACTTTGTTTAAAGCAAACTGATGCCTTTACTTATAAACCATTGGTAGTAACTTGTTCAAACGTGTTTTATGTGATCACAGTCTAATCCAACACAGTAGCCAGCAGTGAAGCTGCGGTTTGAAGACCATAGGGACTGTTCCTTCTTTGTACTGATCATTAAGTGTCTCCTTAACCTCTTCAACTCTATGGACCTTTCAGTGGGTTAATCGCCTGCATCTGTTTACACTCCATCTACAATTAAGTCAAGACCCCAAGGTTTCCAAAATTACCATATATGTCATACACATATTCCTTTAACATGAAAATGTGTATTAAATGATGCACAAGACATCTATTGTTTTCCCTTTGATCAAATGGTGCAGCCATAAAAAGTGGAATCTTGGATTTGAAAATTGACTCAATGTAGCTTCAATGAATCAACAAAATGAGCAGAATGTATTGTGAAAGATTGTGGTACAGCTTGGAAAAATATTTCATCTATGTTTGAATTTACTGCATTGAGAACACTTTAAATGAGTAATAAGTGACTTATACCAATATACATTATCCATTAACTAGTAGGACATATCAAGCTGGATTTGAACCTGAGTTGTAAGAAAGTCTAGCTGAAGCAGATTGTTTAAACATACAATGAGACAGGATTTAAATTATATTTTAAAGGGAAATTAAGGCTCATTTATGGTTCTACGTGACTCTACGCATAGCCTAAGTAAGTGGCTTATGCCGTTGTGAGGATTTATACTTGTGTGTTGGTGTGTCTGCATCATTCTAGCATACGTCTTTAAGAGAATAGCAGAGCAGAGCCAGTATGTAGTGTGTGCATGCGTGTCCTTGATTTTTGGTTGTAGGTTTTCAGGTCTTACAACCTTAAAACTGAAAGTGAGCACACCTGAAATGTCTCTAATATTCCCTCATTGCACAGGAAAACTGGGTGCACACTACAGTAAGTACAGTAAGTCAAAATTGGAGTAGGAAGTGAGTCTGTAAACTGTGATGGATGTTCATAAGGGTTATCTTGGGAAATAATTTTAGTGTTCATCTTCCAAGTATGTTTGGCTAACGTTGGGGTTTGTTTAAAACCTTTTAAGTCACTTTCCCCCAAGCTATTAACTTAGTGTGTACATTATTATTACTGGCAGGAATGATGGACAAAACAGCAAATAACACCAAGGTTGAATGAAACTGGAATTTTCATTTAAACAATTTAAGTGATTTGAGAATTGTGAGTTTCAATTTCATTTAGGTTTACTTACGACAAATCAATCTGGAAGTCAAGAGTGGAGAGGCTACGGGGAAGTTTATACAGTAAGTGCAGAACAAAATTGGACAGACAGAATTTTGTCATTGAAGTTTTGATCTCAAGCAATAATCTCTAGACACAAGCAAGCAACTACTCGCACCCAGTTTATGAAGTTTGTGTTATTTTCATGGTCGTCACGTTGAAACAGTGATTTGCACCGTCACTTCATAGCTGTGGCCTTTCTGTAGGGAGTCCACATGTCTGTGTGGGTTTTCTCCCACAGTCCAAACACATACAGGTCTGATTAATTGGGAACTCTGAAATAGCTGTAGGTGTAAATGTGAGTGTGAATGGTTGTCTGTCCATATATAGCCCTGTACTAGACTGGTAACTTCTCAAGGTGTACCATGCCTCTCACACAATGTGAGTTGGGATAGGCTCCAGCTCTCTGTCTCATGTTATCAAGTGCTCAGAATCTCTCAGCTAATGAAAACTAGTAACTACCCAATCAGGTTGTTGCTTCAAATTGTTTGAGTACAAATCTGTCCCTGGGTTATCATACATTTTGCCCTACAGATTGATTAATTTTGCCTCACGATAGGGCAGACATTTCAGAGTTATTGATCACTGAATAGCACATATTTGTGTTTTATCGAGAAAGGCTGTTTGATGCAGTACCACACCATGACCACCAGAAGTCATTGAAGGTTTCCAGTTCAGACGCCTTCTGAACAATTCATTGTCTAAAAACATGTTCAATGCAGCAGATGAAATGCAAGATACAGTCAGCTATTATGAACTCCAGTGAGATCAACCTTTCCTTTCACCCTTTCCCACCCAAATCCTCTGAATTAACAACACTAAGTCACAATGATGTGTGAGTAAACGAGTGAATAAGAAATTTAATTAAAACCAACCAACCTTACTGAAGTTTCATGCTATTGCTATTGAGTAATGTCAGAATTTTTATCAACCATTTTTGTCGATTTTACTCAGTAATCAGTACTGTATCTTGGCGACTCTCTGGAAACAGGTGAAAGGACAGCATCTGTCTGTCCTTGTATCATGATTATTAACAAGGCTCATCAGGCTTTAAAAAAACCCACACTTACGCGGGGAGAACATGCAAACTTCACACAGAAGGGTTCGAACCCTGACCCTCCTGATCTAAGGCACCATGCAGCCCTTGGAAATACTAGTAAGTAGCCCATGGAATAAGATGTCTTGCTGTACCACTAGCTGAACTGTTAAAGTGATAATAGTTGGTCTCACTAGACAAAAGCTTTCTTCTAACCACATAATTCAAGCCAACTAAATAAATCTGTATCCTGGTGCTAGGTTTAATGATTAATTGACGTCAGGGATGACTCAGATATCCACTGCCTGCTCAGACTGCTTCCCAATAAGCTGTTTGTAAAGTTAGCATAGGCTAATGCCATTTTACGAAAGACCCATCTTCAATCTGCATTTCCCAATGTCCCACAGTACTGATGCGTGTGAGATCCTTTTACACCAAACCTGATGACCGGTGTCGATCTGTTTTAACAAGAAAAAGACACTAATTTGTCTACATTAGTCAAGAGTTTTAAGAAGCATATGATGAATTTTGTTGTCAGACTTACAATGTAAAGGACTCTGACATGGTCCATAATTTAAAAGACAGTGTCACAAACACACTGAACGAGTAGTATATAAGTTAGCAATTATATTTATTTGTTTGTTTTTTTAAATTATTATTAAAAAACTGGACCTGCATTTTTCATGCAGGTCCACTGGTTTACAGTCACATGCAGTCATCACAGAGCAATACAAAAAAATCTAAAATGAATTTCTCAATAAATTGTTTTTCTCATGCACATGAAAGTGTAATTTGTTAAATAAACCATTTAAATCCTAATAACTTATTATTAGTCTTCTGTTAAGAACATATGAAGCAGGCACAGCTACTACTACTACTACTACTACTACTACTACTACAGCTTCTTAATCTTTTGATGTCCAGGTATGCAGACAGGATTTTACAAATTAGTTTTTTGTGTGTGGATAATATATATATATATATATATATATATATATATATATATATATATATATATACTATACTACTATTTATACTATACTACTATTTGTTCATTTTTTGTGGCTTAAAATGTGTATAGAAGCCAATACAGCAGCAGCCTTAAAATAAGTAGATGGTGAGGTATTTACCGTTAATTTAATTTTTATTATTTGTTATTTTATTAATCAAATACAGCATCTGTGACCCTTTTCTTTCAACCACAACAAGGCTACACAGGCTTCACAGGAACTGACAGACTCGAGCCAGGCCAAATATTTTTGAAAAACCTTTAAATTAGTCAATAATGTTATCCTGGCAGACTATTCCGAGCATGATTTCCACATAAATTGAAAGCTACACATGGTAACACGTTGTTCAAACCTTCACACGGCCGGAAATAATGACGATATGGGCTCAGTGTACTCAGTATCAGCTGCCCGTGTCCACCTCTGTCATCAAGTGACAAGGATTACTGATGTGGAGTTGACTTCGATTTTCAGGTGGGATTGTATATGTGGATTCATGGACATGATACTTGCATGTGAATTTCTGACTTTTTTGATATCAGTGGAATGCCGCATTAAACACAGATTCTGAGTAACTGCACAAGAATTACAATGGTTTTGTAAGTCAGTAGTTCCCAATGTGGGTCAGGCCCCTCACAATGGGTCACAAGATAAATCTGCTTGGTCGTGATGATTAACAGGAGAGGAAAACAAACAAAAACATATTTCTGCTACGCAAAGGTATGTTATTTCAGACTTTCATCTAATCTTAGCTTTGTTAATTTTACAATCTAGATATGTTAACTTCTTCAGGGCTCTAGGGAGTGCTGTTCTAAATGGATGGCAAAATGGCATATGACCAAAACTTAGATTTGAAGGACTGACTTTAAATACAACATACACAGTTGACCCCACGAAACTCAAGCCAATGTGGAGAGAAACAAATGGAGCACCAACATTTATCTTTGAATCCAGAGAGCACAGGGACCCACGTGCATCTGTTAGGATTTTTATATATTTATTTATTTTGCTACCTTGGTTAATTTAGTCTGAAGGAGGAGAAGTAAAATGTATAGCCTTAAAGAAAACATGCTCATTTGGGTTTTCTACTAGAACATATTTAATGTTCAAAAACCACATGGTTTTTCTCATATTGCTTACTGCTGCATCTGCTGTATTCACCCTATGTCAGTCTGTTTTAGCACCTGTTTCTTAAAAGGTGGAGTCTTATGGAGAAAGATTGTTAATATTTGACCTCAACAACCAAACCATACTGTAAACATAATGGACGTAATATCGGTGACGTCACCCATTGGTTTGTGGACTGCCGTTTTGAAGCCAGGAGTTTGCATTTTGGCCGTCACTATCTTGGCATTTTGGAGCCAGAAGTGACCATATTTGAACAAAAAGGCAGAGCTGGGAAGGAAGACATGTCTAAGCCAGTGTTGTGTATGGTTTCATGGTGCTGCATTAAGCTAAACGCTAAAGAGGGAAAGTTGCTGATTTTCAACTGTTCTGACGCGAGTCATCCAGCAGAGTTTTAATGATGGTTAAACGCAGACCCCCAGGTACTGGAACCGTTCGTTAGCATTTATGGAAGTACACAAGCTAGGTGAAAATTGGCAGACTTTCTCTTAAGTTACCAGCTAACGCTAGTTTGGTATAACGCTAAATAAAACATTTTTAGGTGACTAAAGTGTTCCAATTAACTTTGATAACACCCAGAGGGGTCAAAGTTCAAGATGAAAACAGGGACAACACCCAAAAACAAGTTCATGGTTATTTCAATATATTAAAATGGACTTATCCAACCTATTCTTTACAGTCATAATCCACTGTTATTATACAAAGCAGTGAGCCTACTCCTTATTCCTTACAAAACACATTCTGAGTTATCAACTTATTTTTCTAAAAATTGCCCCACAATAAATGAATCTTGTTTCTTGACAGAAAGTCTATATTGTACCCACCAGACAAAAGGAACACTTGCTAGGATTTTGACTAGCATGTCTTCTGCCAAAGATTGTTTTAAGGCAGCGTTTCTTTTTTGCAGGTATGATGATGAATGATGATGATGATGATGATGATGCTGATGATGAATGAATGAATAAAGTTGCGAGAAAAAAAAAAAAATTGGCGTTGACGCCTCTCTCTCCACCAATCTGGTCTCTTTAAAGCTAATACGTCATTGACCGTCACCGTCACAGTTTTGCAACATGGCGGCGCACAGGGTCGCTCCATCACTGAACAGGCTGCTGTTTGCTGTGAAGGTGAGCTGTTCACACTTTTTGCTGTAGAGGTGAGCTGTTCACAGTGTGACTGTGCAAAGTGCGAGCTCGTTGACCAAACTGACAGCTGTGTGTTTACTATCAGTAGAATGACATGGTAGCTGTTAGCATAAGTCTAACACCTGCTAATGACAAGTAGGACAGTCCTGAACGTTCTTGATGGAACAGGCATAAAGATAAACCAAACATGGGACGTCCTTAAATTAGATAATAAGCGAAAGAATCGCATTGCTAAAATTGGGAAAACGTATGCTGCCAAAAGCTTAGTAAATAATGGTGTTTTTTTGTTTTGTTTTTTTAGCCAGAAAGAGACTGAATCCAGCCTGACTTTGACAAACAGGCTGTGCTCCAAACGTGTGTATAAAACAGGTTCACACATTATATCCTGTTTAAACAACTGTAATTGCATTTTATTTACTTAGCAAGACATCGCTGGATCGCTTTCAAGGGGTCCAGGCTGCGGCTTTTGATTGGGTCCTCTAAGGTCTTATGTTTCACCGGTTCAGTCCACTAGGGGGCCCCGAAGTAAAAATGATCGTTGGGCCCCTAGTGGCCACCTGCTTGTGATACTTTTGGTACATAATTATAAACAAAAAACACATTAGGAGCAAAATTTAAAGCAAACTGGTTCACTCAAACATAGCATAGCTTTTTAATTCTAACACTGAGCTTTCATGCTAAGGGTGGTTTGAGTCAGAGCATGTGTGCATGTTAATTCTGCATTCCAAATGAATAAAGGCACTTTAAATGGTTTGAAAACTATTGTTCTGTACAAACCACTTTGCTTCTGTTTGGATACAAGTCGGTAATTTCCTCAAGGCTTGTGCCTCACTCACAAAGTTGTTTGATTTTTCACTCATACAAAATGTCACATTTCTTTCTTGTCACTCCACCAAGCTCTACTACATATATAACCAGGTGGCACAGTGCAACTTTAGTACTTGTTTTTGTATTAACCCTTGTGTTGTCTTCGTTTCAACCTTGAAAAAAATTGTTTTTGCTTTTTCCAACGTTTTAAATTTGTTTAATTTTTCTTCTACACATTTTCAGCGCTTATTTCTACGTCCAATATTTTCTGATATAAAACAAAAATTTAAAATGGGCCAATGTGACCCGAAGTCAACACAAGGGTTAAAGTCTATTACAAGTGCTTTCACACTTGATACAACCTGAACCTAATTTTTTCATGCTGGTCCAAGCCAGGCCCCCATGAAGTGCGTAAAGCTTTGAAGCCAGTTTGACGCCGCGGCCAAACAGTGGAATTGCAACTTCTGTGTCCTTCACGTGATGCCATTCATATACCTTCATGGCGAAAGCAACATCCGTAAATCAGTGAATACATTTTTCAAGCGTTGCAACACCTGCAAAATGATTGTTTCACTATCAGAATTTGATCTATCCAATAACATTTGGAAAGTCTAGAAGAAAATAAATCGTTTAATCCCTTTTTTTTAAAGTAAGCTTAGCGCTAAACCAGAAGTAACTGGCTTGGCCGGCCGAGTTCTCTATTACACCTGCTCCATATACTGTAAAAATAAGTCCTGCTCCATGCTGGGCTTTGAAGCAAATTGAACATAGCGGGCAGGTGGTGGAATTGCAACTCCCGGGCTGACAGTAATGCCCTATGGCCCAAAAAGACTTTCCCCATAGAGTTACATGGGGAAAGACACATCTGTAAATGAGTGGATACTTTTTTTTGAGCATCACAACCCCCTGTGAAATGACTTGTTTCACTATCGGAATATGATGCATCTGGTCCGATAACATTTGGAAAGTTTAGAAGTTTAGTGGAGCACTAAACCGGAAGTAGCCGGCTCGGCCGGCGGAGGTCTCTAGTGCGCCTGCTCTATGGGCCCCATAGTGTGGAAGTAGTGCTGATTATCTGGGTAATTTTTAGCTCCATGATGGTTTCATATGCCACTGAGCAATGACTGGCCTCAAATGCTGTATCCAGTTCTTATTATTTATCCATGTTCATCCGCCACTGAGCAACTCTCATAGGAATGAGCAGAGCTCTGCCTCGAAATCTGTATCTAGTTTTTTTTTGTATACATCCATGGTCCAAGCACCCATTGGTTTTCCATTTCTGTATGTTATGAAAATAAATTGGCAGACATGCTTATCTCATAGCATCAATATGTCTGTGAAGTGTTCCTGTTTTTGCCATTAAAATGTGATAATTTGCCTGGGAACAAGATGAATATGCAAGCTCATCTTTTATTTGTTCTGGCACATGCATTTGCAATTTGGTCTTGGGATGTCAGGCTACGCAATAGCAGCTTCCACAGAAAGTTCCACATCAGCTGCAGCCATTTTGGTTGTTTTTGAAAATGCCTCAATGGCGCTCCTCTAAACAGAAATCATCTCAAACATGCCCTGTATTAAATAAACGCTTGTGATTTGCCCGTCGGAGCTCAAGCTGAAGGAAATCTGTTCAAAGCGGAAGGGGGACCAGACACATCTACCAGAGCAAATGAAACCTGATGCCTGGAATAGAAGACATGTCAAAAGAGTTTTTGCATTTATTTTATTGAAACCTAAGCAGAGGTAACTATTTATAGTATACACTGAAAGCTATATTGAGGCAACATTATTTTGTCTCATAAAAAACTTTTGTTTATTTATATTGGCCTTACTTGTTTATTTTTATAATACACCATAAATGTGTTTTCATATTATTTTTGTACTTTAACTAACGGAGAACCCAGAACCCAGGCGCCTTCCTATAGTACTACTACACTAGAGACTACTACATGGGACAGGTGTTACACTTGAAATCCTAACGCACAGTAGCTTGGTTTATAAAATTATTAGTAAAATTAGTGCAATATGCAAAACCACTGTTAAAGTTGTTTAAGGCTACTGTGTACCGAGTACAGGATCTGAAATGAACTTTTTTCACTGCCTGTGACAGTGGCAGGCATTTTTTTTTTTGTAATTACATGCATGGTTAATTCTAGTGTTTGAATTACACAGCCAATAGCGTTGCTTTTATATAGCAGTTGCGAGCGTCTTTCAAATTTATAGCTTTATCCAGTCAGACGCTAACTTTACTAAACACTTTTTTCCTGTATGCCAAATGGGCGGATGGCCTGATAATTTTACCTGCCATTACCAACCATTTACTCGCATTTGGTGGGTGATAATTTCAGACCCTGACTGAGATAAATTAATAAATTACTTTTACCAACAAAGTCATCACACCACAAAACATCCTAATATATCATTTACCAGCCGGAATCTGCCAGAAATAAAGGTAGTTTTTCATGCATATGTATTTGTTCGTAGAGTTTGTCATAGAAAAAAAATTGATATACATAATTAGAAATTTTTGATTAAATTCAAACGTATACCACACCCTTACACATACCGCATACAGCAACCCTAATTGAATATGACATTATTTAGTAGCCTAATGTATTTGTATGTGTTTTGCAGTATGCCTCATTCCAGTCAGGATGCTGTGCAGTGCACTGCAATGCTCAATATTCCACTGTCCACAGTCCCAGTGAAAAGGTAATGCATAACTCTCCTTCTCCCTGTTTGACTGTATTGGATGTTTTCAACAAGCAGCTGTTAACACTGAAAAAAAATGTCAAAATTTGGACATTGTGAGGCAAGATGTGATTTATGTGTGACATTGGTAAGAATGGTTGTGATTGCTGAAATAAAATGCCTTGCTCCAGAGTTAGGGTGTAAAGAGAGTTTGCTAGTCTTCTCTATGACAAACAGGTGGAGTGAAGAACGTCCTTGTTGTGTCATTGATAAACAGCTAATCTGTCTGCTGTTTCCTTCCACAGACCTTTGATAAGATCCTCATTGCCAACAGAGGAGAGATTGCTTGCAGGGTAAGACTGGCTGACACAGACATGCACTGTAAATGAAATCCAACTGAAACTAGTGTTGGATTTCTGTCCAACACATAAAGACATACACTCACTGGAGCTTCACCTCACACCACCCCAGATGGAGGAGCTTGTAAAAAATATTCTGTGAAGGCAGAATTATGAACATGTTTAACCACAAACTTAGCTTTGCTCCTTTTTTTTGCTGATTTTTATTAATAGTACAGTTCCACCTTAACACATGGCAACCTGTACCTATATACGCTAATTCTCAGCATTGTATTTGTTATTGACCATAGAGCGAAGCACGAGTTGTTAATGTTGTTTTTCCATCAGGTGATGAAGACATGTCATAAGATGGGCATCCAGACTGTAGCTGTTCACAGTGATGTAGACTCCAGTGCTGTGAGTTTCCATCTGTTTTCATCCAGTGTTTAAAAATTAGGGATCCTGTATTTCCCAGGAAATTCTTGCTAACATCTACTTGTTTTTAAGCCTGCTGTGTGTACTGAAAACTTGTGTATGTGTAATGTTATATTTTATTCACCACACCGTGACACCAGGATCTCTTTAGTATGATGTCCGTTTATTCTAGTGACAAAAATTAATAAACAGACCTCGTCATACATCAGAACGGCCCGCTCCGACTCTCTCCCAAAGTATTATAAAAAAGGGGCATATTAACAATCGACAAAAATCATATACGTAATACAATAATACAGCAATGTTTTATACAGTAAAAACGTACTTGGTGACAAACGTGAATAAACAGACCTCGTCATACATCAGAATGGCCCAATCCAACTTCTACAATACACACATTAACACATATAAAACCGAAGTTAGTTTTGTCTGCCGCAAATTTAAGCTAGCTACACTAACTCTTAAAAACTTGTAAAACAACAATAAAGTGACAAGTCTGTTGAAATCAATATGTAGAAAGGTTGGGACAGACATTATAAAATTATGGGGATAAAAAATATAAACAAAATAATGGAATGAATTCAAGTAATGAATGAGCCAAAAATAAATTACACTCACCTCTCCCAAACGGTATTACAAAAGGGGAGAGGGAAAGGGAGCACAAGGGATTTACAGTTACAGGACCACCGAAGAAGAAATAAGGGAGGGGCTATGACCTCTAATACATAGCCTACATACAGTCACATGAAATGCATCTTTATAACACAAATCCTAGAGTTTCTGTTGAAACCTAACTATATAAGGTGGGGACATATTGGATTGTTTTGGAGTCTTCAGGGCTCATAAACAGTTGGAATAGGTGGTAACCATTTGTCTTTCTCACTTGATCTGGATTGAACTTCCCTGTGTATGTGTGTATCTAGGTTCATGTAAAGATGGCTGATGAAGCAGTGTGTGTTGGCCCTGCCCCCACCAGTAAGAGCTACCTGAACATGGATGCCATCATGGACGCCATCAGAGCGACTGGAGCACAAGCTGTAAGCATTTACATGGCTCTTGTTACATTATTTGACTGTGGTAGGCGACACGCAATACACTCTGTGTACTTGATACACATGTTCATCAAGACTAGGGTTGGGTACCGAATCCTGTACTTTTACCGGTACTGACCGAATCACATCAGTATTGGTTCACGTAAAATCAAACGGTGCAAAATTTCGGTACCTGAGAGCGCGTAAGCGCAAGCTGATCTGTCCTCTCTGCATGTTGACAGAGAGCGGAGCACACACACACACACACACACACACACACACACACACACACACACACACACACACACACACACACACACACACACACACACACAGTGCAAGTGCGGACGGAGCAAAACTACGTCTTCTCTGCAGTTTTGTTGAAGTCAGTGAGTCACGGCAATGCCGATAAAGTGGTTTCAAGTGTGGTTACAGTTTTTGAAAACTTCACGCAGACACCATTCACTGTGATATGATATTAATGACAAGCAGGCACGACAGTGGGTTCTATGCCCTGGGGACTGACTGACAGGCTGAGGTTGTAAGGCAAGGCAACTTTATTTCTACAGCACCTTTCAGCAGCAAGGCAATTTGAAGTGCTTTACATGAAACATTAAAGAGCAATTAAAAGCGGTCATGATGAAAATAAAACAGGCTAAAATATAATATATACAAATACATAAATAAAAGTTGAATAATTATTCAATTTAATAGGTTGTACGGATGGGTTTGGGAGGAGAGAGGGAGGGGTTTTATTTTTAATTAATTTCTGTCTGTAAAATATTCTAAATAACATAATGTTCTAAGTAAATAGGTTTGGAATTATTTTTACAACTGAAATCATTTTTTTTTTTTTTTTTTTTTTTGTAATTACAGAGGGAAAGTACTGAAAAAAAGTACCGAATTTCAGGTACCGGTATGGGTACGGATATTGGTTCAGATGCGAAAGGTACCCAACCCTAATTAAGACAACATGTAGGTCCTCTAAACAGTGAATCATGTGACTACATCGCATTTCAAGAGGTGTGCAATTCTAGTGCAACATAAAAACTGTACTGTACCTAAACAACAACAAAACGCTATCAATAACAAGAAATATACGGCACCAACTATAAACAAGTATTGACAGGGGTCTGCTGTGGTGAACTACAATGTTCTGAAAGTGGACTACAAAAAGGGCATCTGGATACTTCGTCCCGTGCAACCTTACCGTGTTGTTGCATGCAGGCTCTATAAATGTGGACAACCCAGTAGAAAATATTACTTCATCCCCATTTTATTTTCCATCTTATTTTACATTAATTAAGGCATTCTCAGCCTGTTCATTCTGTGTCTATTTTGAAGCACTCTGTGCATGTAATGTTACCAGTATTATCCATCATATTTTGCAATAATTATGTCAGTTTTCATGTGAAGCACTCAATACATTATTGAAAAGCACGGAGCTGTAGTAGTGCTGGGCGATTTGGCCAAAATATTCTGTTTCGATATAAGTCCTTCTATATCTTGATAACGATATATATCATGATAAATGATGTTTTCTGGTAATTCAACAAATAGTCTATATGAAATAACCACATGGTGAAGCTTATTTTTGTATACTCCTTTTGTGAATTAAATACTTGACTTTTTCTCATTTTATTAAGAACATGAATGCAAAATTGACATAGCGCTAAGAACGGACAAGGATCCGGACGTAAATATTGCTGTTATGCAGTTCGGCCGCTGTTTTTTTCCGTCATTGAGATGGAAACCATCCATCTTCGTCCGCTTATCCGGTAACGGGGTTGTAGATTGAGAGCTTTGCCTTCTGGCTCAGCTCTCTTTTCATCACAACGGTGCGATAAATTGAATGTAATACCGCACCCGCTGCGCCGATTCTCTGACCAATCTCCCGCTCCATTGTCCCCCTCACTCGCGAACAAGACTCCAAGGTACTTGAACTCCTTCACTTGAGATAGAAACAATATAGAAAAATGTACTGTGGCCTCACAGCAAGAAGGTACCGGGTTCAAACCCAGGTCGTTCCGGGCCTTTCTGTGTGGAGTTTGCATGTTCTCCCCGTGTCTGCATGGGGTATTCTATACTCTGGGTGCTCTGGTTTCCCCCACCACTAAAAACATGTTCTGCTTCCTCTCACTGAATTGGAAGTCGCTTTGGATAAAAGTGCCAACTAAATGACATGTAATGTAATATATAGAGGATTGCGCCCATGTATTTGTAGGTATTAACAATCTCCACTGTGTCATCTGCTATGACAGTCTGAGATGAAGTGGGTGTTTTTTTTTCCTCTCTAAAAATCAATCAGCATGTCCTTCATTTTGCTTGTATTGATCTTGAGGTGAGAATCTTGACCCCTGTCTAAAAAGCCGACTCATCTTTGTAAATCAGACTGACAACAACAGAATCGCCAGTGTAAAGCTATACTGTAGCTTTGTGTTTTAAAGCCTTGGAAACAAATCCAATGAAGTTTTTTTGTTTTTCTGAAGGTTCATCCTGGCTATGGGTTTCTCTCTGAAAACAAAGAGTTTGCAAAGCGACTGGTGAGTAAAACGTAGAATCAGCTACACACACACTTATTTTCTTTTATCACACACTTTACTACAATAAGTTAAAAATGACTCAATGACAAACAAATGCCAAGGTAATTGATTGCTGCTTTGGGGGTAAGACATGCATTTGTTGCTGTCTTTGACCTATTTATGATTTATTTTAGTATCATTAACAGGAAATATTTGTGTTAATGAATGATCCACAAATGTGTAATGAAAGTATGGATCAGGGATGTGGAGGCTTGTGCAACTGTGGAGGATAAAGGGCCATTCACACCAAGAACAAGTTAGTGTACGGTCTGTGTATTTTCACCATATTTGTATTTTTTATTTATTTATTTTTTAAACATTAGTATTTTTGAAAGTATTTCTCATGTCATAGAAACCATTGAGAGTGAATTTTGTGTTTTGGATGTCATCATACTGTTGAGGATGTATTGGTGTTTTTGTTCCGGTGCTCTGCACATATCTGACACACACCCGCCTGCTCTTATCACTGGCTCTCTGTGTGGGCAGCGGCCCCTGGGGTACTGCCGGAAGACAAAAACCTTTATAATTTTAGGTTAATTAAATATACCCTAATTCATGAAATATGTAGAATATTAATTATTAATAAATAGGATAGAATACAAAAAAATAAAGATAAAAAATATACAATACAGGAAAGATTGTACAGACATATATACAAGTTTGGAATAAAAATGTACAACTACTTAAATAATATTTATAAAGATGTAAGTAAAACCTGTGTTTGTGCAATTTGCACTTAGTGCAGTATTGTGATGAATATGCGTCTTATCTAACACTCAGTGATGAAGTGTTAAAAAGTTGTATTGCCTGTGGTAAGAATGATTTCTTGTATTTTGACCCACATTAGATACGTTATTTTGTTAGCATTTACAAAACCACCTCCAGTCAGGTTTTTACAGTACTTTATTACATGCTAAAATAAAAGTGTATGCATTTGTATTT
Source organism: Zingel zingel (assembly GCA_023566125.1). NCBI lineage: Eukaryota > Metazoa > Chordata > Actinopteri > Perciformes > Percidae > Zingel > Zingel zingel. Next base: position 6,962,801 of record CM042326.1, on the reverse strand, counting down.
GAAGGAATAGTTTTCCTGACTCTAGCTGTACTACACACACAGACATGAGATTGATCTTTCAGTTTCACTCTGAAAGAAAGCAAATAAGTGTATTTACTAAAATGTTGATCTATTGCTTTAAAAAAAAACAGGCTAAAGTTTTACTGTTAATTACAATAGTAGTTACAAAAAACGTGGACAATAAACCTCACTATTATGTTTAATCTTTTTTAGGAAATTGGATGATAGATTTACTAAATGCAAACATGTTGTGCTGCTAGTGGAGCTAGCCCAGCGGTGGGGGTGGGACTATTTGTTCTCTCTGTAGTATTATAAGCCTGATATGGTAAATTTCATGGTAGTATTCTTTCGTTACTAGGCTGCAGAAGGCGTGGCATTCATTGGCCCAGACACCCATGCTATAAAGGCAATGGGGGATAAAATTGAGAGCAAGCTGATCGCTAAGGCTGCAAACGTCAACACTATCCCAGGATATGATGGAGTCGTCAAGGTATGGGCACACATACAGTACACAGCAATGCATGTATGCAACAAGAAGAAAGGAATGTTCCTTTTATGGGCCACACTGCCTTTTTTTTTTTTTTTTTAAATCAGTATTTTTTTTTTTTTTACAGACAGTAATGGGCAATACCAAAAGTATGATTAATTGTTTACTGTTTCAACAATAAGATTTGTTGTCATTTAACTTGGGCACAAACCATTTTTACCAAAAACAAGAAATTTAGAAAAACACAACAGTCATCACATACAAATAACTTTCAAGATGGTGTGGTACAAGATCATTTTCATTCACCACTAGGATCAATTAGCCTCCAGACAAACGATTAATTTGTATGTATAACCATACAAGCCAGTTTAAAGCATGGATGAGACCATTACTGCATAGTTGTCAGTAATGTCTTGGTTCCTCATCGGTAACCATAAACACCCTTCTCTGTGTCAGACTGCTGAGGAAGCTGTGAAGATCGCACAGGACATTGGTAAGGTGTGTGTGTGTGTGTGTGTGTGTGTGTGTGTGTGTGTGTGTGTGTGTGTGTGTGTGTGTGTGTGTGTGTGTGTGTGTGTGTGTGTGTGTGTGTGTGTGTGTGTGTGTGTGTGTGTGTGTGTGTGTGTGTGTGTGTGTGTGTGTGTGTGTGTGTGTGTGTGTGTGTGTGTGTGTGTGTGTGTGTGTGTGTGTGTGTGTGTGTGTGTGTGTTCTATTGCAGAAATGTTCTACGTACACTTGTAAGGGACATTTATGTCAGGCAATTAACTGTTGTATTATTGTGGCAGAATGATTCAGAAATATACTAATTACTATATAAAGAAGTTTGGTTTATTTTATACAGTGTTTTGATAATTTGGTTGAATGGGTTTATTCCTATTTTAAAAAAAAAACAAAAAAAAAAAAACACGAAGGTGGGCATGTAACGTAATCTGTGTATGGCTGACCACCGTGTAGCACGACTACCTTAGCAAGCCTAGTGGAGGAACATTCTAATGCCAGATGTGAACTCACGTACTGAGAGCTGTCCACTTGTGATCAGGTCACCCAGGATGCATTTTAATGCCAGGTCTGAACAGGGCCTTTGTGTTGTTGCTAGGCTACCCAGTGATGATCAAAGCATCTGCAGGAGGAGGAGGGAAAGGAATGAGGATTGCTTGGAATGCTGAGGAGACAAGGTATTATATTCCTTGGTTTCTGTCACGCCCTCAATGTACCTTATCTAACTATCTACTCCTTTTTTTTATTTTCCTTTTTTTTTTTAAACAACTTTATTAATGAAAACAATCAGACATTTCTGCTTAAACAAAAAGTATGTCACTGTATGACTTAAACTGCTAAACCTTAGATACTACTGCAAAACCTTGTATTGCAAATACATACACAATAACTACTCCTGCAGCTTATTTTTGACTTTAACTGTTTGAAATGCCATGAAATCAACACTCTCTGTTTACTCTCCTTACACTACTTCTACAGTTACTACTTTGACTTGTTAATCATGCCCTTCAACTCCCTGCTGCCACTGTCTACTCCTACTTCCAAGACCTCGGCTACTTTTCTTTCCTACTGCTGTTGCTTTTGGGGGGGTCAAGGGAGAGCCCAAAAGGGCACTCTAACCTTTCAGTAATCTGCTGGAATAATGTTTCAAAAATACATATTTGACATATGAAGACTTTATATAGTATTTTTAGGTAACACAATATAGTGGTATTGATATAGTGGTCGAAAAGAATTTCACTTTCCCTCCCTATAATGCAAAAAATTGCTAGAACCAACCGCAGAGTGGCCCAGCATAATCAGATATTTTGTATTTTATAGCTATAATATAGGCTATCCTTTATCATTTATAAAAGATTGTCAGTGTGTTGTCTTGTCCGATTCTCTCATTATGCGTGGAGAAAATAGACCAGTCGCTGCAGATGGACAAGTCAGCCCCAGCGCGTCCTGTCTGTCTGAACAGCCCAACTGATTAACATGGGCGCCAAAAGGAAGCCATAGCCTATACAATCTTAAGCGTGATTTATGGTTCGCCGGAGGCTCCACACAGCTTTCGCCATAGCCTACGTAAGTGGCCTGAAGTTTATACTTGTGCGTTGGTGTCTGCGTTGATCTCGTAAAGAGAACAGCAGGGCCGGCATGTGTGTGTGCACGTGGGGAGTGTGTGGTAGAGCAATTGAGAGAGTGACGGCGAGTACCAACTCCGAGGCATAGTGAGAGAAACATAGTGTCTCCCCTGTGCTTTCTGACCACGGTGGGAAATCTGTAGCAGGAAAAGTTAACCCTCTCTCTTGATTTCATGTTGTGTATGGGGAAGGAGAACTAGGAAGCAAAAGGCTCAAGAAATGATAATTCAGTGAACTTTCAACCCTTTATTAAACAGAGATCGCCATCTAGTGGGCTCAGAAAAAAAGGTCATGCAAGCAGACAGGTTTTAAATGGGCAGCTGAAATGTCTGATCCATTTCATGGTTTTACAATCTGGCCCAAATGAATTTGTAATTGAATAGCCCTGGTCATGCTACTGTAAGATCAAAAGTTTAACATCTAGTCCTCCCGCTGGTAAACTTAAAAAAATGGCCAATCATCAAAAGGCAGAGAAAGGAAAAAGAGAACATTATAGCAGAGGTGCTATTTGGAGATCATCTTGTCCACTGGAAAGACTGATATTTGTGCTACCTTTTTATGTCTGATGCAATTTGTGTGTGTATGTGTGCTGTTACAGGGAAGGTTTCCGGTTCTCGTCCCAGGAGGCAGCATCCAGCTTTGGAGATGACAGGCTGCTCATTGAGAAGTTTATAGACAACCCAAGACACATTGAGATACAGGTACTGTATAAGACACATGCACACAAAGGTCTGATGTCATTTAATATTGACAATTTAAGTGTGACTGGGACATACATGTATTTTATTAAAATTTATAATGAGAAGTGTATGGGAGTAATGTTGAAATCTGAAATCTTACTTAATACATGATACCAATAGCGCCGCCATGTGGTCAGTTATTGCGTGTTCTATGTTCTGGCTAATAACTTGAACCGTGAACATGAACATTATTTATTATTACGTCCACCAGGAAGGTTAGGTTTTCGCCTCTGTTTGTCTCTTTGTTGGTTTGTTTGTTTCTTTGTCAGCAGGATTACGGAAAAACTACTGGCTAGATTTTCATGAAACTTGGTGGGTGTATTATGCGCCAAGGAAGAAATAATTGCTGCTGTAGCAGCAGCTTGCAGCTGGGAGCAGCAGCTAGCAGATTCCAGCTCTCCAACACAGAGAATGTTTCAGAAAATTCAAACATTCTAGTTTTAATCACAACACTGTTGACATCTAGCTATTCTGACAACAAAGTCAAATAATAAAAATCCCTAAATAAATAAAGAGAACCTTAGAATGAAGCAATATTACACAAGAGGGCGTGCTTTAATGTCATTATTGGAACGACAGTGAGTGGGTGTGCTATCACGCCGATTTGAGCAAATTTTAAATGTCTAGTTGACCAACCATTCAGATTGCCTGGTCAAATCTACTTGTTGTATAATACTGTTTGTCTTGTAGGTGCTGGCCGATAAACATGGTAATGCTCTGTGGCTGAATGAGAGGGAATGCTCCATCCAGAGGAGGAACCAGAAGGTGGTGGAAGAAGCTCCCAGGTTAGTGAGAAACTGTGTCTGCTCTTTCTCCACATTTTTAAATCAACGTGGGCCAGAAGGTCAGAAAGGCTGTGATCAGCACGGTTGCAGCCACACACTATTACTGCTAAATTGAATGTGAAATCTTGTAGTTTCCTTGAACCGCTTAGCCAACATTGTAGATACCAATAATGTTCTAATTTTGCCCCATTTTTAGTTGATGTAGTGCTCTTGATTCATTAAGAATGCAATAAACTGGCGGCGTGGTTATGGCGCTGAACTAAGCACACGTATTTTTGTGAGCTCCTGGCAATATTATAGTAAAGTCCTGTAAACCTTCCTTTTAACTGCATGAACAGTGATAAATATTGCTTGTGGCGACTTATTACTGTATACCCGTAACAATATGCCAGCAAAGAAAGCACAAAATAAACCTAAAACGAGCTCTTCTCCGAGTGGGGAAAGACAACGTCTCAGATGCTAACAGCCTAGCTAACTCAACAGGTGATGCTAGCCCCATGCTGCACGTGGATACTGGAAAGGCCCACAACATGGATGTTATGGCGCTTTTCCATTACATGGTACCTGCTTGACACGACCATTACGAAAAAAAGTACCTTTTTTTTTTTTTTTTTTTTTTAAGTACCACCTCAGTCGAGGTTCCAAGCGAGCTGAGCCGATACCAAAAGGTGACGTGAAAGCGATAGACGGGGGTGTCCTGAACAAACCCGGCATTTTTAAATAGTTTAGCCACCTGTTTTTTTAAAAACAAAGTGTGTGTGTGTGTGTGTGTGTGTGTGTGTGTGTGTGTGTGTGTGTGTGTGTGTGTGTGTGTGTGTGTGTGTGTGTGTGTGTGTGTGTGTGTGTGTGTGTGTGTGTGTGTGTGTGTGTGTGTGTGTGTGTGTGTGTGTGTGTGTGTGTGTGTGTGTGTGTGTGTGTGTGTGTGTGTGTGTGTGTGTGACAGCAGTTTACTATATAAGACGACCAGCCACGCTGAGGCGGTACTAAAATCTGCAATGGAAAACGGACGCACAGTGCGTTGTGGCGAGTCGAGCAGGTACCATGTAATGGAAAAACACCATTATTCAGATACTCAACGGGATCAGAACTGACTTTTCCACAAAGATTGATGTGGTCCTGAAAGTGATTCAGGACGTTATAAGGGACGTGCAGGACTTCTCGATGTGCATGGATGAGGCGGAAGTGCGCATTAGCAGTGTAGAGGACACAGTTAACTCAGAGAAAGGCAAGTCTGAGGCGCTAGTTAAACAAGTGACTCTCCTCACGAACAAACTCGACGAGCTTGAAAACCGTTCTCCGTGTATATATGTGTATATATAAGTGTGTGTGTGTATATCTATATATATATATATATATATATATATATATATATATATATATATATATATATATATATATATATATATATATATATATATTAAAACCCACTCCCGAATAGATTATTTTTTAATTTCCTCATCTCTGCTACCCAAAATAACATTGTATATGTGATAGTATTGTTTTGTCAGATCATGCCCCAACCTCACTATTTTACAATGTGGAACAATTGAATAGACGCTCTGCTAATTGGCGCTTACACCCTAAATGGATACAATTCTGACTTTATAAACTTGATAAAATTTGTAGGAGAACACATTGATAACAACTGCAGCCATTAGGTGGGAAGCTTTTAAAGCATATATTAAAGGACAAATGATTAGCTTCACCAGCTCTAAATTTAACAAATTCAAACAGACAATGAATGAATTAGACACAAAAATTAGAGAATTAGAGAAAGAAATTATCATAGATGATTCAACACACGAAAAAAACAGGAATTACTGACCCTTAAGGCTAAATACGAGGGGCTTTCTTTGCTTAATGCTGAAGATGGTCTAATAAAATTGAAACAAACTTTTTATGATCAGGGTGAAAAGCCGGGTAAACTGCTAGCTTGGCAGATAAAGAAACTTGAATCTGACAGAGCCATTAATATAATTAGGAACGAACAAGAAGAATTATCTACGGAACCCTACAGAAATTAATAGCACCTTTTGTCTCATATTATAAAACCCTTTAATTCTGACAGTCCACTAGACCTGGTAAACGACAACAGTTTCCTGGATGGATTGGTCTTTCCCTGTATTTCTGAGGTTACAAAAACTGAATTTGAGAGGGAATTAAATTTGAATGACATCTCTAACGCCATTACAAACATGAGAGGAGGTAAAGCTTCGGGTCCAGACGGACTTCCGGTAGATATTTACAAACTATTTAAAGCAAAATGAATAGCCCCATTATTAGATGTTTATGTGGAATCCTTTGCCGCCCTGCTTCATTACGTAGTGCTCTGATCACTCTTATTCTAAAACCAGGCAAAGCGTCTACCAAAAGCAGTTCTTACAGACCCATATCACTTTTAAATTCTGATTCAAAGATTATAGCTAAGATTCGACCTAGGATTCGCGGAAAAGGCGTTCGACCGAGTCGAATGGCCCTATCTACTCGAGGTGCTTAAGCGTTTTGGATTTGGTGAGTACTTAGTACGTAGATGGGTTGAAATTTTACTTGTTGATTCTTCTGCAATGGTATCTACTAATAACCTCCTCTCTCAGCCTTTTGAGTTATTTCGAGGCACAAGGCAAGGGCATACCTGTCAAGTTTTGGATTTGAAAATAAGGGAAATTTTCCAGCGCCCACCGCGAGAAGTCCCACCACCCCAACCAAGCTCCAGTATCCCTTACATTTTAAGACAGGTGTACAAGAAAGCTAAAATCACCACTTGATGCAGAATGCTGAAAACATTTACAATTTATAACATTGCTTGTCTTTACATTTACATTTTATTTTCATTCCATACATTCTTTTCATTTCATATTGCTTTTCTTTTACAGATTTTCTTTTCCTTTCACATAACTTTTCTTATTGTAGTTATTGTACAAATGTGTTGCAGACTTTGCATTCTTTAAGACTGATTTGGAAGGAGTGTATTTGTAGGCTGGGCCAGAGTGGTTAATTTTACATGAGAGTAGAGCGCAAACAGTTCTGTTGTCATCCTATTCTCTGTAACAATCTTTCGTACCATGCTAAACACCCTTTCTGAACTTGCATTGCTATGCGGAATGCATGGTAAAGCCTTCATAAGTTTTGGCAGCTCACTGAACCTCATGTCCTTTCCTACCAGGCCCCAGAATCTGTCGATTCTGTCTTCTTGGGGGCATTGCTTACTATCTGTCACCTGATAGTCTGTGAATTCCTCTCTCATCTTATCCTCTTTCAACCTCAACTGAGGGAACAGGGCCCCTAGCCTTTCCACTGCAGAACATTGCAGATCTAAACAAGTATCAAGTATACTGTGCCAATTATTTGTTTGGTTATCAATGGGGAACTGTCCCCAGAGGATGTTGTTATGATGTAAAGCCCTTTGAGACAAATTGTTTGTAAAAATGGGCTATACAAATAAAATTGCGTTGCCTTGCCTAACATCAATAGGCTTTATTCACAGCTGCACTACTTCCTGAACTTAAGCCAGCTCCTTAATTTCCTGTCTACATTATTGGACAAACTGATTAATCCGTTGCTAGGGTAAGTAGTGGCGCTGGGCATAAAGCCTATTGGAAACGGTTTCTGTTATCTCCCTGTCGCTGGAGTTATGTTAAGACGAGCTGCAGGGTCCAGCACTTTCAGGTCCCTCAGGAGTGGATGGTCGAGGGGAAAGGAGGAGAACATCTTCTTAAGCACTGCCTCATAGAAGCAGTTCTAAAACAGCATAAGAGTGGAAAAAAATGCATTAGTGGTAATATTTTTAGGCACACTACAGCCTATACTCTCATACTGTCAAATATGATATCATAATAAAACTACTGGGTAATATACTCACTGAAAGATTTTCTTCTCGGCTGACACAGGGAGCTCAGCGCTTCTCATGAATGCCTTTGTGTCTACTCCGATAAAGAGATCTTCATCAGCCAACTGATGTCCATCTCCATACTCCACCTCCCTGAGAGGTACACCCACGATTGCCCTGGCTGGTATGAGGTAGCCCAGGATCCTCTTTATCAGCCTGCACATCTCCTCTTAAAGTCTGTGAATTTATATTCCCTCTGACTGCAGATAATATCAATGGTCACAACAAAATAACAGTGAAATAAGAATGCTACAATAAGCACAAACATTTAATTATATACTATTATTCACTCATTCATTCAATATCATTGACACACACCTGAAAGGCAATGTTAAATTCAGATAAAAGCTTAAGGGCAGCACTCAGGAACAGGAAGTACAGTGCCTTGCGAAAGTATTCGGCCCCCTTGAACTTTTTGACCTTTTGCCACATTTCAGGCTTCAAACATAAAGATATAAAACTGTAATTTTTTGTGAAGAATCGACAACAAGTGGGACACAATCATGAAGTGGAACAAAATTTATTGGATATTTCAAACTGTTTTAACAGATAAAAAACTGAAAAATTGGGCGTGCAAAATTATTCAGCCCCCTTAAGTTAATACTTTGTAGCGCCACCTTTTGCTGCGATTACAGCTGTAAGTCGCTTGGGGTATGTATCAGTTTTGCACATCGAGAGACTGAAATTTTTGCCCATTCCTCCTTGCAAAACAGCTGGAGCTCAGTGAGGTTGGATGGAGAGCGTTTGTGAACAGCAGTTTTCAGTTCTTTCTACAGATTCTCGATTGGATTCAGGTCTGGACTTTGACTTGGCCATTCTAACACCTGGATATGTTTATTTGTGAACCATTCCATTGTAGATTTTGCTTCATGTTTTGGATCATTGTCTTGTTGGAAGACAAATCTCCGTCCCAGTCTCAGGTCTTTTGCAGACTCAATCAGGTTTTCTTCCAGAATGGTCCTGTATTTGGCTCCATCCATCTTCCCATCAATTTTAACCATCTTCCCTGTCCCTGCTGAAGAAGAGCAGGCCCAAACCATGATGCTGCCACCACCATGTTTGACAGTGGGGATGGTGTGTTCAGGGTGATGAGCTGTGTTGCTTTTACGCCAAACATAACGTTTTGCATTGTTGCCAAAAAGTTTGATTTTGGTTTCATCTGACCAGAGCACCTTCTTCCACATGTTTGGTGTGTCTCCCGGGTGGCTTGTGGCAAACTTTAAACAACACTTTTTAGGGATATCTTTAAGAAATGGCTTTCTTCTTGCCACTCTTCCATAAAGGCCAGATTTGTGCAGTATACGACTGATTGTTGTCCTATGGACAGTCTCCCACCTCAGCTGTAGATCTCTGCAGTTCATCCAGAGTGATCATGGGCCTCTTGGCTGCATCTCTGATCAGTCTTCTCCTTGTATGAGCTGAAAGTTTAGAGGGATGGCTGGGTCTTCGTAGATTTGCAGTGGTCTGATACTCCTTCCATTTCAATATTATCGCTTGCACAGTGCTCCTTGGGATGTTTAAAGCTTGGGAAATCTTTTTGTATCCAAATCCGGCTTTAAACTTCTCCACAACAGTATCTCGGACCTGCCTGGTGTGTTCCTTGTTCTTCATGATGCTCTCTGCTCTTTAAACGGACCTCTGAGACTATCACAGAGCAGGTGCATTTATACGGAGACTTGATTACACACAGGTGGATTCTATTTTTCATCATTAGTCATTTAGGTCAACATTGGATCATTCAGAGATCCTCACTGAACTTCTGGAGAGAGTTTGCTGCACTGAAAGTAAAGGGGCTGAATAAGTTTGCACGCCCAATTTTTCAGTTTTTTATCTGTTAAAGTTTGAAATATCCAATAAATTTCGTTCCACTTTATGATTGTGTCCCACTTGTTGTTGATTCTTCACAAACAATTACAGTTTTATATCTTTATGTTTGAAGCCTGAAATGTGGCAAAAGGTCAAAGTTCAAGGGGGCCGAATACTTTCACAAGGCACTGTAGGTCTTCACGATTGGATCACGCAGATGGCTTGCCAGATCACGCACTTTAACACTCCTCTCCACCTCTTCATGACTGTTAAAGTAGGCATACAGTACATAGAGATAAAGGGTGGCAATACATGGTTAAAATAGAAATATAGCATAGTAAACTGTGTTGATATCTGCTGAGTGGAGTTACCATCCTACCTGTAGTGCATCCCACTGGTTCAGCACCCTCTGGATGAAGGTTAACAGACTCAGCCATGTGGTGCTGCAGTACCTGAGAAGCTTCAGGTGGTCTGAATCAGTGAAGTCGCAGACAAAATGTAAGGTTGTAATTAAATGCAATCTACTAAACATGTCAACAACACAGTGCAGTTCCCCTTACCTTTAATGCTTCACTAAGCTTTTCATACAGATTTTCTGCATTTCCTACATTGCATGTAGGCATCTCCAGGAATCTTGTAGCGACCTGCAGAGTGGCCTCATCGTGGAGTCTAGTCAGGATGACGAATTCTTTGTTTTTCTGTTGTTCGATTCGTCGCACATTAGTGAAAAGGGCTGAGATCGGCATGTTTTGGCCAACTCGTCCTCTAGTTCTGCTGATATGGCACCTGTTGAGTGTCCAGTAATTAGCTAGTAAGTTAGCCTACAATATGCATGCCATGGGTTAATGCTCAAATGTTAGAATATTCAAACACATTTCAAACCCATTTTATACCGTTTTAGCAAACGTACAGTAGCCCAGCAGTAAGATAGGTAGCTATATGGCTAGCTAACTTACCTTTGATTTGAGTAGCCTTAGTTTTTCCCGTTGATTATTTTCGTGCAATAGCAGAGTCCGGGAACATGTCAGATACACACTTGTTGAAGTCGTCGTGGAAGGAGAAAGGAATGTTGTTTTTGGCACACAGCATTGCCATTTTTACCTCCTGAACGTGTGACCTGGTCTGCTTCGGTGGCATTTCTCGTCACGAATGCTGACATCGCCTGAGCATGTTTTTGTGCCTCTAGCCCGTGCTTGTGCTTGGCGGATTTCTTGTGCTGACATACATCATTCCTTCCCCCGTGTGAGATGCTAAAGACGCAGTTACAAAACTTACAAAACGCCTGACTGTCCCCCACCCTGCTCCTCTTCAGAAAAGTAAATTTGCTGTCCCATTGATCGTGGTATTTACATGAGGGTTTTGTTTTTTTGGCAGGAGTGCCTTCCGTCTCTGTCGTAGCATCCATCATCAGTCTCTGTTTTCTTTTTCTTTTTTTTCCCACGTTGTCACTCATCTGACCTCACACACTAACCTTGCGACAACTGCCACCTATAATACCTGTAGTAGGCTACTGTAGGTGGCAGTTATCGCGAGGCTAGTGACAAAGCTCAGATTGGAATGTTTTTTTTTTTGTTTGTTTTTTTTACTCTGCCCGGGGTATTATTATATTTTAATAACGCAGGTTAAAATACGGGAGATTTACGGGAAAATACTAATACGGGAGGACGGCGGGAAAGAAGGGTAAAATACGGGACTTTCCCAGCCAAAACGGGATACTTGACAGCAAGGGTCACCAATTTCACCTCTACTATTTGTAATAGCCATGGAACCTTTAGCAATAGCAATTAGATCACAACCCTCAATCCATGGTATTAAGACCGGGGAAATGGTACACAATACAGCAATGTACGCTGATGATACTATTGTTTTCATCACATCTTGCAGAATTGATACCATCTCTCTTGGAGTTTTTCAATCAATTTGGTAGTATCTCTGGGTTCAAAGTGAACAAAGAAAAGTCATCTATTATGTTTTTAAATGTAAACGAGAGGAAGAAACCAGTAGTATCCCAACCATTTGTGAATGCCACAGAGGGATTTAAATATTTGGGCATCAGAATAACTCCAAAGATAAGTAATCTTAGCTCAGCCAATTATGAGCCCATGTTAGTAGAGGTGTCGGAAGAGATCACTAGGTGGACGACACTGCCGCTCTCTTCGCAGAATAAACGTAATAAAGATGTATTACCTACATTTTTATATATTTTTCAGTCAATTCCGCTGGCCCCTCCTCCTTTTTTTCTTAAGACCAGAAAGCTTCTTTCTAATTTCATCTGGAACAATAGGAAGCAAAGACTCAGACTCTCCCTCTTATATTTACCTTATGACAGGGGATGGCGCACATTTGCTAAATCTAGAATGGTATTACTGGGCTGCTCAGGTGAGGACCACAATGTTTTGGTTTTTGAAAGATGTTTTCTTGGCCTGGTTAGAAATTGAAAAACTGTCCTCAAAAGGTTTGTCATTGAATAGCTATCTATACTCAGCATCTTACGCTACAACAACAACATTAAAGAAAACTACTACTAATCCTTTTGTTAAAAAACACTATTGTTTGGCATGAAGTACAAAAAATATTGGATGACTCTTCTCTTAATGAACACTTCGCCCCAGCTAAGAACGATATGGGTTTTAAAGCATGTTGGAACGAGGGCATAGTGAAACTACAGGATGTATATGAGCATTATACTTCATTAATTCATTCAATTCAATGAGTTAAAGGCAAAGTTTGATATACCGCACAAACACTTCTTTAAGTATTTACAACTTAGATGTTTTATTCTGGCACACTTAAACAATTCAGTGCAACAACCCCCATTCTCCGTCTTAGAAACACATTTATTTTTTTATAAGATGTTGGTTGAAAACCATAAGGAAAACTCTGATAGTAAAAGACAGACTTATTGAATGGAGCAAAATATGTTTAAAAACACACACTCAACCATCAACACTCAATTTGAGAATGATACAATTTTAATTGGACAATGCGGACATACATCTCCCCTGTACAATTAAATAAATTTGATCCTAATATATTAGATCTATGTTATAAGTGTAATAGTCACCAGGGTACATTATATCACTGCTTATGGACATGTGAAGAGATTCAAAAATTTTGGAGCTCAGTGTTAAAGTATATATCTCCGATCACAACTTCCCCTGTACGTTTTTGTCCTAAGTTATGTATTTTTGGCATTTATCCAGATGACTGTACTTTTTCTTGTAAGGAAAGAAATATGTTCATGATGTTCTAAGTGTTGGATGGTGTTCGCGATGCGATTAAGGGCTGACGCGATGCGATTAATTTTTTTTTTTAATCGCATGCCGGCATTTATTAATTTTTTTTACACTTCACTCGGCTTTGCGTCGTGCCCAACGGGCTACTATTTTGACCCTTTGCAGCACCGTTACTAATCATCAAGCTGCCACTTCCTCGTAACACATCCTGCTGCTGCAGGCTGCAGGCATGATGGAGAAAGACAGCAGCAATGAAATCCTGAATGGAATCCTTTTTATTTTCCAAAACTCCTGGACGGCTCGTAGACAAGTCGAAAGCCATATGTACATTGTGTAAAGCCGAATTAAAATATCACCGAAGCACGTCAAGCTTTACCACCTACGGGAGACTGCTGAAAAGGATGCCTCATATGCTGGGAGGCGGCCGCAAGGTGGGCGCTTGGGATGTGACTACGGGGGGTGACACCTCACACGCCGGTAGATGACTGTGGGGGACGCGCAACAATAACGGGATGGCTGAGGTTGAGTTTAGGAAAAACACTACGGGGAAAGGACGACTCACACGCCGGGAGACGGCCGCTGGGGACGCGCCACAATAACGGGATGTCGGAGGTTGGGTTTAAGAAAAACGCTACAGGGAAAGGACTCCTCACACGCCAGGAGACGGCTGTGGGGGACGGCCGCTGGGGACGCGCCACAATAATGGGACGGTTGTGATTAGGAAGACTACGGGAAACAAAACGCGACACGTCCTGTGTTGTTTTTCATGAACTGCCATGAGTCTGGGCTGTCTGACCTGACCTGTCTCGTTGCCGTCGAGGGGGACAGTAGTTTTCACGGATACACAGCCTGTACGACACTGAGAAAGCAGCCTAACTGGAACAGCTGCAAAGTGCTGCAAACGCTGTCTCATTAACCGGTGATCACTGGACGTAATCACCATTATTTAGGAGTTACTAAACACTATATTGACTCTAGTAAGGATAGGGATTTTTAGTTGGGTACTTGGAGGAATTGTGCAATAATTCACACATTTTTCTTTTGTTTACAGTAAATAAATGATTACAAATCTTAAAATCAAGTTCATAAAGTAACTTTCTTTGCATTCATTTGATTCCCAATCAAGGTACACTGGTAAAAATTGCTTTTGATTGTTAATATGTATTTAAAAACTGTTCTGAAATGCAAAATAGAATTTTTTTTAATCATGTGATAAAGATTATTTATGGGCTTTTCCGCCTTTTATTTGATAGGACAGCTAGGTGAGAAAGGGGAGAGAGAGGGGGAAGACATGCAGGAAATCGTCACAGGTCGGATTCGAACCCTGGACCTCTGCGTCGAGGCATAAACCTCAGTATATGTTCGCCTGCTCTACCGACTGATCCATAGTTAACTCGCAATTAATCGCAAATTAATCGCACATTTTTAGCTTTTCTAAATGTACTTTAAAAGGGATATTTTCCAAGTGGTATTTGAGACTCTACATACTCCGGTGGTAACTCCATCACATTGACAGTACATGCACATAGCTTTATTACAATATAGCAGCACTTTCTACCGAGGTAAATCGACCATAAAAGCTTCTAAACCAAAAACGACACAATCAAACTTGTTGCAACAGGAATATGATCCGACAGTAGGGATAAATTAACATCAGCAACCAAAATTACAGGTTAACCTTAAAACCCTGCACCTGTACAATACTCAGCAACGATAGGGGCTGCATGATTACATTTGTGAGTTTGTAGTATGTATCTAAAAAATAGGTTCGTGGAATGTCAAGCTGTATAATTTGTTTTTATCAGGCGCCCAATTTGTCATGGTTATTGCTGGTTGCATTGCACTTTTATCTGTACTAATCTCTTTTGTACTGCTCTCTAATTCTGCATGAAAAGAAAAAGAAAATTAAAAAATAAAGTGGGGGGAAAAAAAGACTCCCAATTTGTACCACTAAGGTGAGTCTGAGTGTCTAGTGTCGTGTCCTCTCCAGTACTTTCCTGGACCCAGTGACAAGGCGGGCGATGGGTGAGCAGGCAGTGCAGCTGGCCAAGGCTGTGCAGTACTCCTCTGCTGGCACCGTGGAGTTCCTTGTGGATTCTAAAAAGAACTTCTACTTCCTGGAGATGAACACACGACTACAGGTCAGTGTAGGGCTGTTTGTGTGTCTGTATGTGGGTGTAGACAGTTGTTTAACAGTCGGGTTTACACTCCTTTTTTTCCGTCTTATTATTATTCCTTTAGCCTTTATTTTCACTTGGAAAGATCCGTTGAGGAATATTCATATACGGCATATATTCATATGCCGTATGTCCTTCTTTTCACCGGATGTCCGTTACCTTACGCTTTCTTTGTTGGAATTTTAAACTCCTATTTTAAAGCTAGCTATCAGAATATCGGCAGAATATCTGTCCAATCTGAGTTTTCTGTTGCACGACTAAAACAACTTTTGAAGGTACACGTTCCACCAAAACAAGTTCCTTCCCAAGTCTATTTTGCAGCGGCACATGATGACCCATAGCAGTTGTTATTGGTTTAAAGCCATGCCAATAAACCAAAGCACGTTACTCTCCATCCTGTGTGGACTAGCCAGACCCTACTCCACTCTTTTCAAAAATACATCAAAAATAGGCAAATAAATCTGCCAAATAAACAGAATAAATCACAGAGCAGAGTGTTGAGTTTGTATTTATTAAAGGAATCTGCAGCTGAACCCAGTCTGCAGAGCTTAGTAACAAGTAACGTCAGTCAGCCGGTTATGCTCACTTACCATGTGGGGGGGGGGGGGGGGGGTTCTCAGTTGTCATGGAGAGGTTTAAAGATTGCTCAGTCAAACTCAATGCACTGATGAAGACCATGAGATGTGGCTTAAAGCTCCAATAAAGGCTTGTAAATAGACCTTAATTAAAGAGTTTTTTTTCTAACCAACTAACCCTGTTAGTTGAAAGCGCCGAACAGGAACCAAAACATCTCCTGTCCAGCTGGGTGGTTTAATTACAAATTTAAGAGCAAACCGAGTGTTGTCAAGTATGTCTCTCACTAAAGATGAGAAATTAAATAAACTGTTCTATAATGTGTTCTATACTTTAAAGTGGTCCATTTACCTTTAGCATTAGTTGACATTGAAGCTTAGACAGTACACAAGGGGAGAGAGAGCCATGACATGGAACAAAGGTTGAGCCTGAATCAAACTGTGGACCATGTGGTTGTGGTATGTGTTTCAAAATTATCATTTTATTGGACTGTTGTGAATTACTTTTAATGTAAAGTAAGCCAGTTTATTTGCTGCCACCCTGATGCCAAAAGACACAATGTACTCTGTAGTACTCATATTTAGTTTTATACAGTTATTTTTATATATATATATATATATATATATATATATATATATATATATATATATATATATATATATATATATATATATATATATATATATATATATATATATATATATATATATATATATATATATATATATACATACATACATACATACATACATACATACATACATACATACATACATACATACATACATACAGAAAGTTGATAATAGGGAGACAAATAATGTTTTTGTGGCTTTTATAATGGAGACAGAAGGGAGATTATAGAAAATGAGAGAGCTGGGAAACAACAAAGGTTCCCAACTGGACAGGGGATGTTTTGGTTCCTGGTCGGCACTTTCAACTAACAGGGTGCCTATTTACAAGCTTTTACTGAGCTTTAAGCCACATATCATGGTCTTTATCAGTGCATGGAGTTTGACTAAGCAATCTTTAAACCTCTCCATGACAACTGAGAAAATTCCACCTGCGAAGGAAAGACCTGTGTCTGAAATATCTGGAAAAGAGCCAGTAATGGTTCCTTGAGTTTCCCGCTCAGCAAGAACTCCACTAGTTTGCTTTCAGAAACTGTATCTTCTCTGTTTAACTTTGACCCCAGGTGGAGCATCCAATTACAGAGTGTATTACTGGCCTGGACCTGGTGGAGCAAATGATCAGGGTTGCCAAGGGTTACCAACTGCAGCACAAACAAGAAGATATCCCAATTAACGGTTGGGCCATTGAGAGTCGCGTCTACGCTGAGGTGGGTGTGGGTGTGGGTGGTCCAAAAACTGGGGAATACATGTATACACAAGGCAGTATACACAGCCTTGTGGGGGCCAAAATGCTGGACCCTACAAGGTTAAAGGGCTGTTTGAGGGTTAAGACTTGGTTTTAGGGTTAGAATTAGGTTAGGGTAAGGGAGGGGATGATCGCTAGGGAATGCATTATGTCAATGACGGGTCCCCACAAAGACAGTGAAACAAACGTGTCTGTGTTACATTGGTGGTGTATTTGTAAAAGAAATCTCTGTTTGATAATATTAAAATGGTTTTACAATTATTAAATTAGTTATTAGCTGCAAAGACTCATTCTGAAGGTAAGGACTGTATGGAGTGACAAGGCAGCAAAGAAACAAACACCAGCAGCTGGAAGTGGACTGATCAGAGAGGCCCTCATTTATCAACCTAACGTAGAAACCAGCGCAGATATGAGCGCAGAAATCATCTTACGATAGGCTTCACGTGTGATTCATGAAACGTTTGTATCACACCAATCGGAGCGTAATAATGGTCGTACATTGATAAATGCAGTGGCTGGAAACAATCGTAATTTAAATTTCACGCCCCAATATAGTCTCGTTTTTGAGGCCTCGCCCCTACAATTTACGACATGGCGAGACGTGGAGGTGGAGATTGAAACCCTGATATCTCAGGCTCATTTGCACTAACGTGTGTACTATTTGGCAGCCTGAAAACTGTTATTAAAGGCTGTAGAAAGAATGGGGAATGGAAAGAGATCACTGATGCAGTCAACAGTGTTGCCGTAGTAAATCAGACTCCAGCTGAAGTTTATTTCATTTATACATCCTTATGCTATAGTCTTAATAGTAATATACAGGCTTATATTGCAATCTCTTAGGCCTACATGGTGTACCTATATTTAAATAAACCCACTGTAGCGGAGTTTATGCAGTGATGATTTCTCCTTCTCCTGTTAAACTGATTATATGCTGCACCGCAAGTCCACACTGACTTGAAAACTTGTGTACACGAGTTCAGACCAGACGTGAGATTTTATCGCAGCCTACGCTCACGTTCAAATTGATAAATGCCTTGCTTTGCGTAGGAATCGGCGTATGCCCGTCCTACGCCTGTTTTAGGTTGTACACGTTTCATAAATGAGGGCCAATAAGTGCTGCAGATCCCTACACACACTGATCACAATGATCAAACCATGCACAACACAGAAACATGTTGCAAAGACATGAAAGGGGGAGAGCAGGGTGTTAAGCCAATTAAAGTAAAGTTTTTACATTTTAAACATTTAAAGGTCCCATGGCATGAAAATTTCACTTTGAGGTTTTTTAACATTAATGAGTTAATGCCAGCCGGCCTATGGTCCCCCAGTGGCTAGAAATGGCGTTAGGTGTAAACCAAGCCCTGGGTATCCTGCTCCGCCTTTGAGAAAATGAAAGCTCAGATGGGCCAATCTGGAATCTTCCCTTTATGACATCATAAGGGGGAAAGGTTACCTCCCCTTTCTCTGCTTTGCCCGCCCAGATAATTTGGCTCGCCCATGAGAAAGAGAGAGAGACATCATGGCTTGCACACAAGCGAAGCATGGCAGTTGGTCAAGACCACACCCCACCCTCTACAGACACAGAAATGGCACAGGAAAGCTCATTGTGGGACTGGCTCTAGTGGCTATGATTCTGCACCAAGACTGAATTTTGGGAAAGAGACTTCAGATACAGTATAAGGAGACCACTAAGGCCTATATAAAAGCATCCAAAAAGCAGCATGTCATAGGACCTTTAAACCTTTGTTGATGTAACATTCTCCTTACGCTACTGTCGTGAGTGAAACTTGAAGATTCAGTTTTTTCCATTTGTCCATCTATTTCTCTTTTGTTCTGTTAGGATCCTTACAAGTCTTTTGGTCTTCCCTCTATTGGACGGCTTTCTAAATACCAAGAGCCACTCAACCTCAGCAATGTAAGTGTGTGTTTGAGATAGGAGTCTTAAAGCTTCACAAGGCAAGATGTTTGTTAAACTTACAACCTCAAACTACATGTTAGAGTTGCAACAGAGAAGAGCATTCAGCCCTCTCTCAGATATAATACTGCAATTTGTAGTTTCACCTGATTTCTTTCTTTTTAAACTATATTTTCCTCACACACAATTCACTTGGTCTACCTGAGTGACTGGCAAGTGTCCTACCAATATGAACATTTTCTCTGTCAGGTCCGTGTAGACAGCGGAATCCAGGAGGGAAGTGACATCAGCATCTACTATGATCCCATGATCTCTAAGGTCAGTGATGTATTGAATACATAATAGTTTTGTAAATAGTGTGTTTTTTATTTTTATGAACTGATGGTCACATTAAGACAGTAGATCAAAAACTTCCGCCATTCCACAAGGGTTTGTGGTTCTGCAATAATTTCCTGTGGTGTATATTATAGTTGGTTACCTATGGAGCTACGCGAGCTGAAGCCCTTGCCAGGATGGAGGACGCTCTGGATAACTATGTAATCAGAGGTACACCAACAGATTTTCACAGTGAATGTCAGCTTATACACTCAGTTGCTTTTTAAATGGATATTATCTTATTTTTCTTTCTGTAATGATGTTTGATAATCTTCTCTCCAGGTGTGACCCACAACATTCCCCTCCTTCGGGAAATCATCACACACCCCCGCTTTATCTCTGGTGACATCAGCACCAACTTCCTGCCCGAGGTTTACCCTGATGGCTTTAAGGGTCACCAGCTGGACGTAGACACACGCAGGGAGCTGTTGGCCTCAGCAGCAGCGCTCTACATCACTGCTCAGCTCCGTTCACAGAAGGTCCTGGGTGACCTGAGGTGAGGACACGAATGTCATCGGGGCTAAAAGGGCCTAGTTTGCTACACACCGGCCCTACCGTCAATTAACATTTCCTGAAAAATACAGTGCATTCATAGAACCTCACCACATAATCAACATAGTAGAAACTAAAATGTTAAAGTTAAAAAGCTGACTGTCGTTGAGACCAGTTTTTGCATGGTGTCTGGTACTTTTGCAGGGCTCCGCACTTGTATTTATTTTGTACAGGTATTTAAATAAATAAAGTCAAGAGCAGAGCAATTTATTTTAAGAAATAACGATAACACGTAATTTATTTATTTTTAACAATAAACAAGAGCAAGCTGATTTTGGGATTACTAAAACATTTTTGAGGCATAGCAAGTAGGGTTGGGGTTTCATAGCATTTTATCCAATCTGAATCCAGTAACTGAGTCTTATTTCAGTTGTGCTTATCAAATCTGAATCTGTTCAAATCCCTAATTTAATCCATTTAGGTAAGTGTTTAACTTTTGTAGCAACTAAAGTAAATAACTACAAGTCAAGACTCTGCTGAAAGTCTGCAGGGAACAGAACAGAAACAGAAGTTACTCTACTCAAGTTACTCAGTGGAATTAGTGTTAATTAGCGAGACCTTAATTTACCCTTTGTCTGCCTGCAACGTTTGTAATTTTAACATGTGAAAGTGATGGTCGTGGCCAGCTAAAAATAAGAAGCTGCTACCTGAATGTTTTGTACACTAAGCTTTGCTAATGAGAAAGAGAAGGAGAGATAAAATATTTGGTAACGGATAAGAAATTCGTTAGCATGGGAGCTTTGCAAAACTGTGTATCTTGGCAGTCCAAGTGTCAGAGCCCAGAGTCACTTGCACCTGTGCGCACCGGTAAGTTTTCACATTTGCACACTCTTATTTGGACTCTAAAATGCTCGCACCATAGAGCTGCCCTGTGTTCGCAGCAGTTGACCCTTATCAGCGTTGGTCAGCAGTTGAATGGGTTGAATTAGCAGCTGGTACGAGCAAGATGTCTACCTGGCGAGGTTCGCCCTCGCAAAACAGTAGTTGGTGCACTTTCACCTTATTTTTACCTTTTTTTTGTTTTATTGTCTTTCAAGATAATCAAAATTTATTCTGGAGTTATGAAAGATGGTGGAGCATTTTTTCTGATTTGTTCAGCACCACCTAGGAGCTAGAAACGTGTTACTTATTAATTTAGGTGGCACAGTTGAATCATTTGCAACTGTAAAATGTCATCAATAGAAGAACTGGATGTTGTGTGCATGTGCGTGTTGCAGGGTGTCTTCCAGTCCTGTGGAATGTAGCTGCTGGGAGCTGTGTGTGCAGCTGGAGGACGGAAGCCATTCTGTGGAGGTTACCAAATCAGGAAATGTTTATACTGTGAGTATTTAATGTGCCTCTATGAACAAATTAAATATATCAATATCTATGGGCATTCCTGAAGCATTATGCCCTGCTGCAGGGACGTCACTAGGATTGAAAGACAGGGGGGGCTTAGCCCCCAGGGTATTTGTAACTTCCATCTTCGTCTTCGTCCGCTTATCCGGTATCGGGTCGCGGGGGTAGCAGCTCCAGCAGGGGGCCCCAAACTTCCCTTTCCCGAGCAATATTTGTAACTTGCATTTGCAAAATCTTCATCTTTCGTTACTGTATTAGAGCTACACTTATGTCAACAACCAGTCAAGAAACCAATATGTTAACAAGTACAAATTGACAGACCTATCCTCTTCTTCCATTTCTACTCTGTTCCTTCTGTCTTACCCTTTAAGATAAAAAAAAATGCAGTGATGCTAATTTCATGA
The DNA here is from genome assembly GCA_023566125.1 of Zingel zingel. Classification (NCBI taxonomy): domain Eukaryota; kingdom Metazoa; phylum Chordata; class Actinopteri; order Perciformes; family Percidae; genus Zingel; species Zingel zingel. The sequence goes on along the minus strand of CM042326.1, from coordinate 6,941,030 downwards.
CTTCGAAATGCAAGTTGGTCACATGAAACAACATCCAAATTGTCCAAAAACTGACAGAGGCCAGACAGCTAATAAGTTGGTAAGTTAAACAAATATGACAAATAGCAGTACAAAAAAAAGAAAGAAATAGGCATCACTGCATACTTTATCATGTAAGATATTAATACGGATCCTATTTAAAGTTGCTACTGTCTAAATACAATAACCTGATGGCGGAAGGAATACAAGATTTGGAGTAATGATTACTGTATATACTGTATGTAGGATTGCTTTCATTTTATTTTCACATGTGTATCTGTGGGCATGTGCTCATCTTTAACCTAGCCTACATTTAGGCAACATCTACATATTTATTTAATTTATCACAGCCAATGAATGAATAAAGTTAAATTGGTTAGAATATAGCTAGCATATATAATAAATATAATGAAATAATTTAGTTTAGGCTATGTATAGTACCTAGGCCTGCTAACAAATGCTTACTGTTACAAAACAATCCTTAGACCTATAGACCACTACTGACCTCAATCACGTCGGCTCCCTCAGAATCAACTGCCCTGCCAATCTCCTGCTTCTCTTTCTCTCTGCTGAAATATCTTCCAATATCATCTCATCTGCTCAATGAATTGAAGGATACACCGGTACATTGGCATTAACAGGGACCCTATGACATTTAGTTTTCAGTGACAACAACATTCTATGGGGGTTGATATTGTTTTAGAATATGCCTACTATAGAGATAGGCTATATTAATGGCAATGAATAAAGAGTTGTGATTAGCTTGCTAAGTTAACCATTTCTTGTATTTCTTTCGTTCACTCTAGCTAGACTTTAGTTTTCCATAGCAAACCAAAATATCCCCTTTCCTTTACCTGAAGAAAACGTAGCTAAAGGTAAGCAGGTAATTAAAAACAACTTACAATTTCACTCTGTATCACACTAGGTGTAATCAATCTTCCTTTCACCATTAGCGTGTGTATCGGTGTGTGTGTGTTTGTGGGGGGGAGGGTGCATAGCGAGTTCAGACCAAAGAGTAACGATGAGGCGAGATGAATCCCCAGTTACTTGCAACGCTCTGAAATCTGCCAGTTCACACCAATGCAACAAGACTTTGTACTTCTGTCTAACTTGCGACTTTTCGGCTATTTTTTTGTAGCTGGATATATATCATTTGTTGCGTCTAAATATGAATGAGGATACGGCTATTGATATTGTTGTTCTTATTATTATTTAGGGGGGCTTAGGAACATTTTGGGGTAGCTTCAGCCCCCCTAAAATAGGCCTAACGACATCCCTGCCCTGCTGTACTGAAAAAAAAGAAAATAACCTTTAAAGCTGTGATGTTAATTCATGTATGTGGACAGTTGATTAAGACAATAGGTTATCAACTGTCAAAACCCGAGCTCACATTCCAGAAGAAAAAATAGACATCAGTCAGCAGGGAACGATGTAACTATAGTCCCTGTGTAATGGATTTGAGCCATTGCAGTCATCGGGGGATTTACAGAATAACAGAATAATCTGTGTCTGTCTCTGTAGGTGGAGGTGGATGGAGGAAAGGTGGAAGTAAGTGGACAGTGGAACCTGGCCTCCCCATTGCTACCACTTACCATCAACGGCACACACAGGACGCTACAGGTAACACACACACACGCACACGCACACACACACACTTCATTGTGTAACATTAACATGATCACCTGTGCCACACCCACGCATTATGCCAAACCAACACCTCAATTTCATTGTCGCAGGAAAAAACGAAAATCTACAGTTCCAGTACAATTCCAGTGAAATGTAATCCCCTTTAGAGGCAGTAGCTGTAAAAGCAGGTGTGGCGCTGTGGTGTATCAGTGCAGGGTTGAATGAAGCTGATGCGGGCAGGTAACCTGGTCCTACCAGACTCTCATACATTTCATTTGTACAGAGAGTCTGGCCACTCTCCATTGACAAGTGTTAACTTCCTTGAAGACGGGTACTCTGAGTTTAAAACTATTGGATCTGCCCAGAGCCACTCTGGATCTGCCATAACCAATCGCTAACGTTTGGTCGTGACGTCGGCTTAGCATCGCTAGCGTTCGCCTTAGCCAACTCCTTCACCACTAACGGAGCGGGCTGGAAAATCAAACTTTTCCTGAACCCCGTGGGGAGGAGGGCCACAACATCTTGGCCACCAACAAAACTCAGGAAAGATTGTTTTTGCTCGGGCTTTAACTTCTGGATATTAGGCAGCGTTGCCACAACGGACCAAATGGCTTCGCTCGCATCTTTCTCCGCCACCATTACGGAACTACAACTCAAACTAGCGTACAACCTCAACGTCATCGTTCTCAGCCACTCCCTCTGTTCGCTGATTGGACCGGTAAAGATTTGGCCGGAGAAAACCCGCGAATATACCGCAAACCCAGACGGAGTACTGAAGGAAAATTAAAATTGAGCAGAAGTACATAGGAGGACGGAGCCAGGCTAGCAGGCAGGTGCCTAACTGAAGAAAATTAATAGCCAGCTAATCACTTACAGCACTCTTCTAGGAAGGCTGTATTTTGTTAATAATTGCAATTTAACATTGTTTTTTGTGTGTGTGATCTGTATTAGAACATAACTTTAGCTACCATGCAAAATCATTTGTTTATAAGCAAGATGCACAGCTTTCACAGACTTCTGTGAAAAAAAAGCTGTTTATAGTTAGGGATGGGTACAGAAACCCAGTAGGCCTATTAAACGAGACCATAGTATTGATAAGCCCTGACGTTACTGGTTCTTTTATCGGTACTATTTAACATTTCGGTGTAATTTATTATCACGCTACAGTATCTCCTCTGCTTTTCCGTGTCCAGGCTGAGCTCCTCCAACTACGCTCGTTACCAGGCCCGTCATTAGGAATTATGAACTTTCCAAAATGGGCCCCTCATCCACACCCACTTCACCACCGTAGACCTTTGCATAGGTTCCTCCCTTGGCCAGGGTCATCTGCAGAGTCTTGGTTAGGGCTTAGCTATTGTGCTATAGACACAGCTCTTTTTTTTACTGCCAAAATATTTAACCCTCACCGTCAAGGTCTGATGATGTCATGATAATTAGACATGTGCTGGTACCACTGGTTGAGAGAGGAGTGGCTGGTTGTCTTAGCCAGCAGCTACGTTTACCAGAAAATTGCTAAATGTTAAGATGCGTGGCAAACTAATAAACTGGGGCATGGACCCAGTGCGACATGTCTGCCGCAGCATACCTGCAGCAGACCGCGTCCATTATAAGCAACTGAAACTGTTACACTGACCATGGAAACTGTGGAAGTGGGTGCTTGTGCTGTAAATAAATAAAGTATAAGTATGTAAATACGTAAGTATGCCGAAATTAGTGGGTGCATGTCTAGGAGCGGCGATGTCCATAGTGCTAAAACAGAGCAATTGGTTAACAGCTAAAGGGACAGACGGACGTAATGGTTTCTAGGATTCTACATGTAACTAGAATTTTTCTAAGTGTTAGGTGTAGTGTCAGACGTTACTCAATAGTGCAGCACACCTGATCATTGTTAGTCTGGCTATCACCAGACCATCTCAATCTTTTAAGATTGAACATTAGTCTGGGGAGTCTGCTCTGTATTTTCTCTGCAAAGAGGCGTGATCAACGGGCATAGTTCAAATGACTCTGTACGCAATTGGGTAGTCCTTCAACCAATCAGACCAACGATCCAGGTGACGTAGTGGAGTGCTGCGCTTCGGTGGCTGGCTTGTTGAATGTAAACAAAAAGCTGCATGGTCGCTTCTCTATCGTCATCATGTTAAACCTGCCAATAGGTGGATAAGCCAGTTTGTGATTGGTCCCCGCAAATTTGTAACGGAAGCAGGATAGATAAACGTACAGGTTTCCAGCCTGAGCTGCAGGGCAAAATCAAATTGCCGGCAGATCGGGCTGGGTTTACCCAGTCTAGATCATTGTAGCTTCACTCTTATCTTTTTTTTTTTTTTTTACCTCACAGTAAGCACACAGTAAGAGCTTAAAAAAACTCAGATTAAAAAAATAAAATCACCAGTGTTTAAAAAGTTCTCGGGGCTACAGATGTAGTGCAGATGATATTTTCTTTTGTTTTAGTGTCTGTCCAGAGATGCTTCTGGAAGGATTCTCCTGCAGTACCTTGGCACATCGGTAAGGTTGCATGTCTGCACGCAATTATAATCACATAATCACATACAGGTACACTTAATCACACAGGCTGCTGTCTCTAGTTCTCATGCTATGCAAACAGGCTATAGTGTGTAATGTTAGCTCCCACACAGAGAAGGAACGTGGTCATTTTTACCTCAACCAGTGGCATCAAAGGATGTGTAAGTGAAGAGAATGTTGGCACGTGTTGTTGAGTAAATGTGCCATAATTCCATAAACTATTTTGCAAGTAAATGTTGACAAATAATATGTGCTTTAAATGAGATGAGCACAAAAGACAAATATATGTACTTTGCTTGCAGTTTGTAAATTGTATTGATAGACAAAGTGAAACCTTAATTAACATTCAACACAATGTCTCCAAGTGATCCATGGTTGTAATTCAATGTAAAGTGACATCAATTGAGGACATTCATCAGATGGCTTCCTCTGGAGCCACAGAATAATGTCTTTTCTATTATTCTTTGTTTTTATAGCGTAAACTGCCCTGAAAAACTCAACTTGGTTCCCTGTATATTGATTATTGTATATGGAAAGAATTAGGATAAATTCTACCTTGTACTCAGCAAGACCTGTAAACAGACTTTGGTAGTTTCCCTTCCCATCTTTCCTCTTGATCACATTGCAGTACAAGACACATCTTGCTTGTGTTTCTTATACTGTTGTTTTTCTTAAGTTTAAGGTTCGCATTCTGTCTAAGTTGGCTGCAGAGTTTAACTCCTACATGCCAGAAAAAGTTCCAGAAGACACCAGCAGCATCCTGCGTTCACCGATGCCAGGCACAGTGGTGGCTGTGTCTGTCAAGCCTGGAGATCCGGTAACACATCTCAATATGTAGAGATTTACAAAATACCTGATTTCCCTGCCTGGGTAATCTTTATCCACTTAACTCGATGTTACAGAGAGACTCAACAAACTGATATTCCTAGTTGCAGACTAATATATAGCTATAATATAATTATCATAGCGTGCTTCCAACATTGTGTCAACAGATTGGATTTGTCCCTTTTCTGTCTCAACATACACAAAGCCAGCTCCATAAAGAAATGATTTTCCCACTCTAGGAATGCTGAAACACTAACCTCATCACTCCCAAATCAGTATTTGACCTCTTGTGGCTAAATGGGATCAAATCCCTGCAGCCAGGTTTCAAAGTATGGTGGAAAGCCTGAAACCAGAAAAGTGGATGCGGTTATTGCATCATACCTGTGATTTTAGAGCAATCTGTTCAACTTTCAAGTATGGGTCGTACAGTATTTTAAGGTGTCCACCTACTTCTATGTAGTGCATGTGCTGCAATACACACCTCCGTTACTACAGTTATGTTTTACTGTACTGAGTAACAAACTGCAAACATTCTAGGGTGAACTCTATAAATGCTACTAAGCCATCCGCCAGCCGTATGTATTCTACGGCACCTTTCATATTTGTGTCCTGGTTTGCGGTCATAAATATATTGTTAAAATGTGCATGTGGTTGTAGGTTGCAGAGGGTCAGGAGATCTGTGTGATAGAAGCAATGAAGATGCAGAACAGTTTGACTGCCGTCAAGCAAGCAAAGGTAACAACATGAAACACTGACAGTGGAGCTGTTATCATATTATGGGTGTGTTGCTAAGATCAGTGCATCCCTACTAATGAATATAAAGAAGCAGCACACCAGGTCCACAGAATACTGGCTGATGCAGTTATTGGGAGCAAATTGATAAATAATCATGGAGGTAGATTAGATACATATTTATTAAACCTAAAACCCTTTGCTAAGTAATAATAATATTCTGTATAGGCCTTTTAATGTGTGTGTGTGTGTGTGTGTGTGTGTGTGTGTGTGTGTGTGTGTGTGTGTGTGTGTGTGTGTGTGTGTGTGTGTGTGTGTGTGTGTGTGTGTGTGTGTGTGTGTGTGTGTGTGTGTGTGTGTGTGTGTGTGTGTGTGTGTGTGTGTGTGTGTGTGTGTGTGTGTGTGTGTGTGTGTGTGTCTAGGTTAAGAGTGTCCACTGTAAGCCAGGGGAGACGGTGGGAGAAGGAGACCTGCTGGTAGAGCTTGAATAAAACACAAGCTTTTTTTTTTTTATCTTTTGATGTGTAAAATCAGCACCAGGATGAGCCTTACTCCCCTCTGAAGATCCACATTGGCAAACAGGCTGGACAATAACAGGTGCTTGATTTATCTTGCCAGTGGTCAGTCTCCAGAGTGGCCCCCAGCACAGTTTAGTTTCCCTGATGGTGACTCAGAGCTGAGCGTATCAGCATTGTACCAGTGTTTTCTCCACGTCAAACTCAATCATGTTGCTTGTTTAGATGCAGCTATCTTAAAAAAGAAATCTCTCTCCCATATGTGTTTTCCAGACCTGATTATTTTTTGTTATAGTACAAAAAAACATGTTTTTACCCCAATGCGGTCTTTCCTTGCAGATAGTTTTGATTAATGTACCATGGTTTTGCGATATCTACCTAGCAAATGTCAGCTGCTGCTTCAATATAATGAACATGGACCTGGAGCTGCTGATGAGTTTTTCAAATGTCATTTTTCCATGATTTGAGCACCAAAAAGAGAGTTCCATTAAGCTCCATTGTATTAGAGCGGAGGCAGAAATCTCAGACGGAGAATCAATATCGCAGAAAACCAAAACTATCTTGAGTGGCAAGTAGAAAAACATGTCTGTTGTAATTTGGTTGAACTGACATTTTAAAAGACACACTACAAAGTGCTCCTTCTTTTTCACAAACAGTAACTCTGACTGAACTGCTGTCTTGGCTACATCAGAAACAACCGTTAAAATAAGATAAGAGATGTATATGATGTGTATGATATGATGCTGATGTGAGTGAATGTCAGTTTTAATTACTCTTTAGCTGTGGACTGACAGGACTTGGACACAATTGTATAATAAAAAAGAAATAGAATATAAAACACCTGTGCTGGCATGGAATTACTTATAGTTTGATCCAAATGTGCAACCTAAAAGCTGGAGAGTGAGTCTAAGTATTGCACTTCGCTACATTTTAAATCCCATCCGTTACGGAGTTAAAAAAAAAAAAAAAAAAAAAAAAATTGGCAGGTTTTTTTTTTTTTAAAGGTTTTTGTCGCTTTTTAATTTAATTTGCTTTTATTTTTAAAGGTTTTTGTTGCTTTTTTGAGTTATTTGGCTTTTTGCCCTTAACAAATCACAAAAGACTCCTTCCACCTCTGCTTATTGTACACAATGGACACCAAAATAGGTAGCGGAGAAGTTGAGCTGAGAAGCAAATGTAATAAAATTGTTGCTTTTCTGGGGCAATAAGTGGATGCTGGGAAAAGGGACAGGGGTGTATTCTAACAACTTGACATCACGATTCCCCTTGTGTGTTGCCCTTCATGGAACAAACTTTAACCTTTTTTCAGAAAAGGATTGTATTTCTGTAAAAAAAAAAGCCAATCTGTCCCTGCTTCATGAAGACTGGTAAACTGCAGCACTTTTATTTCAGTGGCTGTGTCTTTCAAGGCATGCAGAATTGTAGAATCTGTCATTCCCAGAACTGAAGGCTGGTTGGCTGAACCCAAATCAGCAGAGGATTCATCATATACCCCGACTTCAGAGAAATAAATGAAAACTGTACTACAATAATTTGAAGGAGCTGCTGACCACAAAGCACTCCCTGGCTGTGCCCCTCAAATTTAAACAAAAGTAGGCTGCATTTCTCTGCTGCACTTGGAGGAGCTTTAAGACTGGAACAGCTGTATTGACCCATTTTGACATATTTGGTGTTGGAATGTGCACGTAGACACATTTTGGGACACAATGTGCAACGTGTTGCATGCAAAATGGTGACAAGGGCACATTTCATACCACTGTATAATTGAACACAACCAGTCTGAGAAAGAAGCTGTTAAGAAGCAGAGCCTCGCAGCTTTATTTGTCGGACTACAATTTTCAACTACATCTGCAAACTAGTGTATGGATCATGAAATAAACCTAAAATGCATGACATGATAGCTGACAGTCTTTGGCAGTCCAGCTGTGGGTCACTGAACTGTGTGAAGGTGGAAAGGTACGATCCAACTCTCTGTGTCAGATACTGGAAACAGGCTAGTAGAGTTATGAATCATTTAGCAGATAGATACTGTATGTTCAAAATTACAACCCTGTTAATTACTGTACACATGCTCACACACAAACATTATAGGCACACAAAGAAAATTGTCATCTGTCTGAGGCAGAGTCCTCTCTGCTTGAGGAAACAAGGAGTTGAAGATTCAGATTGTTTTGTTCAGTTCAATTTGACAGTGCTGAATGTTCCAGAGGTTATTGGGAGAAAGCAACCTCCATCCATATATAGTCTGATGTGTGTTTGGATCCTTCAGTCCACTTTAACCACACTGTAGATCTTGGTAACAAACCAGAAACAGGCAAAGAAGCCGATTGAACCTGAGGACAGAGAAAATACACCTTTGATTTATATGAAGTTTTTCTTGACCCATAGCACAACATCAATTAATATACTGCATACACATGTGAGGTTGAGGGACAGTGGGTCACTGCCAATGACTTAACATCAGTGTTTCATTTATTTCATTTTAAGCACTAACTTTATCACATTGCAAGTTCAGGACACTACGAGACTTGTTTAATATTATAGCTTTTCTTAGAATTCAGCTGACCAGGAATCAGATGCATAAAATCTGTGTAGATTATTGACTAAAACTAGGTGTACACACAGCTCAACACAACAAAAAAATGCACATGTATTATTTTCTTTTTATTAAGCCAAGCATACAAATGGTTCCGTTTAATAAAACTCCATCATTGTGGAATGGTAAAAGGATCAGTGTTTCCACTAAAACTGTACAGGCCTGTGGGAACCCCCACTAGGCCAGGAAAATCATTTTTTGAATGCCAAAAATAACGCCAAATATCCATTGCGTTTCCCCTGTATTCATTCTGCAGCGACGCACTGCTATGAGTCCATTGACAAGGCAACTGCCTTTGGTTAGCTCATGTCTGTAACAGCAGGACAGTCAAGCGGGTTATCTAAAATGCTAAAGTCAGTTGAACAGGTCAATATACGCAGTGGTCGGTACAAACTGGCTCGGTAGTGAACAACACGCTAACATGCTGGCAGATTCGTGTTGTGTTTTTAGCTGAGCTAGACCAGAGAATATTCAGTTAAAAAAGAACGGTAATGCTGTTTTTTCCTTATTGTTCTCTGTGAAATTTGCTGGTAGTGATGTAATGTAGCGTTTTATGTGGAGTGAGGACTGCGACAGACTGTTAAAAAAAGCATTTTAAATGCTACATTGTGATAATAAAATAATAAAATGAAATAACAGGATTAACAGGTGAATAAGCTATAAAATAAGCTGCTGTGTGGTGGATCCAATTCGTGGTGATTTAAAGAGTGGTCCGAGTGGATTTGAAACTTGAAAGTGTTAAATTGAGAATGTAAAACCAAAGCTAAAGGAAGAGTGATATTAAACTTGGGTTCAGCGACAGTCCCAACACCCTTTCGATTGTAAAAATGATTGAAGTCTAATGGTCTAAAAATGCCATCAATAATAAATAATAGTCATAATAAAAATACCTCCTTCCACAGTGAGATGTTCCAGCCTCTAAACGGAGATCTTTCCTTTTAACCATTCAAAATAATCTATTTTGTAGCCGTGTGCATGAAGGATGCCAGCCATGAAAATTCTAAATGGAAAAACACTTCAACCCTCAACCTTCCCATCTTTTTTTATATACCTACCAGTAAATAAGAAAAAGATGAGAGCCATGATCATGGTGTATCCAAAGTACAGGATGGTGCTGGCCAGTCCAGTGATTTGCAGCTTAGAGAAGAAGTAATGAACAGCATAGACCAGGAAATAGACAGCAGTGAAGCCGCTGGTCAGGAAGGAACGCCACTGCCAATGGTAGTCCTGTAAAGAGGACAAACAGCCAAAGTGGAGATGTAAAGGAAGACACATACTCTAACTGGAGGGTTAAAAAAGCGAAAGGCCCATGTCATACAGAGCCATGAACTGCCTGTCACTGCTGGGGGAGTGTTAAATAAATCACAGGAACATAGAAGTCAGAACAAAATTAATTTAAACTAATGCTAACATGTCAAGGCATCCTTTGGTTTGACGACCATCATCCTCACACCTCTCATGTCACAATCTCCTGCTCCTAGGCCTAAAGGGGTTGGGGTTAAGTTCTAAACACGACCATATACAGAAATTCTAGGATTTGTGATTTCGGTTGTATTAAAAAAATAAAGTTTACTTTTAGATCATTTCCTGGATAGTGTAATTTATTGGGACAAAAATTAAAGTTGTACTGCAATACGCATCTTCAGACAATGTCAAATTAATTGAATAAAATCAAACTGTAACCGCAGATAAATTCAGCATTTTAAATGAGTAAATTAACTTCTTTAGACTCTAAATTAGGGATTGACCGATACTGTTTTTTCAGGGCCGATACCAATAATTAGTATTTAATAAAACCAATATTTGGAACTGATATGCCGTAAAAATGAAAATCTTCTGGTCAAAATTAACATTTTGGAATGTTACAAACTCCAATACACGTTTGTTTAAATGCGTTAAGCAATTATTTAATAAAAATGAAACTTTAAAACATAATACAAAGTCAAAAAAATGAATAAATAAAAACCTGTTATGCTAACAGTTTGATTGCAAGTGTTGCTTACAGAGCTGTATGCAAAGTAGAGCGCTTTTTAATTAATTAAAGGGTAACTACTGTTTTTTTTTTTCAACCCCATGCATTTGTGTCTAATAGACTGATGTGACCAAAAATCTTTGAATTTGGTCCAGTATTGAGCGAGATCGCAATGTCGAGCAGGCGCGAACCAAGCTGCAATGTAACATAATGGGGCAATTGTGGAGCCTTGCTTTTTGTCCAATAACAGTGATTTGTTTTTGCTACTTACAGGCTCAGATTGTTACCAAAAGTGCCTGACAACATTATTGATCTCAGGACGTGACTTTTTGTCCGAAGACAGCGGTGTGAAGAGTGAAACTCGAGACAAGAAAAAGGCATTCAGGTAGTCTGTTGTCACAGAGTAGGCTACAGAAATTATAGGCTCCTGTTATCTAAAATAATTTCAATGTAATGGCTCAATATTTACATGATTTCGACAATGTGGATGAGGTTGTTATAACTGGATGGCCGCCCATATTCATTTGAGCCAGAGTAGGCTATAGTCTATGGATAAAGTATACAGAGAGAGAGAGAGAGAGAGAGAGAGAGACTGCAGCTGCTCAGTGTTTCGTGCGATCAATAGGCTATAATACATCCATGGTTTTGTGTTATCTAAAAGATTTTCAATGAAAACCATGGTTTGTATTTGCTCATGTCTCACAGCCCTGTTGATTAGAAGAGGGAAATCCTGACGTGGTAACAGAGCGTTGTGTCCAAGGTATATCACTGGACACATCCAGACCACAGATATCTGGCAGCAACAGGTCCCACTCCTACACATATTCTTTGGGCATTTAGGGGCACAGCACCCACGGGAGCACTACCAATATCCTGAGCCTGGCAGCCCTTCTGCTGCTGCTTCCCCCTCCTCTGCCCACTGCCTCTCGCTCTCTCTTTCTCTTCATCAAATGAAAAGCTTAGTCATCGAACTATTATAACAACCTTATCCACATTGTTGAAATCATTTAAATATTGAGCCATTATATTGAAAATATTTTAGATAACAGGAGCCTATCATTTCTGTAGCATACTCTGTAACAACAGACTACCTGAATGCCTTTTTCTCGTCTCACGTTTCACTCTTCACACCGCTGTCTTCAGACAGAAAGTCACGTCCTGAGATCGATAATGTTGTCAGCCACTTTTAGTAACAATCTGAGCCTGTCAGTAGCAAAAAATATCACTTTTATTGGACAAAAAGCAAGGTTACATTGTAGCTCAGTTGGCGCCGGCTCGTCATTGCGATCTCGCTCAGTACTGGACCAAATTCAAAGATTTTTGATCACATCAGTCTATTAGACACAAATGCATGCGGAAATGGCGCCTAGGTTGAAAAAAAACGGTAGTTATCCTTTAACTTTAATCAGTGAAATAAAACATGATACAGATAATCTGCAAATTGCAAATCCCTACTCTAAATAAATTGTGTTTTTCCCTTATACCATTCTAGCTAATTCCTAGTGATTTTCAGTATTACCCTCCATTGCATTTGCAGTCCATGATCTTGGACACCTGCAAACTTATTGGCAACAATTATTTCTTGACGCAATGATATCAGCAGTAACAGTACTTTTATGCATTAAACTAGACACATCTAAAATGAATAGCTGATGCTAACAGCTTCAATACAAAAATGCCAGTGTTAATATCATCCCTGAAACATACTTATTAAAAAATAAAGATGATGTCAGTATCGCATTGATCATGTTGTTTACCTCAGCACATAAGTGGAAGTAGCAGAGCAGGATGGTGGCCTCAGAGCAGGTGATGACCAGGATAATGAAGACAAGGAAAAGGAAGCCAAACATGTAGTACATCTGATGGGACCTGGATGACAGGCAGAGATATGTCCTTAAGGGGAGACACTACAGGCTAAACATAATTTGGTTACACTTTACTTGAAGGTATCTACATAAGAGTGACATGACACTGTCATGAACGTGTCATAAACATTATAAACAAGTCATAAACGTTTATGACATAACGCTTCTTTTAGTAAGTGTCATTCGGGTTTTGTCATGACAAGTTATGGTTAGGGTTAGGGTTCATGTGTCATGACTCTGTCATTGTTCATGGGGTGGTGATGGCACAGTGGATTATGACACATGCCGTTGGTGTGGGAGACCTGTGTTCGATTCCCACTGTGACCCTGAGCAAGACACTTAACCCCTAGTTGCTCCAGAGGAGTGCAACCTCTGACATATATAGCAATTTGTAAGTCGATTTGGATTTCTAGTGGCTTTTGACAGTATTTTATCATTAATGGAGTGATGAAATGAAATATCCAAAATTCCCTCTTTAAAAACCTTTGACTCCAATATGCACAGCTCAAAATAATTTTTTCTATGTGCATGCACTGTGTGCATTAACTTTCAAAATTACATGCGCCAAAGTTTTTTTTACCTGCACCAGATCCGGCTGAAATTACAGTAAAACTACCCTTGACTACTACTGGAAAAATACATCAAGCACTAAAATCCCATGTGAACGTGTGTGTCCTGTGTAGTGATACATTTTGGTATTTCATTTGAGCCACTGACCCAGTGGCTCAAATGACCATTCCATTACATGGAAGTTATTGAAAGCATTTTCATTATTTTCTATTAAAATATGTATGCAAAATAAATTAACTACACATTGGTAATTAAAAAAGGGTTAAGCTACATGAGACAAATTTTGTATAATTTTTTTATCATTTACTTTTACTTTTTACTTTTAATTTACTAATATGAGCAAGTCAGCATGAAGATATTGTAAAAACACAGATTTTGTGTTCTTTAAACAGTAATACATTGATCTAAGTCAGCCAGCCCCCAGCAGTGAAATGCGACGGCTGGGAAGTGAACTAACTCCCACAGCTCTGTTCTCAGCTTTCCATACTTAAATGTAGTAGCAAAGACTGAGGTTGCAAGAAGCATTCTGGCTTTCTATGAATCATTTTTTTTTCTTCGTTATTCTCACCAGATGGAGTTTAATATGAAGAACAGCTGAATAAATATACATCCAAAGGGCAGAATTCCTCCCATGATGATACCAGGGAAAGGCTTCGTGTAGAATGATTGCTCTGGGACTTGACGAGGAATCTGATTGGTCCGCACTGGGTGCTCAATACCCTTAAACAATCAGTCACAGCAGAGAAAGAGAGAGAGAATCAAACTTTCAGATAGGTACACCCTGAAATAGTCACTCAGAAAAACGATTTAAAAATCACATACATCAGATTTTGAACCACAGTATACGTCTTCACATTCTTGTTGGTTTACTCACATTACTTTAGAGCGGAGGAAAAATTAAATCTTCATAATGACAGAACATAACACCGAGCTACAGACACTTCCAGCAAGGTAAAAGGAGAATTCCGGTCGATTTCAACCCATAGCTCTGTTGTTTGTAAACTTGGGAGTGCTGTCAGTTGCGAGAAAAACGAAAACAATCGGTGTGTGTTATTCTCCTGCTAGATTTTGCAGCCAACAGGCTTAAACAGGACAAGTTTTAAACTTGTTTTTAACCTCTAAACATGTTTGAAATGTCATTACAAGTGCCTACCCATGTGCAGTTATTCCTACCGAGGGAACACAGCGGATTTGACTGCAGTAGCTGTGACAGAAATGCATAAAAGTTGTGTTACTCCATACCTCTGTTTATTTCCTGGTTTCTGGTGAAGTCCATACTAGTCGATTGCCAAACTCATACAATCCAATATTCCAAAACGTATTTTTCCCCCAAAAAACGATTTTCCGTGGTTATTTTCATAGTAATGACTGTAGCAACAAGCTGTAACTTGACACCACACCACAGCTCAGCCTGCAGAGTGTCCGGCTGGAGTTCAAAAGTTCAAGTTATCGCGCATGCATAAGGTAACCATGGCAACGGTGAAGACTCACAGACTGTCTTTTTTATTTTTTTTACTCAAAGCTGAGCTGAGAGAGAGACGAACACGGAGTTTTGGGATAATAACGAGATTGTGTCAGTGTAGAATAGCAGCTCAGATGGATAGTTCATCCCAATCCAATGTGCAATTGCACAGTTCTATTAGGAAAAAGTAAGAATATGTATATTTTACAAGTTGAATAAGTAAATTGTAAGAATGAGTAAATTGTACAGTTCTATAATATATTGCTAACACCTGTCTGTTATCAGTGGTTTTATAATATAACACACATTTCATTTGTGCTTTTGTGTCTTTACTTCAACGACAACAAAAAGGAAATTACAATATCACAATCTAGACACAATCAATGTAAAGTAAGTACAGTGCAGTGTGTGGTTTTATACATAATCATGCCGCAACAAAGTCTGAAGTGTACAAAGAAAAAATAGTTCAGTACTCTTTTCCTAGGTCTAGACCATGCTCATATAACACAAACTCGAACCATTTTCTTATATTCCATAACTCCAAGCTCCGTCTGTCAGCTCTGTGAGCTTCTCTCTGCTTTCGCCAACAAGCTCCACCGTTGCTATGGTTACCTTATGCACATGCGTGATAGCTGTTGAACTTTTGAACTCCAGCCGGCCACTCTGCAGGCTGAGCTGTGGTGTGGTGTCAGGTTACAGCTTGTTGCTTTACTATGGAAATAACTATGGCAAATCGTTTTTTGGGGGAAAATACGTTTTGGAATATTGGATTGTATGAGTTCGGCAATCGACTAGTATGGACTTCACCAGAAACCAGGAAATAAACAGAGGTATGGATTAACACAACTTGTATGCATTTCTGTCACAGCTACTGCAGTTAGATTCACTGTGTTCCCACGGTAGGAATAACTGCACATGGGTAGGCACTTGTAATGACATTTCAAACATGTTTAGAGGCTAAAAACAAGTTTAAAACTTGCCCTGTTTAAGCCTGTGGCTGCTAACTCTAGCAGGAGGATAACACGGTGTAGGCAGCACCGATTGCTTTTGTTTTTCTCGCTACCGACAGCACTCCAAATTTACAAACAACAGAGCTACGTTTTGAAATCGACCGGAATTCTCCTTTAATTAGTAATGCCGTAGTATTGTATTCTTTTTCACATTTGGTTATTTTTTTTACTTCAGTACTACTTACTGTACTTAACTGACGACATTGTGACAGCACATTCTTTTTTGCAAACCACCACTGGCATGAAATGTATACCAACAACGTTTATATTTACTTACTGTCTTCTTAAAGCCAAAGTATGCTCCTATAAAGGTAAGTGGCACTGATATACAGAACCAAAGAGCCAATATGGCTACCAGAGTCCCAAATGGCATGGCTGCTGAAGACCCTTCACCCCACAGGATCAAGTTCATCACAAAGAAATCTGCAAATACCACCCTGGGAGAATGTTAGATGAGAAGTTATTCAGTGAGAGAGCGGGATCAAGTGGTTGTGTCTTTGTCCTGCAGTAAACTTCTATCCTGGTGTTGTGTCCATTATTATGTTCAGTGTTTGAGCGATGCGTAACAGTCTTACCCAGGGCAGAGGAAGGCTGTCAGCAGAACGTTGGTCTTCCACTTCTCTCCTCCAAAAGCTGACAATTAACCACACATAAAGACAAAGGGAAAAAAAAGGAATTATAGAACTCAAATTAAACTGGATTATGAAAATGCTGCAGCCCTACCTGGAATATTTTTTCTCATTTTTTTTTCCTTCATCATAAAACACCTCCTCGTTTCCTTTCCCACTTACATTTGTAGAGGCGAGCAGCCACATATCCAGCAGGAGTTCCCAGAAGAACCCAGAGAACAACAGCACATGTCATCAGAGCCCCACGGTTCGCCGGAGAGAGGAATCCAAGACAGGCAAAGACTGGAGAGGGGGGGATTACATTATTACATGTTACACATTTGAAGTTAGGATAAGTAAGGCAGTTATAGAGCCCCACTGATACTGGATTTTTGTTAGGCTAATACCAATATTAATATTTGAGTTTAAAAACCTGATCATAAAATATTGGCTTATATTGGATTTGTATGGCCCTGAAGGGTAGAACACAACATTTGACAAAACACAACAAAATAGAAAACACAATATTTTTTTCAACAACATTCTTCATGACTGGACAGAACCCTGTATTGGAAATTGTATGTGTAACTACATGTACACTTCAGACAGAACTATGCAAACCTTTAATACCGAATACGGTATTGCTTGTGTCTCTGGTGTAGAACGTTGAAAAGTACGACTAAAGAAGTTGTTAGAATGACACCAAATATAGTATGTCTGTGGAGTTCCCATGTTGCTAACTGATAATAAACAGTTGTGCCATCAAGGACACAGCCACTCCCTCCCGCCTGCATGCTAATCCATAAAACTGCTGTGTAATCCTACGTTCTTTGAACACTTTTGCAGACTGCTTGGTAATCTGTGAAACTATCTCCTTCTACTTGCAAGATAAATAATAAAATAACAAAGACAACTCCAGTGTTCCAGACAATCTTAATTTCCGGCTTCATCACTGAACACCAGAGAGATTTTCTGGATGTGTCATGGAATACTACTAAGCCAATCACTTACACCTTTGTCTTTATAGAGTTGAAAAGTGGGAGGAGCTATTTTGGACACCCCTGGTTCCTGAAATAAAGCCGTATTCCTTTTCCCCATAGACCAAAGTTGGATTGGTATAGAATGGTTGAATCATTAGTCCATAATATTAACACAGCCAGTTGGCGCAGTCACGTTTCTTAAAATGTTGCTGTGTTTTTTAGGTTTGTGAAATGTTGGGCTCTATTGTCGTGTTGGTATACAGCAAAAAACGCAATGTCACACCAGTGGTGTACTAGTATTTTCCTCACCTGTTTGGATCAACAACCTTTCTAGGATAATTGCCTGACATGACTGTCCCTCCCCTTCTTCTCTTCAGGAAACAACAACAAACTTTGAGCTAGCAAGCTACACGCTGAAAATGGCAAGTTTTGAAGAAAATTTGGATCGTTCAACAAGGCAGGCCAGCTTGGTTCTTTCGGGGAATGATTGTAAAGATTTACAAAGATTTGGGACTGATTGGTGGGATTGTTGTGGACCAAGTACACACAGCGATACACTGGTAAGAGCAAATTACGTTTAACCATGTATCCAACTAATTTATATAGCTTACATTACTGTATTATGTGAACAGTAAACTTTATTTAATATTGTATGTGGCGTTTTCTTTTGCGGGGTGCAAATTTTCCACCAAAACAAGTTCTTTCCCGAGGCTAGCAGAGCCACCATCGCTGCATCCAGAGGTGAGAGCCGCCCAGACCTGTAGCCAGACCTGTAGCCAGACCTGTAGCCAGACCTTACTCTACAGCACTGTGGAGACAAGTATGGCACTGCGAGACTAGTATCTTGGTGACTCATTGCGTTTTGCACCTCCGGGTCACTGTACATTTTTCAGCAGAAACACTTGACATTTTCAATAAGAATCCCATAAGTCTAGTCATTAAAGAACAGTGCCCAAGCTATGTACTGAGCGGAACATTTTTCATTGTAAAAATAGACATGTCAGTGCTCTCTGGTGGACAAATGTCATAATGGAGACACTGTTTCTAAATGACCTCAAATATATAATCGATTCTATTCTATCCTATTCGCATGGGATTAGTATTACCTGGTGACCTCTGGTCATTTGTAATAATTACGGAGGTTGTCTGTGATCTTAATCCCGTGTGAATCGGCCATGTCTGTAATTTGTCAAGTAAATTCCCCCGCAAATTACCTACCCTATTTCGCTCAACACTGATGTCCTGTGATAATATTAGTCCCGTGCAAATTGACATGTCTGTGATTTGGCGGGGTCGTATATCATTTTTTCAAGGTTTCTGTTTCCTGTGCACTTTTTTATCCCTCTCGCGAAGACAGATATGGGATTGCGGGGAGCTGCAGACGCCGCCTTTCATGGACAACCTAGTCTGGACCACTGCCCAACTGGAGACCTCCGTCCCCGAGTTGACGTACTCCCTGCGGCTTTGTCCCAGGGCTGATGGTGATGCCATGTGGGTGTCATCGCGTAGGGATAGGGGGGGATGTGATACCATGATACTTAATGTTCAAAATCTGTTATTGCTCAGAGAGCAACATTAAGTATTTCCTGAGTTGTTCTAAAGAGAGGCAGGGAGGTAAATAAGATATTTGTGCAATTGTACACTCTTTTTCAAAGCATGAATAAATATTTTTTCTGAATTATTTGATGCCACAAGAAGTTGCATGTTTTGTATTTTACACCTTTTTTTTTTTTTTTTTTTTACTTCATTGGGCAAGCCAAAGAGTCAGGGAGCATTAATATGCTTTGGCTGTTTCTGACACTTGATAATTATATGAAGTGTCAGAAATAAAGAGTGGACAGAAGAAGAAGAAGACAAAGCTAATGGCATGTCAAGAGCAAGTAATGAAGCAACAAACCTATCAAGCACTGTCACTATCAGGTGGTACTAGTTTTTTGAAGATAACAAAGATTTAAAAAAAAAAAAAGACATACAAAGGGTAACAAAGGTCATAATGAAGATCTGGGTTCCAGAGCCAAGGAAAACGGACAGCAGCATGCCCTTCCTGGGAGGACGGAAAACATCTCCATGGACCAACTTCCACCCAAACTCCTCCTGAGCATCCTCCTGGAAAACAAGATGGATGAACAAATATGATGAGAACCTCAAATCGAAAATGGTATGCATCATGATTTTTTTTGCAAAGATTTTTAAAATCGATTATTTTTTCTAGAATCATTTTTTTTCTTCTTTTTTAAAAAAATATTTTCTGTTTAAACAGTACCGCAGACGGCGACTACACCATATATCCGTTTCCAGCAAAACAGACTGCAGAAAATACATACTTCTTTACAAATGAAACAAACTGACTGACTGACATGTGACGGGCATTCTTCTTAGAAAACAATTAGTTTTTAGAAATGTCTTATGATATATTGTCTCTAGAAGTATATTATTCAACTTTTGTTTTGTTAAAGAATGAAAAGAAAATCGCAATACTATGAAATAGCAATAGCAATACTTCTAGAATCGTAATAAATGAAAATCGCAATACAAATTGAATCGTACCCATTTATCATGAGAGAATCAAATCGGGACAAAAGAAATCCGTCCCAGGCATACTCACCACTGAGTCCATCTGATTGTATCTGGCGATATCTTTATGCAGAGTCCTCAGCATGATCATGGCTACCATTCCAGACAGGAACAACACGATCACCAATGAGTTCATTATACTGCGGTTAAAAGACAGCAAAGCCAAATTAGTTATCGCTGTTGTATCAGTATTTGATGTGGATTATCTCTTTGCTTAGAGACAAGGGGTCAGCTAATAGACGTTAGGGCATATCATTCGAATAGCAAAAAAATCAATACTAATCGCATGATGAATTTACTATTGGAATGTGTACATTTTTACCTTTAGGTTATGTTTTTAGTTTGGTTTGTCCATTTGCTTGTCGGTTTGCTAGTTTGTCTGTGAAATTCCAAACATTACAAGGAGAAAATTCATGAACATGGGTTGTGGGGTGTGTGTGTTCTCGTTTAACTGTATTCGTGGGGTCCAAAAACCGGGAGTTCAGTATACTTGTGGGTTCCGACTAGCTTTGTGGGACCCAAAATGCTGGACCCCACAAGGTTAAAGGGCTGCTTGAGGGTTAAGACTTGGTTTTAGGATTAGGGTTAGAATTAGGTTATGGTTAGGGTGAGGGTAAGGGTTAAGGTTAGGCATTTAGTTGTGATGGTTAGGGTAAGGGGCTAGGGAATGCATTATGTCAATGACGAGTCCCCACAAAGATAGTGAAACGGACTGTGTGTGTGTGTGTGTGTGTGTGTGTGTGTGTGTGTGTCTGTCTTACCTGAACCACTGGATGTTGGTGTGAGGCATGGACTCCAGGATGTAGTCCCATCTAGACGCCCAACGAATATTCTTGTCTTCCTACACGCACGCACGCGCGCGCGCACACACACACACACACACACACACACACACACACACACACACACACACACACACACACACACACACACACACACACACACACACACACACACACACACACACACACACACACACACACACACACACACACACACACACACACATTGCTGTTTTGCAGTTTGCAGTTACACTCCATTATCTAAATACATCTAAAATGTTCAGTGTAATTTGCTTTTAAGAGTGGCTTATAACAACTAGAAAATGCATTTCTTACAGAAAATGCGTGGGAATGCTGAATAGCTGAATTACTAAA